>VDFB02000015.1:402391637-402751772 GCA_007258455.2 Sequoia sempervirens
ATCAAGCGTCTATAGCCCTGGTAGAGATATTTGGATAGCTTAAAGAGTTGATTTCTTTCTTCTTCTTTTTTATATTGCAATAATATCTCTTTTTTTCTCTTTTGATATTTCAATGATAGCTCATGTTTCAACTTGCAGGAAATGAAGCCCGCTATTAGGTTGGGAATTACAGTGGTAGCAAAGGTAGTCATTTGATTTTTCACTCAATGCAAATAATTGTTATCCCAAATTTTAGTAGAATGATTTAAATGTGTGTTTGTAGCTCAACATCAACTGAATGATTCATGCTAACTAGAGTACAAAGAATAGAACAATTCTGAACAATTTATAAGTAAAGGACTACTTCCAGTCAAAACACGGATAGAATTCTTAGAATTGATGTTCTATTAACCTATTCACCTTCAAAGGTTGCCAATCATTGTAAAATCCAATGACGCGACACCCAAAAAACAAAGAAAATGAAACAAATGACTATTTACAACACAACAACAAGAACTAACATAAAAAAAACTATTTACAAAAACTGTTTACGAAAAATACTATTTACAAAAAAATATTTACAAAAAACTATTTACAAAAACTATTTACCTATGACTAAAAATAATTCTTTAGAAATTTCCCATTGACTGGCAATGGGATATCTTCACCAGTCAAAGACTTCAATCTATAAGTGTTGTCACCCAATATTTCAAAAACTTGACATGGACTTGTCCACAACTTGTCAAACTTACCATGTTCACCTTTTCATTCATGGGCCTTATTCCAATACAAGACCAAGTTAGATATTCTAAAATTCTTTAATCTAGCTCTTTTATCAAACCATCTTTTTACCACAAATTGATGTCTCTAAGCAAAATGATCTATTGTACGTTTTTTGTCTAGGTTCATTAATTGTAATAACCAAGCTTCAGATTGATCATCTAATCAAATGTATTCCTGTGCAAACTGCAAAGTAGGGATTTTCAAATCTATTGGTAGTATAGGATCTACCCCATACACTAAATGATAAGGAGAATTCCCTAACGTGGCTTTCATTCTAGTATAGTCTACCCAAAGGGATAATTTCAGCAAAGAATGTCATTCTCTAGGATTCTTTAAAATCAATTTTTTAATTATATCCAATGGATCTTTATTTGATGATTCAGCGAATCCATTTCACTGCGGATAATAGTTAGATGAGAATTTTAATGTTATACCACATTCAAATTCCCAATTGGAAAATTTTAATGAAGAAAAAGTAGGGCCATTATCACATACTAGTGTGTATGGTACTCCAAACCTGGTGATGAGATTCCCTTCCAAAATTTTGATTACCACTTTTGTAGTGCATTGTTTGTTGGGACACACCTTTGTCCATCTAGTGCAATAGTTTGTAGTAGTTAATATAAATATATGGCCTGCGGATGATGGGGGATTGATAGTTCTGATAAAATCTAGTCCCCATTGTGAAAAGGGACTCATCTCCATCACTGGTTGTAGTGGTTGAGCATTGAATCTTCCTTTATTTGATGCAGTTTGACATGTGTAGTAGTGTTTAACATGTTTGTATGTATCTTTGAAAATCGTTGGCCAATAATAACCAACTCTCAAGATGAGGTGTGTAGTGGCTAAAGGTGCTCCATGAGCAGTTCCAAAGTTGTCATGTAGCTAATACAACACTTCATTCACTTTTGTTTTATTTAAGTATCTTAATTAGATTCCTTCATGGTTTCTTTTGAATAGAGCTCCTCCTTTGATCATGTAACTTTGAGATTTTATCTTAAGGGCTCTTTTTTAATTTCTTTGCATATGATTAGGGCAAGTATGGCTGACTAGATAATGCCATATATCTGAATACCAGTCTTCTTGGTCTTTTACATCTAAAGTATATTGTTGACTCAAAAAATTTGTATCTATTTATGCAATAGATCTGACCAAAGCCTGTCCCCAAACCAATTTCATGGGTATAATTTCTAGATCGAATTCTTGTAGGATCGTAACCCATTTAGGTCTTTTTTCTCTGAGTTCGTTCACTTTGTGTTAACAAAATTTTGACTATAGAATCTGGAACAATAGCTTTGACTATACTCCTAAGGATATAATGCCTAAATTTTCATACCACTTTGACCAAAGCAAAAGCTTATTTTTCAACATCTGTATATCTTAGCTCCCCTTCTTTAAATGGACCACACATAAAAGCAATCAGTTTCTCTTCTTTATTCTTGCCCTTCTGTGTTAGTACTGTTGCACAAGTATGACTAGAAGCAAAAGAGTAAATACTAGCAATCGCACCTATGTGTGCAATGGGTATGCCGAAGAGCTCTAATTTGAAAAGAGCAAAGGAAATAGAAATTGGAGGGAATTTTCTTTTTATGGTGGTATTTTCTATCATAGAGTATTATTTATTTCTTCCCCAGTGGAGTTATTGGGGCTCTCTAAAAATAGAATCATAGGTATTACAATAACGATTTGTGATAAACTTATACATATGAAATAAAAGTTATTGTAATACCTACTAAATTTGTGTAAGTTTTTTTCATTCCATTATTTAACACTTATTATTATTAATTTGACCACATGTAAACTAAAATTTGCAACACATGACATCCATAGACAGCTACGCACAAACACTACTCTCTATCATGTTAGCATACTATTTAGGCTACATATATCTTACCATTGTTCTTGGCCTCTATTTTCATATTCCCTTTTAATTCTTAGTCATCAGAATTCAGAATGTGTAGCTGACCCATCCTAGATAACCTGATCTGAAGAGGAGGGAAAAAGCATGCCAAAAATAAATTATTTAAAAAAGAAAGAAACAACAATTTCAATTTCTTCAAATAGTTGGTCTAACTTGTGCCTTCACATCTTCAAACCCAAATTACAACTGAAATGTTATCTCACACAATAGTTTATATAAATTGAAGAAAGAATGGTACTTGCAACCAAGAGGAACTGAAAAATATTATTGGCATCCAAAATATTACTTTGTAGTTCATACAATACCACATCATTAACAATGTAATCCTTCAAAGGATGGCTTCCAATAATGTACTATGAAATAGCTAGCATCAATACCGAAAAACCTCTAGTTTGTTGAGCTTTCACAAATCTGACATTGCACAAGCAATTAATATAACAAGTTTTTTCATTCATCACTTCAAAAAACCACACCATGGAAATTCTATTTCCTTGATACCATTTGCATTATCCAGATCACTAGTTACAATGCAACAGAATTTACAGGAATCAAGCTGAAACCATATTTATCTTTAAACACAACCATCAGCTAACCTATATAGCTCATACTCCAGAATGTAAATTAAAATATAGGGGCTTCATACTTAACAAGTTCCCAATATGCGTGGAGACCCCAATATTATCTAATTACATTAGGAAATGTGCTAGAATCCCACAAAAAATCTCCTCAGGCATAAAAAATGTGAATATTCCACCATGTAAATATGTAACTCGGAACATCTAATATATGTCTAAGACAATCTCAGTACATACCATCATCACTGTAAATGATTGATTACCAAATAATATTTTGTTCTAGGCTTAGATGTGTACGTTACACATCAAATGTTTATAAGTAAGTAATAATCGCAACTGTTCCTATCTGTAACAGTGGTAAACTATAGCTTTTTTCATCTATCATGTGCATTGCCTGACCTTGCTTTCTACATACATTTTTTAATCATAACTAACCCTGTTTGGGACTACTACTTACCAATAAGGATCACATAGAAAAAGCATTTTTTTTCTGATGCAGCTTCTAATGTGTCAAAGTTACAGATAGCTCTCGAGCATGATCTTCTCCCTTTCTTCCCACAGGAGGTTGTTCTCAGGAATGCCATTTCTCATTTTAGCTACACCTTAACCATAAGGGGTATTAATCTACACAGTGTACTAAAATGACAATGTCTAAACATACAATAGAATTAAAAAATTAAGGAGCTCTTGTAAATAACCAACCATATGCCTCTTGCCACAAAAGAGAACACATTATTGATATTATCGATACACTAAACACATTCTCAATACATAATCAACAACAAAAGCGTCTTTGTTTTCAGATTGTCATATCCATAATCTAATAACAGATCATACAAGTATTTTATGGCATCAATACCATAAGTAATTAAATGAGCAGCTGTGTCAACATAGCTAATAAGGCTGAGATTGTTTCAATAACAAGATAGATTCAATCCTATACAATCTTACTTCATACTAACAGAACAAATCTAAATAGCATTCTAGTTTCTCAACAAAATCTCATTGCAAGATTTAAATTTTACAGAAGAACAATTCTTGTTATTCTAAACTATATTCCATGCAATCACACTATCCATGCTAAGAAAGCATTGTAACATCTACTCCACACTTTTTAAGACTGTACAAAAAAGCATTTTCAAAATGAATAGAAAAAATACCAATTTTCTAAAACAATTGTTGTATACATGTTTCTTAAATCAGTATAATACATGTCTATTTCTGAATGACAGTGTTCAACAATTAAGGCATGGTAAAATACCAGTTTTCTAAAAAATTGTTGTATACTTGTTTCTTACATTAGTATAATACATGTAACTCGGTGTAGATTGAGAGCTTCAGACTACAAAATCCAATCCACTGATAAGAACAAACAAGCAGAACAACAAATTTTCTTAAGGACACATTCCCAGGCCCCAACCCTGCATCTCAGACACCTAAGGACACATGGGAACAAGAGAACATCACCTCTTTTTCTTATTTTTCAAAACCATTTGGGTACATATCATTCTTTTACTGATGCTTTGGTAAATCTCCTTCTCTACAACTGCTTATTTCTCTAAACTGTAGGGTACATCAGCTAGTCCCCGAGGCATCCCTCAACAATCCCAGATACACATCAGTTAGTCCCAATAGTGTGACAAAGGAGAAAGATTTAAAACTTGTGGATGATAAAAATTCTAAAATACCCCAAACCTTAATGTGTGGCCCACAAACCCTATAGATTAACCCTGAACTGTGATATTGTAGTGGCTATACTACTTTTAAATCCATGTCCAAAGAAAATGCTTGGTTGTACTACTTTTAAATCCATATCCATCATGGGAGGGGAAATTGTGAAGTGTTGAATCATGATGATACCTATTCACTCTATGCATTAATTACATTGCACCAACTTAGTGCTTGTTTACGACTAATACATACTGAAAGGACAATACACAAAATTAATAATATTTGGAATGGTAGCTAATGACCTAGCCCTACATCTAGTACCAATGTTGGGATGATCACTTGCAATTTCTAATAAATACTCTAATATCTTTGTCACCATGTTGTATCATTGGCTTGTGCACAAATAATAACCCTTTTGCACAAATGAACATGGATTATTGTGACTGCAATAATTTTTTTTTTTTTTTTGTATGTTTCATTTATTAATCTGTAAATTATATAATTTGTATGTAGTTAAATTACCTTGACAGCTAAGAAGATGGGGGAGAGAGGGAGAGATAGCTTAATATATATAGAGGGAGAGGGAGAGACAGAAAGGGGGTGCTAATATTTCATTCTTTAAATAAATGGTTTGTTTTGCAGTCACCACTTTCCCTATCAATCTAAAGAAACATGTAATATTTTTCCAAATTGTTGCTCAAATATTATAGTTCTAAATTTTTTCTTATTATTTACATTTGTGTCGAACAGCGATACCAAAATCAGAATCAGCACAAATTACATAGATTGATTTTTGGCTTACATTGACTCAGTACAAACAACATATACTTAGCAATTTAACTTACTAAGTGATGGACACAACATGATTTGAGGTTGTATAAGGAAGCTAGCAACTTAGATGATGACCATGTTTAAACTCATGTGCTCATAAAAAATGTCGGGCAGATGAAGCTGCACGTATATAGACTTAAAATCATAAGTTGACACTGTAAATTTGTCAATTTCTTTTTGAAGATGATGCTACAACAAAGGATTATACCTAGCTATTAAAACCTAGGATTAAAGATTGATAATCAGTTTGTCATTGTTTGTAGTTAGAGAATATTGGCAGTTGTCATGGTAGCAGAACAAGATATTGTATCCACTTACAATGGTTATTGAAGTGAACATTGAGATATATTGACTAAGATTGATGACTAGGAATCTCATCACAGTTGGTATTGACCTGCCTTTCTAGTGTTCAAAAGTTCAAGCATCATAGTTACTATAATAAGTACAAGTGCAGAAGATCAAAAAATGTGTGCTTAGATTTGTTAATTGTTATTACTCACCAAAGCTTCTATATCCCTTTCTCTGGTTTACAAGTTGCCAATCAATATGGAACCATGTTTAGTCTGTACAACCTTGTCATGAAGGTAGGGATAATTCTAAATTTTTTTATATGATGCTTCTGCTGCTGTATTAACTAGGTAACCACCAAGATTAGCAAAGATCACAATATGCTATAAAAGACAATGTAGATGCAGAAGTTGATCCTTGTTCTTTATAGTTTAGGCACAATCATTTTGTATGTAAGCATTCTTTATCAGGCTTCCAAAATCACACAACTTCTATTTAAATGTATGTATTTAAAGCCACTAATAAGTAAAACTCAACCTTTCCATGTTAGATATTATCTTTAATGGAAATTTGTATTGTATCATATCATCTCTACAAGCAATGCCTGGTGGAGGCTAAATTGGATGGAAACTTCATAAAAATGTGGAAAGCGTTGTGCCCCAATTGTTTGCCCTTTTGAATATTTTTGTTCACCCTTTTGCTTGAAACTGTAGTTCCCAACTATGACACTAAAGATCTTGTATCAAAGTTTGGGAACTCTAGTCCTTAGATTTTTTTATCATAATGTATTTGAATCTGGCTACAAAACATGACTAATAAGAGATGAGAGAACATGCCAAGTTACTCAAAACTACATTTTCCAATGCCTTATGCTTTCCATTACTTCATCTATGCTCTCTCCTTTTTCATATTCTGCATTTCTTCTTTTGATCCTCTATGTCTACAATACTTTTCCAGATTACTTCTCCCCTTTTGATTTTACTTCAATATGTTCCCTGAGAAATCCTTGTAAATATTTTTTTATGGTAATGATGCAGAAACATGTGAATATGTCAACACTTGCTTCTTCTCTTCCTTCCTTCTATTTATCTTATTCTTCATTCTTCTAGCTTGGATTTCTACCTTGCATTTCATTAGCTGAATCAGGATGCTTATTAACTACTCAAACATTCTCCTTTGATTTCTTGTTCATAGCATTTATGTGTCTAAAACAACCGACAAAGTCTTGAAGCCCTCGAACTTGAAACCCTTATTGGATTTTGATGGATTTTATGATGCATTAATGACCATAATCAGCAACTTCAGGCACTATGTGGCATAGGGGAATACTTAGATCAATCTTTTAAATTTATAAAATTGCATATAAATAGATGTAAAGATCAAAACAAGTACTCTGAAAGAAGAAATTGAAAACAATGTTGTACAAACATGAGGCCTCAGTTGGATGGGTGGACGTTGCAACAACTTTGGAGATTAGAGGTTCAACACTATAGTAGGTGCCAAGGTGGGCATTTAAGTAGATGCTAGGTGGGTGGGTTAGGTGATCCCATTTCTCAAATTTAAAGCTTGGGCTCATGTGTAATTCTTATTTTGATTTATTTTCTTTTGTTTTCTTTGTGCTTTAAAATTATTGCAATTTATAACTTATGCAAGTGTGCAGTGCCATGGTAGAAGGGTTGAGTTTGGATTAAATCTTGAGTTGGGTTGGAACCCAAGATAGTGTAAACATATGAATTATAGAGGTTGTGTAGTGTTAGGAATTAGTTATATGTATTCTTGGGTTAATAAAGCAGCTGCAGAGTCTTCAGCAGCGTTAGAACTTGTGTGTGCATCATATTGGTTACCTCCATGGAACATGATACCCATCATAAGTGTGGTGGGGATTTTTTATTTTGCAAGTCTTTTGGTTTTGAAGAACTTTTATTTTCCCTACAACAATGCATGACCTTACAGACATGTAGAGATTAGGTTTTCAAACTTTTTTAAATCCTCAGAATGGCATGGGACTGAAAACCAAGTGTGAATATCAACACCTAGAAATAATAGGCTACTGAGTGGTTAAAAAGAGCAACACTTGGAAATAATAGGCCACTGAGAATGGACTGGCATTAAAAATTTCACAAAAAAACCAAAGTGAGTAGAAATTTAAGGAAACTTAAAATCACCCGCTTCAATTAAGAATCATAACAAATATCATTAAACCATAGCTTAAGTAAAAATGCTAGTAGGAAACAAAATAGTGTTTGGGCAGAGTGAATACCTCTTAAAGAGTTCGAAGTGCTTGCGTCTAGACAGAAACAATGATGTAAATAGTTAAAAATCAAAACTATTTTCCTACCTCATGAACCAAAACCAATCTTCCTACAAGTTAGGTATCCTTCTCAGTTGAAATGTAAAATAAGTGTAAAAAAGCTTCAATTAAAGACTTCAATAAAAGAGTGAAGGCGATGGAAATAAGAAGAAAATATCCATAGACGGTGACAAACTGTTGACGCTAGTTTTCTCATTGAAGGCAACAGTTTACATATGTTTCCTTTTGTTTTTGACAAGGGTCTCCTAGTTTGCAGAAATGGTGATGATCTATTTGATGAGGAGTTACATTCAAACAAGCACAAGTTCCTTCAGTGGAGAAGTGGTTTAAGTGAAGAGTAGTGTTGATGAGGAGTTATAGACCAACAGTGATGAATGCGAGGAATGATTCGATTTTCTTGCTTTAAACAATCTATGGCTTCATTTTACCACACTATAACCAGGCCCTCTTGGTGCTTTTAAACTGTTGATTGACAAATTGAGCTTTGAGAAAAGAGTAAATATAAAAAGGTCTAACGTAATCTGGACTTACCAATACCGATTCTTCTATAATTGCAATCTTTACATGTTTTCAAAGACAATTTTAGCTTCATTCGTCCACTCTATTTTGGCATCTTTCTTTACATATCATTGAGTGGCTTCACTATTTTGGTGAATCCAGTAATAAACTTTTAGACAAAATTGATCTTACCGAAATACGATTTCAAATCTTTCTTGCTTCCCAGGGGTTGTAGCTTGAGCAATGCACTCACTCTATCTAGGTCTATCAAAATTCCTTTTTCAGAAACAATATGTCCTAGTAGCTTACCTTCAATTACCTCAAAAATACAATTTTTAGGATTTAATGAAACTCTGTAAGTTTCACACTTCTGCAATATTGCTTTGAGATCTCGAACATGATCTCTTCTATTTTTCAAAAATACCGTGAGGTCATCCATGTAGATAATGATGCATTTTCCTATCAACTCATGAAAGGAATAATCCATGGCTCTCCGAAATGTAGCCCCAACATTTGTCAATCCAAATGGCATCCTTTTGTAAGCAAAAGTTCCCCACTTCGTGGTGAATTCTCTTTTCATCCAATCTTCCCTTGCTACCATTACTTGATTATATCCAAAGAATCCATCCAAAAAGGAAATCATCTATGAACCATTGACTATTTGTAGCACTTCTTCTAGTGAGGGTAGTGGATAATTATCTTTCTTAGATGCCTTGTTAAGGTTATGGAAATCTACACATAATTGTATATCTCCATTCTTCTTTCTCACGGGCACCAAATTCGCCACCCAAGTAGAATGTTTGATAGGAAAAATTATTTTAGCTGATAAAAGCTTTTGGAATTCCTTTTGAATTAATGGCTCTAAGAGTGCATTTATTGGTCGTTGTTTTTATCAAAAAGGCTTTGCATTAGGCTTTAACGATATCGTATGTGTAATGATGGAAGTGTCATAGGTCCTTAGATCTTCATACGTCCATGCTATAACCTTCCAGTAATTTTTAAGTTCCTAAGAAATATTTATCTTCTCTTCCTTAGTACAAACCTTTCCTATTAGCACATTCTTAGGATCTTCTTTAGTATGCAAATTGTATAATTCATATTGTCCTTCATCACTTCAAAGAAAATCTTTCTATCTAACTATCTAATCAATGTCAAGTAGTCATTCCATCTCAATTATTCCTTTTGGAATATTATTACCTTTGACTTGAGCTAATTCTTCATCTTGCATTTTTCCATCAGGGCGATCCATCTCTTCAATTATGTGTGCTTCAAAAATATCAAAATTAGTGATGAATTCAAATATATTTCAGTCATCTTCAAACACTTACAAATTAGTAACATTATCAAGAACCAAAGGTAACTACACCAACTCAACTGTGAATCTCATATTAGAGATATGCAGAACTAACGAAGGAAAATTTGTTGGAAATATTATTGCTAACATAGTAGTTAAGGTGGTTGCTCTATGGTAATGTGGTGAAAAAGTAACCCTTTTTCACACATAATGTGGGAAAAGAATAATCAATGATAAAAATGAACTTAATTGTGCCTTATTTAGGGTGTTGTAAAGTGTTTTCTTACACTTTCACACTAATCTAGGGCTTCATTAATTAATTTAGGTTAATTAGAGCTTAATTTTCCCCTTAAATTCAAATCCAAGCCTTATTTATTTCATTTTTTGAAGGATATATCCCGACACTCATTAATAATGTTGCATAATACTTAATTTAGCAAGGTTTGAGTCCTAGGATAGTAACCTAGGACCCATTAGCAGCCTAGAAAATGGGTCCTACATATCCTAGGACCCCCTTTTTGGCATATTATTCACCTCCCCGAAACTTGGTCCTAGAAAATGTGCTAGGACCCATTCGCCCAAGGTGGCGAATGGGTCCTCTTTACCTAGAAAACCCCTTTTTGAACTTATTATTGGTAGGATTTTAGTGATTTTCAATCCTAGATCTAATGTTGGCTTGTGTTATTCGAATTTTGGGATTAAATCTTAAGTTAACTATAAATATAAGGTTAATTCACAAAGTTTCACCTAAAATTATTATCAAGCATCCTAAGAGTTCACAAAGAACATTATAGAGCATTCAAGAGCATTTCAAAGTCATTCAAGGGAGATATTATCAAGGTTTTATTGCAACATTCAGGTTATATCATCATGTCAAGGCATAGTGCATCAAGCATGTTGTTGAGCTAGTGTGTTGATGTATCATTCAAGATCTAATTCAAGCATTGTTTCACATCCAATTCAGGATCAAGATCTACATTCTAAATGGCCACTTCAAGTTAGATTGTTGATTTACATTCCAAGACTTCATCCAAGGTATCATTGTTTCATGTTTCATTATTTCATCACAAGGTTTAATTACCTAAATGGGGTTTGACCAAGGAAAACCCCTATTCCCTAAAAATCAACAAATTTTCTTCTCTTTGATGTGTGATTATAGGTTTTAGATTGAAAATCAAGTGGAGAAAAAAACTTGCAAATTTTTCAAGATTAAAAAGTTGCAAAATTTGTCATCTATCTTGCGAGATCACAAAAAGTTTCCTACAAAATTACTTTCTGACTTTTGGAAGCTGGTCACCTGGGAGATGGAAGTGTAGAAATTGAAGAATAGAACCTAGAAATCAGTTTTTAGAAACCCTAGCAGGGACCCATTCACAACCTTGGTCAAATGAGTTTGTAGTGACCCCCAAAATAACATTTTTTTAGCAAGGTACAAATTCTTTCAACATCTTAAAACCTTCCTTTTTGTTGTTATAACAATTAGGTTTGATTTCTAATTATTATTTATGCATTTTATCCCTCATAATTGAATAAAACCCTAGAAGAAAAATATAGTGGTTTATCATCTTGTTAATTCATTTTGATAAACCCTAATTTTCTTTGTTTCATTTTGGTGAACCTGACATAGTGAACATTGTAGTTTTCTAATTTTGGAGTCTTTCTTCTCATCGTATATTAGATCTTACATTCATTTTCATTGCATTATATCTCATTTATGGTGTGTCTTAGTTTACATTAAAGTTTGCAACTCATCTAGGGTTTTAGAATTGCATTTTTTGCATTCATTAAATCTAAAAAATACAAAAAAATAGTCATCTTGCATATCATTTAGATCACATAAATTTGCATTTGAAATTCAAAACAAAATTGCATATCATTGAAGGAGGTTTTGTAATTCATCATTTTATCACCCTTTCAACTTTCATTTCATAATACATTTTAAGAAATTTGAGACTAAAAATTACTGTTATAGACATGAATTTGAAATTTTAGTGATAGAAAATGTATCCCTCTACATTTTCACACTTGTTTGGGCCCTCCTTGTTGAATTAAGCATAATTTTGCCTTGATTTAGTGTTGTAATGTGTTTAACACATTCACATTAATTCTTGGGCCTTTGTAGACTAAGTGAACCTAGTTTTTCCTTATTTAGGGTTTTGTAAAGTGTATCTTCACACTTTCACACTAATATAGAGTTTTCATTAATAAATTGGGCTTCTTTATGCCTTAATTGGCCTTATTTTGCATCCAAAAGCCTTAATTAATGTATATTTCCGAGATTAATCCTAACATTCACCAACAACCAATCATAATTCATGTGTCTTTGGATTGTATGGCCAAGATTTAGTGATCTGGGACTCATAGGCCAACTTGGGTGTAGGGGTCCCACCTATGTTTTAGGGCCCCAATATGGATTTCACATTAACCTAAGTATTTCATGAAAAATTTGTCCCAAGCTTAGCCTAATGGGACTCATATGCCACTTCTGGTGTATGAGTCCAACTTAGCTTAAACCTAAATTAAATTCAAATTCTTTGTGGGATTTTATCCTCTTAGATCTGATGTTGGCTTGTAGTGTTGTAATTTTGGGAAATTTGGCATAAAAAAATATAAATACAAGGTTATTTCACTCATTTTTCTCCTAACAATCAATCAAGTGACCTAGCAAGTTGAATAAGCATCCTTATAGAAAATTTGAGTTCACAAGAGTTTACAAGAGAATTCAAGAGTTGATTATTAAGTGTTTTAGAGAATTATTCGAGTATCTAGCATCATGTCAAATTCATCATGCATCATGTTTGTTTTTGAGCTAACATTTGTGATGTAGGGTTTTATGATTCAAGCAAGCATTCAATCCAAGATCTACAACATTCAAGCAAGAGTCAAGATCCACATTTATGCTAGCCATTTAATACATGTTTGCATCATCTAATTCAAGGGGTTGGTGAGCTGTAAGATATCATTTTGTTCATTCATTATTCCTCCTTTTCATTTCATTTGATTTCAAGGTTTGATTACCAAAATAGGGTTTGACCAAGGCAAACCCCTATCCAGTAACAAAACAACATTTCCTCCTTTCTTTAGTGTGTGATTTATAGATCTAGGTTGAAGATACATTGAAGAGAAAGATTGGAAGAATTTGTGAAGTTTATCAAGTTGTCAAATTTGTCACCTTATTTACAAGATCACTAAAAGGCACCTATAGAGTAGAATTCGGTAGTTCAGATCTGGAAATCAGGTTGAGAAGATACAGTAGAGAGTGAAGAACTGATTCAGATCTTGATTGTCTAAAAAACTTGAGTAGGACGGATACACCACTTCTGGTATATGAGTCCCAGTACAGTGAATTTTCCATATTTTTGAAGATCTAGACATGCCATCACCAGATTCTTGTTTCGGCCTAGAAACCCTAATCTGAGACTGATACACTCAGCTTGGTGTATGAGTCCTAGTGTTCCTTAAATTTAACATTTTTAGCATTTCAGATTTTGTTCTAAGCTTCTATAGGTTTCCAGGTACACCTTTGTGTTTTTCCAATTTACTATTATGTTTTACATTCATTTCTAGGTCATTTATTCAAGTCTTGCACATCATTAGGTTTGATAATTAGGTCTTGCATGTTACTTTTTTTTCCAAGCCCTATCTTGGTAGTGAACCCTCCTTTAGTATTTAATCACACCCTAGGATACCTTATTGTAAGATCTCTTTCTTGCATTCCATCTATGGATTAAGATCTCTAAGATTTCCTTGAATGAAACTTGAGGGAAATAGGTTCAGGTCCTAAACCCTAACTCGTGCTCCATCTCCCCAAAAGTCAAGGCACCCTATTTCCATCATTTCATTTTGGTGAACCTAACCTGAAAATGTCAATTCTAATTTGAAGTGCATCATAGTCCTAGATATAACTTGCATTAACTTTGCATTAGGGCTTGCATTAGTTAATTTGCATCTAGGGTTTCTAAATCTTGCATTAGTGAAAGTGCATTTACGTTGCATTTTTGCATCTTGCATCATTAAATTTCATCAGAAATCTACATTTGTACTCAGCCTAGACATCATCCTAACCATAAAACATAACATTCACTCAGAATTTTCTAAAATTTGTACAAAAAACCTAATCTGGGACTCATATGCCCCTCTAGGAAATTTATTTCTAGTATAGGTGGTTTTTCATGATTCTTGGGTATTATGTGCTGACTATTTATCAACATTCAAATCCTAAAAAACCATGATTGGGACTCATACACCCCTCTAGGTGATTTAGTCCCATTTCAAATTTTAAACTACAATTTATAGCATTAAAAACCATGTTTTTGTGCTTCTGTTTACTATTGTTAACTTTCTGTTCCAATTTACAGAGTTTATTTTTCATTCAATTCATTGCATCTATTTTAAATTAGTTCATTTTTTTCATTTCTTAAATTCAAAATTACATATATAACATTTCATTTTAGATTGTTGCATAGTATAATTAGTAAATTACCCTGTTTCGAATCTAAAACTTGCATTTGCACACTTCATTTTAGGTCCTTACATTGCCCTTTACCCTCTTTCCATCTTGGGTTCAATGCACACTAAGTTTGTGAATCTTGCATGAGCTTTACAACTTGGTGTCCTATTAGAAATACTATTGTGAGATGTAGTTAGAGACTCATGTCATCCTGCAATACACCATTCGTCATGGATCTTGGGATCTCTAGCTCTCTTCCTGATAGTGTTGATAATCAACCCTATATGGATCCTAGTATGCATACTTCACTTCCCATGACTACCATGCCTTCAACCACTATGCCTCATGTTAACAAGACTATCCCTACCATCCCTAGTTCTACTCAAGCTTTGGGATGCAGTCAAATCCAAAGTGGAACTTCCATCCCTATCTCTACAATACCTGTTTCCATTCCTACATACACTAATACTCAACCTACCATTCAACCTACTAGAAATGTGAACACTTCCTTGGGTATTTCCACCGAGAATTCTTCTAGCTTTGTGCCTTCAACTACATTATCTCCTCAAGCCTCCTCCTTCACAAGTTTACAATTCACTTGTCCTCCATAGACATACACTACTCCACCTTATAACAACAATGATGCTATCATTAACACACTTTTACAAAGCATAGAATCCCTTCAACAACAAGTCACAACCCTAAATCAAAATAATAATGGTCATCCTTCACAATACATCAAAACCAATCCCCTATCCTTGGAGATATTGAGAGAACAAATGCCACAATGTGTAGAAGTTTCTTGATTTGAGAAATATGGTGGGTAGGGAGATCCTGTTAATCATGTTTCTACTTTTACCACCCTATGTAGTGATTTCATCTTCAAAGAGAAACTTTTGGCTAAACTATTCCCTAGATCATTGATAGATACTACCTTAGAATGGTTTTCCTCATTACTGAATAACTCAATTCATTCATTCAATGAACTTGCTGAGGAATTTATTAACCATTTTTGAGTGCACTTGACTCTTGAGATGAATTTAGCTGATTTGATTAGATGTACAAGCAAAAAGAAGAGGAAAAGGTTACCGACTTTATTTCATTGTACCAATCACTTTATTCCTAAATTGACATAGGAATAAAGTGATCCCCACCTTCAAAGAATGTTCATTGAGAAATTGCAAACTAAGATATATGATAATCTTGGCATGATGAAATTCCCTTCTTTCGTACATTTGTCTACTGCCCTTCGTGATTATCAAAACTTGGTTAGTAGTTATTAAACAAAACCCACCTCTAGTCATTTTGAGAAGTTCGATCTACACACCAAAACAATTACCAATCCTTTAGAATATAGAATAAAGGTTTCCTCCAATTAAATCCCCCTCAACCAACTCAACATGTTGACACCCACAAGCAGATATTTTACACAATTTTGCTCTAGGACCAAAAGCCTGATATTCTTCTCATTCAGGAAACTAAAATGTTAAGTGAAAAGGTGGAAAAGATTTCTTTGTTCCAACACTGTTCCATTCAGGGAAGTGATTCTACTGGCACCTCTGGTGGGGTTGCGACTTTTTGGAACTGTAAGTCATAAGAGGTGATCCACTTTTTTCTCGTCCTAATCATGTTGCCACTAGATTTACTCATATAAGGGACAACTTCAGCTGGATCTAGTCTAATATTTATGCTCCTAACTGCAAAAAAGGTCTGAAGGTTTTTTGGAAAGAGCTGGCTACTTTTCGGAATATCTTTCAAAATGACCCCTGGGTTGTCATGGGAGATTTTAATTCCCCTCTCCTTCAGGGTGAGAAGTTTGGTGGTTCTCAGATCAATGAAGAAAGCAAAGAGGATCTTCTTGAATTCATCAACAATCAGGCCTTGATTGACCTGGACTTGCAAGGGAGCTCTTACACGTGGTCGAATCGAAGAGTTATGTCTGATCTGATCCAGGTGAGACTTGATAGAACCCTTGTTTCTGATGTTTGGCTCTTAAATTATTGTTGTTCTTTGAAAACCCTCTAAGGATTGGATCTGACCATTTTCCTATTAGTTTTGTTGCTGACCACTTAAAGATTAAGAGGAATACTCCTTTTCATTTTGAGAAGATGTGGCTTTCCCATCCTCTCCTTCGAGAGGAAATAAGGAAATGGTGGAATATTAATATAAAGGGCACTTACCTTATTTAGAGTCACCAAAAAATTAAGAGAAGTTAAAATGAATCTCAGAAAGTGGAAAAAAGAGTCTTTTGGCAACATCTTTCAAATCAAATTTGATCTTTCAGTTCAGGCTTTCTGAAATCCAAAACAAAATTCAGAGGGAAGGCTACCTGAATGAAACTAAGGAGAAGGAGAATGAGATTCTCACAAAACTTCATGAGATAATTGCTAAAGAAGAGGAATTTTGGAGACAAAGGTCCAGAGCTCTTTGGTTAAAGGCTGGAGACAAAAACACTAGATATTTTCATCTCTCTGCTTCTAAACATAGAGCGGCTAATAAAATCTCTGCGATTGTTGTTAATGGTAGAAAATATGAGGATGAAGAGGACATCAGAAGAGAGGCTGTCCTTTTCTTTAAGAACCTTTTGTCTGAGAAAGAGGGAATTAACTTGGAGGATCAAAATCAATTACTGGATGCTATCCCTAGTGTTGTTAACTCTAGAGGCAATGTAATGTTGACTACTATACCCACTAGCAAGGAAATTAAAAAAGTTGTTTTCTCTCTTGAAGGAAGCAAAGCGCCTGGTCTTGATGGCTTCCCTTTACTTTTTTTCCATTGGTTCTGGGATATTGTTGGGGAGGATGTTGAGAAGGCAGTGAAAGAGTTCTTCCATTCTAGAAACCTTTTGAAAGAGTTAAATGCCACTTTCTTGGTTCTTATCCCTAAAAAACCTAGAGTGCAGGATTTTGAAGGGTTCAGACCTATCAGCCTTTGTAACTCCTACAAAATCATTTCGAAGGTTCTTACCTCTAGGTTGCTTCTTGTTCTGCCCACCCTTATTGCTCCTCAACAGAATGGTTTTGTGCTTGGAAGACAAATTCTTGATTCCATTGTCCATGCTCATGAGAATATTCACTCCCTCTCGGTTCTAAATCGGAAGGCTTTCTTCTAAAGCTTGACATATCGAAGGCTTATGATAGGGTGGACTAGAACTTTCTGTTTAAAATTTTAAAATCTTTTGGGTTCAATGAAAGGGTTTTGCAGCTGATTGAACAACTCATCACTTCTGCTTCTGTGGTGGTTCTGATTAATGAGACCCCTTCCACCTTTTTCCGTAGTTCTAGAGGGTTAAGACAGGGAGATCCCATTTCTCCTATCCTCTTCATGATTATGGCTGAGAGTTTTGGTAGGAATATGAGTAAATAGGTTGCTCAAAGATCTATTGTGGGGCTCAAACCGTCTTCGAGCAATTTGATTTGCTCTCACCAACAGTTCATGGATGACACTTTGCTGATGGGTAGATCTACTGTCTCAGAAGCTAAAGAGATGAAGAAACTTTTGGATACCTATGGAGGAGCTTCTGGTCAGATGATAAATAAGCAAAAAAGCTCACTGTATTTCTTTAACACACCTTTGCACAGACAGAGGAAGATAGCTGGAATTCTTGGTTGCAAGATAGAGTCCCTTCCTACTACTTATCTGGGGTTACCCCTATGCTTAAAACCTCTGATTCTTTCTGGATCTCTCTGGTTGATAGGTTTGGGAAAAAAATTTCTGGCTAGAAAGGAGCACGCCTAAGCCAAGCCAAAAAACTCCAGCTTCTTAAAGCCTCCCTGCAAATCTTCCTATCTATGCTCTTAGTCTTTTCAAAATCCCGACCAAATATGCTGAAACCATTGAAAAGATCCAAAAGAGATTCCTTTGGTCGGGAGTCGAAGAAAGAAAAAGAATGCCTCTTGTTGGTTGGGACCTGGTTTGCAGATCAAAAAAGGATGGAGGCCTTGGGCTAAGAAAAATCAGACTGCTGAACAAATCACTCCTAGCTAAACAGATATGGAGACTATTATTTTCCTCTGGGGAATGGAGTGAAATAATTAAAAGCAAGTATTTGCAGAATAACAATTCCCTCAAGGATCTTATTGAGAAACCTCTTCTCCTGAAAGGATCAAGTTGCTGGAACTATATGATTGATGGGATTAAGGTGGTGGAATTGGGATTGAAATGGCGGTTCGCAATGGTAACCAGATCAGATTTTGGGATGACTGTTGGCTGCGCAATGAACCTTTGACTCAGGACGGGAATCTCAGTAGATGGGCTGATTTTTGCAAAGACACTTATGGCCTCTTTGTTCAAAGATTACTGGAGGGATGGTAAGTGGGTCAATCTCCCCCTGATAAACCCTGCTTTGGTCTCTGTTTACTCCTCTTTGAATGTTGTTAGACTTTGCCTGAATCAGGAGGACAGTCTTATCTGGAAGTATGAACCTTCTGGGTGTTTTTCTGTTTCTTCCACTTTTTTTGTCTCTCACATGCTCTTAATCCCCCCTCTGTGGTCGCATGCTTGGACTAAGCATCTCTTACCTAAGGTTAACATCTTTTTTTGGTCCTTGCTCCAAAATAAAGTGCTAACTGTTGATAATCTTTGCAAAAGAGGTTTTCTACTCCCCAATAGATGCTACCTCTATAAAAGCGAGGCTGAATCGGTTAACCACCTCTTTATCCACTATCCTTTCTCCTCTCTGGTTTGGGATAAGCTTCTGAAATGTTGGCATTTTTCTTGGGTTCCTCCGGAGTCGGTTGAAGACTTTTTTGTTCAATGGAAAGCTCCTTCTCTCAACCCCTTTATAAAAAAACTATGGGCTTTCTCGTTCCCCCATGTGGCATGGGGAATTTGGAAAGAGAGAAACCACAGGATCTTCAGGGATAAGGAGTCATCAGAGGAAGTTGTGTTTGAAAGAATTCTTAGGATGATTAAAGAGAACTTCTCTGTTGTTCCCTTCAGGGAGGGCAAGTTTGAGGCTATGGTTTGCTCTCCTTATGACAGCCGGATTGCTAGGGAATGGAGAATTAAATGGGATATTTCCAATGCTCCAAATCTGGCCAAAAAGTCTAGGGAGGGAGTTTGTTGGAGTTTTCCTATGGATGGCTGGGCCAAAGCCAACTTTGATGGTGGGGCCAAAGCCAACTTTGATGATGCAGCCAAAGGAAATCCGGGGAAGGCTGGGTGTGGTGGAGTCCTAAGGGACTCGGTAGGTAACTTTATGGGAGCTGTTGCCACCCCTTTGGGGGTCCAAACTAATCACGTGGCGGAAGCGGCGGGTGCTTATTACATAATCAACCTTGCAATAGAAATTAAATGTAAAAATTTATGGCTTGAAGGTGATTCAAAAAATATAATAGACAGCCTTTGTGGTAGGTCCCAGCCCGCATGGTCGATTAAAAACTGGATTGAAGATGCTAAGTTATTACTTAGTAAGTTTGACATAATTAAAATCACTTATGCTTATCGCGAGGCGAATGCAGTTGCGGATTTTTTTGCTAACGAGGGAGTTAAGAGTGATAAAATCCTCACGTAGCACAAAAGGATTGATCTCCATTCTGATGTTCAAGCTTTAATGGTGCTTGATGCGGTGAATGGAAAAGTGGCGGCTTCTTGTAATAATGATGAAGGTACGAGTCATGACTTACAAAATAAGTAGACTACATGGGGCTGAGAGTATCCGTCAGAGTAATTATTTACCTTGGCACGCTTTGTGGGTCCTGCAAAGCAAAGGAACTATCTGAAACAGGTTCTCCACTTGCAATAGTATTTGCACCGAGATTTCTAAAATGGGTGGGGAACGGAAGAGAGTCGAACCCACTAGTTTTGAGTCACACACTAAGAACACTAAAGCATGGAGAAAAATAAGAAGTGGTGGCTTACTTCCATTCATCGAGAAACTCCACGACCCTCAGGATGAGATTACTGATTTCTTTGAGAAAAGCTGGAATAATGGGGAGGTTTTCCTCTTCAGGAGGAAAGTTCAAATTGATGAAGCTTTGATTGCGGAGGTTACTGGTATCCCGATTGAAGAGCATAAATTTTTTAGAGACAGGAAATTCTCTGATGAAGTTGTGATAAGGTTCCCTAAGACCGAAATGGAGAAGCAAAAACTTGTTAAGATGTCGAACAGTTACTATGAAGCGGACACCATAAAAGCTTTATGGAGAAAAGTGCTAAGGGTTATTATGGAGTACATCACTCTTGACGACCGCTTCACTAGGGTTTATGGATACCACTTCGTGCTGCTCAATCACTTATGGCATAAGGTGCGTGTTTCCATCCCTTTCTTTTTGCTATGTTCCCTAAGAAATAGCTTTACAGACCACAGTAGGAGCCCTAAAAGATACCCGATTCTTCACACGGGTCTTTTAAGGCTCATTTATGAGCACTTTTAGAATATGCCTACCCTCTCAAACCCTTTAGCCCATTCGGATCCTGATGAGGATGATATTGAGCCTAGTATATTTGGGACTAAAGTTACTTCTAGCCGTGTTAAGCTCTCCTCGCTTCCCCTGCCCCCCCTCTTGCCTCTGGCCACTCTCCCCAGCCTTCTGGTGCCTGCTCTGTTCCTGCTCCCGGCCGCACTAACCCTAATGCTATATTGGCGGGCTCTAGTTCTCTGGCTAACAAGTTAGTTTCCTATCCTGAAGACTCTCCTGTTGTTTCTGCTAAAGCGGCCGAGGTCAGTCTTCAGGGCCCCCACTCCCCTCAGAATGTTCAAAAGGAGAATTGTAGCCCTCCCAGAGGTGCGAAGTCAATGGATTTTGGTGTCAATTCTAATAGTGACCCCCCTTATGACTTTATTGGAACTGTCAAGAGATGCTTTGAGGATCAATTTAATTCTACTAAATGGTTATTTTATGAAATCAGTGAGTTGAAGACCAAAAATCTGTCTCTTCATAGTAAGTTGGGGGAAATTGAAGCCAAAGTTGCTGGGCTAATACAGCTCAAAGTGGAGAAGAATACCTTTGTGAAGGATAGCATGCAAAAGGACAGTACTGTTGAAAATGATCTTGATAAAATTAAAGGAACCATGAAAAAAATTGTTGATCAAAATTGTAGAATAGCCAAACATAATTCATTAATCATCAAAGCCATGACCGAAAGAGTGGAGAAAACCCATAACAAAGCGATGATTGTCGACTTAGATAAGGAGAAAGACCAGGATGAGGACGCGAGGATCTCTAGGTGCACTAGATCAAGTATGAAAAGAAAAGCCTTGTCTACCTGAAATATGACTCAGATTTTCATGGAGGGAGGCCAGGATATGGTGGAACTAGAAGCGGTTGCTGACAAGTTCCTGAAGACTATGGATTAGCTGTGGTTGGGCCCTAGTTTGACTATCTGCTGGCTTTCTGATGGTTTTTTTGCGGCTTTTTGTGGCTGCCAGTTTTAGCTAGTTTTTATCTCTTTGGTAGCCTTTTTGTCGTTCGGACCTTTCTTTTTGGTCTTTGTTTGTAATGTTACTTTGTGGTTTCGGGTCCCTGTAAAACCCGTTTATCCCTCATCAAAAGCAACATTTTGTAGTCTTGTATTTCTGTTTACATATGATATTTTGCGCTTTGTTTTCTACAAGATGATTGCAATTTTTTTTTAATTTTCTCTCATTAAGACCCAAAATTTTCACTTATAATGAGAGCAATCCCTTCACAAAATCAAAATAATTCCTAAGGTGAATAGAAGAGTTATCAAAAGGTACATCCTAATGCTATTTTTTTCTGAAGAGGACAAAGTATTTCGGTTACTATCAAAGTAGTTTTCATTGTATGCATTGTGGAAAATAAAAGTGTTGAAAAGCTTCCATATTTAGGCTTTTAAACTAGGCAAAAATGACTTTGAAACCTAAATTTGAATTTACAGTCTTTTAACACATTAGAGCTTTAACCCTGTGAAACTAAAATCTTTGATGAAATTACCTTACGGCTCTAGAGTTGGTCCAAAGGTCTATTAAATTTTGGATAGAGTACTGCTTCTTTCCACTCTTATACATGTTTTTTAATCACTTTCTATCTTTACTATGTTGGTTAGATCAATATGATTCTACTAGATTTGTGTAGAGAACAATTCTTACAAAGTTGTACTTGGAAAAATCTATTTGATTCTAAGAAGTTGTATGGAAGCTCAACCAAGATCTTGTTGTATAGGGCTCATGAGTGGGAATGTTGCTTCACCTTTATTGCATTCTTATGGTATATTACCTTGTTCTTTGAATCTGATTTGTCTAGCCCTTTTTTTAATCTTCGTTATTGTTGGCTTTTTTTAATTCTCACTGAAAATCCTTTAGCTTCCTCTAGATATCATTTTTGTACTCCCTAAATCATTGGTATAACAAATATAAGTTACAGAATAATTACAATTTTTTTCAATTTATATAAAAAATAAATATAACACATCTGAATTTTGGTATAATTGTCCTTCATTAAGAACAATAGTAGTGCATTATATAGAAAATGATTATAAGGATAATGAGATCTTAGATTCTTGCAATGATAAGCATAAAGATAAAGTTTTAGAGGAATCTTAAAGCAAAGAGATGAAGGAAAACAAACCAAAAGAAAACTCGAAAAAGAAATGTTTCTGAGAATAGTACAAAAATCAAGTGGAAGTTATTGAGGAATTCTTCCAAAATATGGTAGATAAAGTTGAAAAGGTGATGGAAAAAGAAATTAATCTTGTCAAAAAAACTCACTCTATAAGTGAAAAGCTCTAGTGAAATCAATAAGAGCTTAAGAAAATAGGAAAAATATATTATTTGGGAATTTTATTTTTTATTTTTGATTCAATAAGAGCTTTACTGAATACAAATGACATGCTACCTTGAGCATAACTCCCAAGGACACGTCATCCTTGGATTGTTGACATGAAACAACCAATCAAAAGTAGAATAGTTTCTCTTTTCTCTCTCTTTACCTACAATGAAAAGCTAAAAAGGTGAGGGCAAAATAAATTAATTTTGACAACAAAATCACTCTGACAAGTGAAAAGCTTTAGTGAAATCAGTAAGAGCTCAAGAAAATAGGAAAAATGTATTATTTGAAAATTTTATTTTTATTTGTGAATATTCTTTTAATTATTTTACAAAATTTATGTGTGAGCTAAACTATTTTCATTTAGATGGCACATTTTTCTGGTAGATTTCCACTGCTTTATCAATTGAACATATCCAATTCTACTACAAACAATTGAAGTAAGGTAAATATGATATTATAATCTATGGTTATTCTAAATTGAATAGTTTAATAAGGAAGTGACAAGTTTTGGAGGTAGAGAAGAAGTATAATGAGATACAATGACCTATTTATGAGAAGTAGAATGACATTATTCAAGTTCAATTCCTTATTTTTGGCTCATTGTTGTATGCTACATTTTTTTCTTTTTTTTCAAAAATATGCTTTATTCTTTCAAATGAGAAATGAAAGTCTTAGGTTATATTCTTATCCTTTTTTGGTGATGGTCCTTGCTGGATTTTGCAATTTTATCTTGTTAACCTTGGTGCCTATATTGAATACCAAAAAAAGTTGGGTTTTTTTAATACACAAAGAATGCACCACCAAGTGTCCATCATTGTTTGGCCTAGAAGTGCAGCGACTAAGTTTAATTAGTGTAAGAGTGGTTATTTTGAAGAATTTACCCAAATTATATGATATATTTAGTGCCAAAGAGTTGAATAATTTTAATATCTGCATCATTTAGGCTTTGGAGATACAAATAATAACATTTATAGATGACAAGTATTTGATACCATACCATTATAATATAAGTAGAATAATTGAAAATATTTTCAATTATTCTATATATAGAGAGAAAGCCATTGAAATATATGGATGAATCCTATAAAATATAAGTAGAATAATTGCAAATCTTTTCAATTTATATAATGGACCTTCATTAAGAACCATATAGCAATGAATTATATACAAAAGGAGTATAAGGATAAAGATATCTTAGATTCTTGTGATGATAATCATAAAGCTAAAGTTCCAGAGGAATCTCAAAGCAAAGAGATGAGGAAAAACAAACCAAAAGAAGATCTGAAAGAGAAAGACGTTTCTGAGAATAGTAAAGAGGAAATGAAATCAAAGCATAAGGTTAGAAAGAAGGTTTGAAAGGAAGAGGTATATCATACACTAAACTTTTAGAACATTCAATGAATAAAGACATCAAAAATACGAAGGTGGCATGAAAAGGAAGGATGTCTCTAACCATGTAGTGGATGATGAAGATGAAAGTAGTATAGTTGTAGAGAATTGAAATAATATTTCAAAGACCAAATGATTACAATGGAGATGAAAGCAACAACAAAGCCATTTTATAATTAAGATATACTAAATTCTTTAGCTACCACTCGATTATAGTAAATCTAGTATTAGTATGTATTTACCTATAAATTTGATGTAATAAACAAGTTGAACTCAGTGCTCATATTTTTTGAGTTCTCCTCTATCATATCTTATCTCTGTTGTGTTTGTCTCTCCTTCCTCCAAATTTGTATCAAAGTAAAGATATTTGAGGGAGTGATACAAATTGAAGATAGCAAGATGCTATTGAAAGGGGAAATCCATATTTTACTGAGTTAGAGTGCAAGTGAGAGTAGATAATAAAACCAAAATTATTTTAGATTGTAAAAAAATTATCTCAAGTTGAATAATAAAATGGTATTCGATCTATTCACATAGGGATGAGTTGTCAATGCAACATCTCCAATGAACACCACCTAGAAGATGTGCATAAAGATGTAAATGAACGTAAGTGTTACAAACCCCATATAAACACCCTAGAAACAATGAATATTCTATTGTGGTGAGGCGTTTTTTAAAAAAAACATTTGACTTGGATGGAATATATTGAAGATCAACTCCTTTTAGGGTTTTCTATATTAATATTAGGAGAACAAGTCCTTGGAATGAGCTCAAAAACTTAGGCCTCTAAACTGTTTTATTTTTAAAACACTTAAGGTAATAATTTCTCAATTCATTTGTCTTACTCTAGCTGATTAATTTAGGAAAATCTTAGAATTTTATTTTTAAAATGAGCATACTTGAGTTTCTATCCTAAGGATTGCTATTATCCTTAAGAGATTTAAATATGAAGATTGATTTAATTTCCACTGTTACATTATCTTTTGGGCATGGAGTAGTTTATATTAGTAGAGAGATTAATTCAACTCCCCCTTTTTTTCTTTTCGGTTTCCTTGAATTAAAGAGCTAGTGATAACTTCTATTCCTTTGCTACTTAATGTTTCCTTTGAGATTTTATTTCATAGCTCAATTTCATTTGGTGGCATAATTAATTTTTCCCAAATATGCTTAAAAAAATGTAAGGGGTTTGATAGAGAATTTCAACCCTTATGAAGATTAGGGTTTTTTTCTCAACATAAGGCGTGATTAAGATAAAAAATTGAGATTTTAGTTTACTTTCACACCCAAGTTCTTACTTCAAGGACTAATAAATTAATATGGACTAACCCTTTATGATTTGTGATAATTTTAAGCTTAAGTCAAGTTTACCTAATCATATAGACCTATATTATATATATGTAGTTATATATAACTATTTACATGCATGATAATGATATATTTCTCTAATTTTCTTAGAGCAATAATGATCCAAAATTGGGCATTCATAATTTAACTATTTCTACTTATGAATTTATTATATGTAAATAAATACACATAATAAAAATTAATAATGAACACACATATATATGTGGTGACCCAATTTAATTTTATTATCACCACTTTTTAGCTAGGAACTTTGCTAAAATTTCATAGTTATATAATTGAACTAAACTTATGGATGAAGGATAAGGTTTGATAATAATTATTCCTCCTCTACATAAATTCCGTCGTTTCCTACTAGTGTGCATTTAAAAATCTGTTCATTATATATTCATATTTCATTTGAGAATTTTCTAAACCATAGTACAAAATACCATTTTCCCTCATGAATGTTAACATACAAATGACTCATATTCTTATGTGGAAAACTTGAATTATTGTTATTGCACCATAGGGGAGGTCCACAATCTTTCTTTTAAAGAAGATAAGGATAACCTTAAGAAATTTTTGAACAGAGTTATAACACACCTAGTATAGAAAATTCAAGATGCACAACTTTAATATCCCTAATATATATCTCCAAAACTTTCTATGAAGGGAGACACTACTTAAGGTCAAGCTAACCAAATTTGATGTAGATTTTAGGTTTTCCCATCTATATAGGTTCTAGTTCAACTGCAAACCTTACCAAATATATTATCTAGTTGTTACCCTAATCAATTCTCATAGTATGTCAATATTCCATGGAACTTGGTGAGATTTCATGTAGGTATTTGGAACAATGAAAAGGTGAAGGGATAGCATCATTTCTTTCTTTTCACGACAGTTCTATGATCCATAACACTTTATTTTATCTTGTAATTTTTATGGATATCCCACTTGTAAGTATACAAAACTATTTTATTCCTTGAAGAACTTTCTTACTTGTATAGGTTAACTTGATTATTGATGGCTATCATAAAATTATTCACTTTTAAATATCTAATGGATAGTAAGCAATAATAAAAAAATATTATAAGAAATATATAGTCAACAAACTGAATATAAATCATTTAAACACATATATGAAGGATGAGTTGCAAAGAAAATAAAAATAAAAATCAATAATCCTAGAAAGAAGAAATTATCAAGACAAAGAATAAAAATAAAAATAACCACCCTTAAAAAAATACCAAACTGGATAAAAATTATAGTCAAGTTAGACATACCATTTCAATTAATTTTTAATATTTTTATATTTTTTGCTAAATAAAATGTAGCAAGGGTTTCTCCTTTATATTTATAAAAAAATTTACAATAGTTTCATTTTAAAAAATATCTAGGTTTTAACTAACATGATTAGCCATTCGATAGCTTCAACTATTCATTTTCTATCATTCTATATGCTCTATAGTTATATAGAACATGAGATATATCTACTATTTTATTTTATACAAAATTTAAACAACATATCCAATATAAAATTTCTCAGAAGTGACATTAACTATGTCTACTAATCCTCCTTTTGGTTGATACAAATTGAACATCCACTTGATGCCAGAGGTAGGCTCTAGGTTAGTTATATTTTTCAAGAATGGGCAACCTTTACTCACCTTGTTGTTGTGGTTCACCAGAGTGAAGTTGTTGAAGTTTCCAAGAAATAGATGCCATTGAACCACAACTTTCTCCTCTAAATAGCACTTAATATCCCTTGGGTATGGAATTCCCACACTTGTCTTGCTCACCTAAATAAATTATTCCAAACTCCCAAGGAAATATTTCTTTACTAGGTCCAAAGTTAAGAAAAAACCACTTCTTTCGATTATCCTAGATCCAAGAGAGAAGCCAAAGATTTGGAAGAGATATTAGTATTCATATGATACCTATTATTTACCACCATAAAATAATCACCCATGGCCCACTTGACTACAATCACAACTAGCCCATGACACATCTTGAATACAATTTCAAGCCTATACTTAGTAACTTCCCCTAGTAAATCCATTTATCTTCTACTACTCACCATTCTAATTAAAGTGTCCATAGCTACAACACTAGGAAATGATTTTGAACCTTGTTTATGGTTTTTGACACTTCTCAGTCCAATATAAATAAGTATTTCCATATTCATTTCATGAAAATACCAAAAAAAATTAGAGGTTTATTTTAGCTTATGTCCTATGATTACATCCACATTATTTCTATTCTTTCAAATTATATTGTTATGATGCTCTATCTTTTGCATTCATTATTTTTATTTATATGTGGTATTTTTATTTGTCATATGTTCTAGTTTTCTCTCAAATGACTCTCAAGTGTAGTGGAATTAATATTACCTTTCTATATAATGATCTACCTCTTCCTCATTATGTACCCCATGTGAAGTATTTTGGGTCCCTCGACAACCTTATTTTCTAATATATTTTCATTCACATTGGCCTCTCTCTACATGTGATTGATGGTAGATTTTTTAAATTTATCCATGATTTCTATCAACATCACTAAACGATCCTTTAGCTTCCAATTTTAGATCATTTGATATCTTTGTTAGATGCACAAGACAACTCAGAGGGGGGATGAATCAGTTGTATACTTTAAACATTTAATACCTCAATATCTTTTCAAACCCTTATCAACCATTAAATCCTTAACATGCATTAACATAATGTAAACATATAAACTAGTAATGCAAACACATAAGAACACATAAGAACACTATATTTACATGGAAAAAATAAGAAGGGAAAAAACACATTGAGGATTAGTTCACATATATATGAATTGCAACATCGAATACAATAAGGCTCATTGCCAAGGGCTCACATCTAAGAGAAAGAAGAAAGGCTCACTATTAGTGGTTCACTGCCAAAGGAATCATTTTCAAAAGAAAGAAGAATAGAAGAAAGGGGTGGCTCACTACCAATTTGAACTACTAATAATGTATATCACATATGCCGAAGGTATAGTTCCATTGAAGCATAGAAACCTCACTTATCTTACTGAAATGTAGACACCTTTTGCTCCCTACATTTGGAAGTCATAGGAATTAAATCTCGCACTTAGATCACTAAACTAGATTAAATTTGCATTTCTCGCATCACAGACTTCACTCTTAATCCAAAAAAAACTAAATCCTTCCATTTATACCATCAATAACCTAAAACAACCTTGATTAGGTCAGCCTTAAGAAATGTTTGCACCTCAAACATGCAACACCAAATAGGTTGAGACCAAACACTTTCATGGTGTAACAAAGTGAAGGAAGGCCATGCCACTACATAACTAGGACCGAAATCTACACCAAAAATGAAGTGAAATTTAATGGAAAGAGCTAGGATTATTTTAAGTAGTGCTAAGATTGATAAATATTTTTGAGAAAAAGTGAAATTACTAGTTGTTATTTAATTAATAGATCTCCTTGTTGAGATGTTATTGATAAAAATCCTTATGAAGCGTTGATAGGTAGAAAGCCTTTTGTTGAAACACACTTAAGGGTCTTTGGTTGTGAGGAATTTTTTCATGTGCTTCAAGAGAAGCAATCTAAATTGGATCCAAAAGCACATAAATGCATCTTTCCTAGATATCCTGAGAATGTAAAAGATTATAATATTTGAAATCTTCTAACCCCTAATATATTCTTGTGCAAAGATGAGATTTTAGGGAATTTAGAGCTTACTCAAGAGAAGTACAACCAATGGATAAAGATAGAAAAAAGATAGCTCAGAGGATGTGGAGGATGATAAAACAAATGAAGAATAGGTAGAGCCCATTACTCTTGCCTTGAGGATTCAACAAGACAATGGAATCTAGTTGATAGGTATAACCCATAAAATTAGCATTGTGTATAATTTTATTTTTTGATTACTAATGATGAACCTAGATCCTACAAGGAGGCTCTATCTTTGAAGGAATGTGATTCTTGGTTGCAAGTCATGCAGGAGGAGATGATGGATTTGGATGGTTATGAAACATGGGATCTTGTTAGTTTTCCCAAAGGAAAGAAGCCCATTGGATTCCAGTCGGTATTTAAAAGGAAAATTGGTGTAGATGGTTGATTATAGTAGTACAAGGCTATATTAGTAGTTGAGGGCTACTCCTAGAGAGAGGGAATTGATTTTAGTGAAATGTTCTCTCTTGTTGCAAAAATAAGGTCTCTATTAGATTCCTATTATCTGTTGTTGCTACTTGTTATTTTGAGATAGAGAAAGTAGATGTTAAAACAACTTTCTTTCATGGGGATTTTGAGGAGGAAATATATATGAGATAGCCTAACGGTTTTGTTGTGAAAGGAAAAGAATAATTGGTTTATAGGTTGAAGAGATCTTTGTATGGTTTGAAACAGTTGCCCAGGATGTGGTACCAAAAGTTTGATACTTTTTTATTGAATTTAGGCTTTCTTAGGATTGAAGAGGATCATTCTATTTATATTAAAGTTATTGATGATAAAATTCTATTTTTTTTTTTCTATGTTGATGATATGTTATTCAAGAGTAAAAATAAGATGATGATTAGGGAAATATAGGAACAACTCTCTACAACATTTGATATGAAGGATTTGGGGAGTAAAAATTATATTCTTGGGATGGAAATCAACATAGATTAGGCTAATAGAAAGATTCAGTTAATTCAGAGTAAGTGTGTTGATACAATTTTATGAAGGTTTAATATGCATGACTATAAGTTAGTTAATATTCCATTTCTAGTTGGTACTAAGTTGATCTTGGATATGTGTCCTAATTTTGTTGATGATTTTGAGAATATGTCTAAAGTTCCTTATGCTAGTTTCATTGGTAGTTTAATTTATGTAATAGTTTACACTAACAAGATATAGCACAAGTAGTGGGAGTACTAAGTAGGTTTATGTCTAACCCTGGTAAAGAGCATTGGAATTTTGTTAACAGGGTGTTTAGATATTTACATGGTACTTTAAATTAATTTTTAGTTTATTTTGTTACTAATGATATGTTCAAGCCATTGGATATAGAAGGATTTCTTGATGTAGATTAGGCGGGTGACTTGGATAGTTGAAGGTCCACTAGAGACTATGTATTTACTTTGTTTCGAGGTGTAGTGAGTTGGACGAGTAAGATTCAATCTAAAATTGCATTGTACATAATTGAAGAAGAGTATATGGATTCTACATATGCCTCTAAGGTGGAAATATGGTTACAAAGACTTGGTAATGCTATTGGTTTTGATTGCAAGATAGTGAGGATTAGATGTGACAGTCAGAGTGTTAAATTTGTCTGGCCAAAAATCCTATGTATCATTCTCGTACTAAGAAAGTTTAGTATCACTTTGTACAAGAGATGTATGTGAATGATAAGGTTATTATTGATAAGGTTGACACTTTGGATAATGTTGTAGATTCTCTCACTCGAAGCTAGTGACCACAGATAAGGTCTCTTGATGCAGAAAGGCCATGAGCCTTGATCACTATAATCAATTTATTATTTCTATCTCTAGGATGCAATTGAAATGTATAATGTCAAGTGAGAGAACGTAAGGTTAGGTGAAATTTACCTTGAAAACCTATTTCATTTCTTTATCTCCAAATTTCTTGGAAAGTGTCCTAGGGGACATGTGAGAAATGTATTTAATTTTGGCATATTGCAGTAATTGCTTTTTAAAGAGGGAAATTAATTGTTACATCCCAAATTGTGACGTTACAATTTACCATCACTAGATAGAGTAAATGTGAATTCTAGAGGTGAATTAATGATGCTTGAACCTTGTTTTCAATATGAATGATGTTTCATTTGATGTTATTCTTGGTGAAATATTGCATAAAGGAGAATAGAAGGTTATTGATTTATGAATAATCTAACTTTTGAAATGTTTCATGTATTCTGCTTTGTTATGAGCATATGACTGCCGATGTCATGTCATGGTGCGCAGGTATGAAGACTGATCCTCCGGACAGAGGAGAGATATCACTCGGGGAGGAACTTGGTCGGGTAAGCAGTAACGAGTACCAAATGAGCATACACACACGTCAGTATAGGTTCTGAGAAACCAAGTCAGTTATGTTAGTCTAGATAAGTCATCCTTAGGCTTGGAGTTATGTTTACTTCTTTGTGCTTTGAAAAGTGATGATTACTTGTTTGTCTAACTTACTATGCTTTGACCATGATTTGGAAAAACGTGAATGGATATACGTTAAAAGGTCAAGTAAGTATGTGTATAAGTGTATACGTGTATGCGTATTCCTATGAATATACATGTCAAATACATACATATGCTCGACAGATGGATATGCCCATATGTACGTAATGACATGATATACATACATTTATGTGAACACAGCGTACAGAGAAATACATACTAATAATAATATTATATTATTATTCCTTGTTGACTTTACGTAAATATATATATATATATAAATATCGGGTTGTTGACTGGCTCACGATATATTTATATATTTGTTAAATATATATATTTAAGTAATTAAATATTAACAATTATATATAAAATTATTATAGTTATATTAAATATAAATATTTAAAATACTCGGGTATTTAAATATATATGTATTAATATATTTAAAGACTATAATAGTATTTTATAATAAAATGAATAAGGGAACTATATTTTGTCTAAGGGATTTTTATATATATTTATGTATAAATATATAAGGTGATTATTTATCAATACATAAAGAATATATAAATAATAATATATATTTGTATATTCTATTAATAAAATGTATTAATATTAAAATTAATATTTATTTATATATAAATACATTTATATACAAATAAATATTAATGTTTAAAATTATACATTTATAAGTAAAATATACAAATGTAAATTATTAAAACAATTTCAATTTCAAAAGAATGAAATTCGCATTTTTGTGGAAAGATTAAATTCGCATTTTATTATTGTGAAAGCATAAGTATTGAAGATAGCCGTATGAATCATTTAAATTTTTCAAAATACATTTGAAAATAGAATATACTTCATAAAAGGCAAAACTGAAAAGTCGAACTTATGAAATAAATAGAAAAAAATGAAATGAAGAACTTACCCGTGAAAATGGCGGAGCTCCTGCACAGCTGGGAATGGAAGAAGACAATGTCAAGGGTTTAAAACCAGAAAATAGCGATAAACAGCTGAGCTGGGTCGATTTAAGACTTAACCTAAAACGCAGCAAAAATATCATGAAGAATTCTGACGCCTGGCAGAAAAACGTGACTATGAATTTCGTTTTGCTTTCAAGTTGAAAGATTCTTCGAATTGCTGGCTGTATAGGAGTCGATTCATCATAAAAGATCATGACTAAAGGATTGGATGCATGGCAGGTATCACTTTGACTGAGTAAATAGTGAAATTTGTCAATAATCATGCCCAGAAATGGGGAAATCGTTTTAACTGCGGCCTATAAATACCACACAAACTTTCATTCGAAAACATTCCTTGCTTTCTGATTTTTGACGTTTTTAGAAAGAGCTTGCCACTGCAAATTTGAAAGCAAGTATTGTGATTTTATGCTAGTTGTCTGTTCAAAGTGTTTTAATGAGTGCTGAGTATTCTCAGTTATAAATTATTGTGAGATTGTGATTTGGAGAATTTCTGCCTAAAGATACTGTTGGCTAAGAGCAACAATAGAAGACTTCTGGAGGGGCATTACTGGAAAAAGGAGCTTAAAACAGGCATGATTTTGGATTTAAGTTTTAAACTTTAAAAGTTATTTTCCTTACTGTCTTATATTGTGACTATGTTAAACTGAAAATAATGAATTGTGGCAGTAATCAATCATTGTTGATAATCTTAAATTGCATGATGAATAAAAGGATTTCTTTTTATGCATAGGGAAAGATTAGGAAATGACAATGTAGCTAAGGGAATTAGCTTAAATGCAGTTCGTTAAGTTCATTTATATGTTTAAAAAGATTTAAATGGAATTGTGAATTTGAATATAAGGCATTCAATGGGTTAAGAATGATTTAGTTGAAATGGGAATTTTGAAAAAGAAAGGATTCTATTTGGTTATATGCATTGATATATGCATTGCACTTCAAAGACTGTCTTTTGTGTATGATAGTTGATTGGTAGTAATAAATGATTATGCAACTGTTTGAAGTTCTAAACTTGTATGATCTCCGTATATGGAGAATACGTAGAATATGTAATAAATTCTAGGAACGAAATGATGTTTAAAATAAAGTGTAATCCTAGCTTGTGTTATTAGGTTAACATTAGGAAGCTCTCTCCTAGGATAAAGAATTCCGGAAACAGGAGATAGGATAGCAAACACTTGCTTAAAAACTCATTTCTAGTAAACTGTTTGAGGTAGGTAGTCTGGGGTAAACTGAACCCACTGAAGGACACGACCTACGCGTAGAGTAAGGAAGCCCAAAGGCAAATCGGCCCTGAGTAGTGTAAGTGATAGATGACTTACTCAGTCATTTACTGAACCAAAATACTATGGCCATAGTAATGTAATGTACCTACGTCCTCTTTGATTAGAAGATGATTACATTGTCAGTTCACAGTTGTCCAATAAGTACATACTAGGTTGAGATTGTGGGATACAAGAATCTAGTGTGTAGGACACAGCACTATGCTCAGTTGGTAATCGTTAAAGGATACCCAACCAATCTCCTCTTCGAAGGGAGGGTCGTTCATTGCAAAATGATTGTGCGGGGACCGCATTATAAGTCCGTGGTTGGTTGGCCCGAGTGATGTTTCTCCTCCACAGCAAGCGGCCGATGTACCAAGATTTGAAAGGAAGGACTCCTGGACATTCTTACTTCTATTTGTGCAAAAGCTTACGAGCTATGTATGTAATTGTATTACTTTTGAACTCTGATTTGTATTTGCAAAAGAAATGTAATTCGTGTGGAAACATATTGTAACTTGTACTTATTTATCAATAAAGAAAGGAAAAAATTTATTGTATCATCTTTGTCACTTGTTACCTTTACATGTTTAAAGTGAGAATTGGAAAATTTTTAATTTATGCAGAATTGGGTCGTTACATGTGGTATCAGAGCTACCAGGTTCTACACTGAACCCTATGAGCTCATTACACAACAATGCGTAAACCTTATCAAAAGATAAAGGTTGAAAAGTTCTTGTGCGACAACGGTAAAAGAAAAGAACTTAGAGAGGTGAAAAGGAAAAATGAGATCCTTAGTAACTTAGGAAAATTGAAGACAAGTTAAGAGTTGTTCTGGAGTAGGAACTCCTAAAATCAACAATTTATGTCAGTATCAAGGATTGCGGAAAATTATGCAATCAAGTTATGAAGAAAGTTTAGGAAGAATAACCAGTGTATACTTTTATCCAACGAAATAGTTTTATGACTCTAAGGCAGCCAAAAAGGAATAAAGATAACCCTTGTTATAGTAGCAAACTATAGTTGCGAAAAGTCATGAACTTTTGGATTTAGTGAAAACACTACGAATCTATGTATATGCAATGTCAGCATAAGTTAGATTGAATAAAGAAGTCAACTAAGGAAGTATCCACGGGAGTTGGAGAACTCTTGACAAAAAGCTAAATTTTATGTAAAGAGAGGAGCTTGAAAAAAAAAAAAAAAAGAGTTAGTACCTTAGAGATAAAAGAAAAGACCAAAATGGTCCGAATTAAAGTAAACAACAAAGTGGACAAGATTCCACCGACCAAAATCGATTAGATTATTGGAGTTTTGATATGAAAAAGAGACCAAGCAACTTTGGTATTTTTAGAAGTTAAAAAGTGAGGAAGATTCCAAGCATTGGAATTAAGTCACTTGAAAAGTGACTGAGGAATAAAGAAACCTGAAGTGGAAAGTCAGGACAGTTTTACCAGAGGTTAAACATAGATTGATTTGAGTATAAGCTGAACTCACCTTCATGTTTGTGAAAGTCAACTTTTGTTTTAGATTGTACAAAATGGAAAGGGAATACAATGTGGCACTATGTGTCAAAACAATAGAAGTTGCAAAGGAAACAATGTTTGAAGTAGAGAAAGAACATCAACCAACAAAGTTTTGTGGATATGGAGTATCCTCCATTAAAAGGATGTTAAAAAGAGAATGAAATTAATGGAGTGTCTAGTAAACTTGTAAGTTGCTGATTATTCATTAAATCTTCCATTGAATGATCCAAGTTATTGAAATCTATGGGGTAGAAAATCAATAACAAACTTAACTTTGGAAAATGTATATTAGAGGAATGCCTTGAGATAAGGTAAAGGCAATGTAAAGCCAACAGTAAGGAACGATAAATCCTTACAAAAGAAACAGAAGTTTGCTAAAAGTTCAACCTTGAGAAGATCAAAAGTTGTGGAAACTCTAAGGGGGGAAGGAAAAGAGTGAGTTGACTCGAGTTAAGTACCCCATTCAACAAAAGAACGTAGGTATGTTCTTAGAACTAATGTCTTCTTTGCAAGTCATAATGACAAATAAGTCAAATAGTTTATAATCCAAGAAAAGAGGTATTGGGATCTTCGGAGAAAGTTAAATAAACCCATACTTAGTATTATTTGATCGAAAGGTCAAACGATATTATCTTTTGTTATCCACAAGGAAAAGATATAGAGATTTCTGAAGAAAGATAATCAGAAAGTTTAAGGATTATGACCTATTATCATCTCATATCTTATATTTATTTGATAGAAAGAATCTAATGAAATTATCATTGATGCCTAGGAAAAAGGATAGGCAGATAATTTGATCATGATAAGAAAGGTATTTGCTTATGAGATTGGCAAGGAAAGTTTCAAGATACTCATGACTGAAAGAAAATATCTCTATACACCTTATATGAAGAAAAGTAGATAACGATGTTATTTCTTACATAAATAGTAAAACGAAATATGTTCATGTCATGAAAGTGACTTGAAATTGTAAGCTTATTGTGATAAGAAACCCGAGGATGAAAAAGTTTAACCATAAGCCATAGAGATGGAATGAAAAATAAGGTAGGATATGACGCTATGCAATACATCGATTATCTTTACTTTGCTGATCACTTGATCACCGTTTCTTATAATGAAACTCTAGGTTTGTAATAACTCAAATGGGAACAAGGAGTTCATTCGAATGAGAAGAGAGAGATCTTAGGATAAGATTTAACCCATTGAATTGTACATTCGGTCTTGATTAAGATATATAGAGGTAGAGAAACTTATAACATTAGACTGATCATTGAGTTGAAAATCCCAAGACATGAAAGGAAATATTAGGATTGTGATTCACCGTTGGAAATGCGCATATCACTTGAATTTATGAGATTCTATGAGTAGAAACATAGGTAGAATGTCTAGTGAAGTCATCATATTGACTAGAACGTTGTTGAGTGGCTCCTATATTAAAGAGAATACACTTTCAAAAAGGGAAACATCCATTGTTATGTCAGAGCAATATAACATTTTATGTGAAATAAAGGGAAATTTTATTGAGTAGGGCACCGGGGATGCTGCTTATACTCACAAGCTTGTATTGAAGTTGGAACTCTCCTATATGATTACGAGAACAATGGAACTAACGAGGAATGTTCATGCTTAGTAACTAGGTATATAATTAAATTTACTATCATCTAGAGATCAATATGCTAGAACATGAATTAACATTCAAAATTTAGTACCAAAATTATTGGGAAAATTTGATTAAGTTAAAAGATGGATGACATCTTTGAAAATAATCCAAGGACAAAAGAAATCCAAGATATGGATGTCCTAAGATAAATGGGATTTATCTCCGCAAAACTTATAACCATTATTATATATGGGAATTAAAAAAGGCGTGAGATCGTAAAATAGGTTTTCAACTAGCCAAAGAGTAGACTATTATTTGATATAAAAGAACCTATGTACCCAAAATTTTGAAGAATTTGGAATGGAACGAGGAAACTAATGTTAGAGTTTGGACATTGGAACGACAACAAGAATTGTCGGATGAGAAACCATTATAAACTTGGAAAGTTAGAGTGCGAAGCTGCATGGAATGTGGCAAGGTAATGACTAGTATACCAGGAAATGAAGATCATATGTCATCATCAGTAAGTCATGTATACTCTCTTGAGATTCCAGAGGAAGAATGGTAGAACAAAAGACAGATCAATCTGTCTATGTTAGTATGACTGACATAATGTTCAAGTAGATAAACTCATCAAAGAAACCAACGCTTTTAGAAAAACTTAACTTATAAGGTATCTGATCCTAAATAATATATTGTGGGCAAGTAGAGGCTTAGTAATCCTGAGAGGTTATCTCAGTTTAGCAATAATGACAAGGTTGTGTAAACCTTGATCGTACTACAAAACATTCAATGGATCGAATGTGCAGTATATTATTATGTAAAAACAAATAAGCAAAGATGGTAGAATAAGTCTTGAATGATTTATAAACTTCTAATATTGCAGTTTGGACCATTATATGAAATAAAAGGTTAAAAACTCAATTAAGCTGAAAAAGGCTTAGAATTGAGTGAATTATAGACTTGATTAAATGTCAAAAAGGAGTAAGAGATCAAAGTGATCAATGAAACTTTGTGGTACAAAGCTTAAGAATGAGGCAGTATCAAGATTTGACTGATGCCCAGGAGCAATTTATGCTCGAGATGGACAAGTAATCATCTACAAGTACTATGTGGTAATGATAAATGAATGTGTAAGTAATGGATGTACTTGATTTATGAGTTGTCTTAAAGTATAAATACCAAAAGAGAAGGATTGGACCCACGATGTAGTGTACAATGCATCAACTTTCCTTTTTCTATTTGGATTATGCTAAGGATAAATTCTTGAACCAATGATTTTCGATCACTGTGTGTTTTGTGTGATGAATAGTTACTATTATAATTCGGATGTGTATATATGTTAAAACTCTTTGGAAGAGTAAGTATGTGTGAAGCATACGATATTTCCCTATGCGATAGTGTAAGACACTCGAAGCAAGTTCTAGAAAGAACAAGTTTGCTACATAGGTTGAATGCTTTATAAATCTTACGTATTTTGTGAATTGTAAATAACACTTTATTTGACTTTAACTATATGTTGAAAAGATATACCTCACCGAGGACGATGATTCACAAGGGGGGAAGTATGTTACATCCCAAATTGTGACATTACAATTTACCATCACTAGATAGAGTAAATGTGAATTCTAGAGGTGAATTAATGATGCTTGAACCTTGTTTTCAATATGAATGATGTTTCATTTGATGTTATTCTTGGTGAAATATTGCATAAAGGAGAATAGAAGGTTATTGATTTATGAATAATCTAACTTTTGAAATGTTTCATGTATTCTGCTTTGTTATGAGCATATGACTGCCGATGTCATGTCATGGTGCGCAGGTATGAAGACTGATCCTCCGGACAGAGGAGAGATATCACTCGGGGAGGAACTTGGTCGGGTAAGCAGTAACGAGTACCAAATGAGCATACACACACGTCAGTATAGGTTCTGAGAAACCAAGTCAGTTATGTTAGTCTAGATAAGTCATCCTTAGGCTTGGAGTTATGTTTACTTCTTTGTGCTTTGAAAAGTGATGATTACTTGTTTGTCTAACTTACTATGCTTTGACCATGATTTGGAAAAACGTGAATGGATATACGTTAAAAGGTCAAGTAAGTATGTGTATAAGTGTATACGTGTATGCGTATTCCTATGAATATACATGTCAAATACATACATATGCTCGACAGATGGATATGCCCATATGTACGTAATGACATGATATACATACATTTATGTGAACACAGCGTACAGAGAAATACATACTAATAATAATATTATATTATTATTCCTTGTTGACTTTACGTAAATATATATATATATATAAATATCGGGTTGTTGACTGGCTCACGATATATTTATATATTTGTTAAATATATATATTTAAGTAATTAAATATTAACAATTATATATAAAATTATTATAGTTATATTAAATATAAATATTTAAAATACTCGGGTATTTAAATATATATGTATTAATATATTTAAAGACTATAATAGTATTTTATAATAAAATGAATAAGGGAACTATATTTTGTCTAAGGGATTTTTATATATATTTATGTATAAATATATAAGGTGATTATTTATCAATACATAAAGAATATATAAATAATAATATATATTTGTATATTCTATTAATAAAATGTATTAATATTAAAATTAATATTTATTTATATATAAATACATTTATATACAAATAAATATTAATGTTTAAAATTATACATTTATAAGTAAAATATACAAATGTAAATTATTAAAACAAATTTCAATTTCAAAAGAATGAAATTCGCATTTTTGTGGAAAGATTAAATTCGCATTTTATTATTGTGAAAGCATAAGTATTGAAGATAGCCGTATGAATCATTTAAATTTTTCAAAATACATTTGAAAATAGAATATACTTCATAAAAGGCAAAACTGAAAAGTCGAACTTATGAAATAAATAGAAAAAAATGAAATGAAGAACTTACCCGTGAAAATGGTGGAGCTCCTGCACAGCTAGGAATGGAAGAAGACAATGTCAAGGGTTTAAAACCAGAAAATAGCGATAAACAGCTGAGCTGGGTCGATTTAAGACTTAACTTAAAACGCAGCAAAAATATCATGAAGAATTCTGACGCCTGGCAGAAAAACGTGACTATGAATTTCGTTTTGCTTTCAAGTTGAAAGATTCTTCGAATTGCTGGCTGTATAGGAGTTGATTCATCATAAAAGATCATGACTAAAGGATTGGATGCATGGCAGGTATCACTTTGACTGAGTAAATAGTGAAATTTGTCAATAATCATGCCCAGAAATGGGGAAATCGTTTTAACTGCGGCCTATAAATACCACACAAACTTTCATTCGAAAACATTCCTTGCTTTCTGATTTTTGACGTTTTTAGAAAGAGCTTGCCACTGCAAATTTGAAAGCAAGTATTGTGATTTTATGCTAGTTGTCTGTTCAAAGTGTTTTAATGAGTGCTGAGTATTCTCAGTTATAAATTATTGTGAGATTGTGATTTGGAGAATTTCTGCCTAAAGATACTGTTGGCTAAGAGCAACAATAGAAGACTTCTGGAGGGGCACTACTGGAAAAAGGAGCTTAAAACAGGCATGATTTTGGATTTAAGTTTTAAACTTTAAAAGTTATTTTCCTTACTGTCTTATATTGTTGACTATGTTAAACTGAAAATAATGAATTGTGGCAGTAATCAATCATTGTTGATAATCTTAAATTGCATGATGAATAAAAGGATTTCTTTTTATGCATAGGGAAAGATTAGGAAATGACAATGTAGCTAAGGGAATTAGCTTAAATGCAGTTCGTTAAGTTCATTTATATGTTTAAAAAGATTTAAATGGAATTGTGAATTTGAATATAAGGCATTCAATGGATTAAGAATGATTTAGTTGAAATGGGAATTTTGAAAAAGAAAGGATTCTATTTGGTTATATGCATTGATAGGGAATAATATGCATTGCACTTCAAAGATTGTCTTTTGTGTATGATAGTTGATTGGTAGTAATAAATGATTATGCAACTGTTTGAAGTTTTAAACTTGTATGATCTCCGTATATGGAGAATACGTAGAATATGTAATAAATTCTAGGAACGAAATGATGTTTAAACAAAGTGTAATCCTAGCTTGTGTTATTAGGTTAACATTAGGAAGCTCTCTCCTAGGATAAAGAATTCCGGAAACAGGAGATAGGATAGCAAACACTTGCTTAAAGACTCATTTCTAGTAAACTGTTTGAGGTAGGTAGTCTGGGGTATACTGAACCCACTGAAGGACACGGCCTACGCGTAGAGTAAGGAAGCCCAAAGGAAAATCGGCCCTGAGTAGTGTAAGTGATAGATGACTTACTCAGTTGTTTACTGAACCAAAATAATATGGCCATAGTAATGTAATGTACCTACGTCCTCTTTGATTAGAAGATTATTACATTGTCAGTTCACAGTTGTCCAATAAGTACATACTAGGTTGAGATTGTGGGATACAAGAATCTAGTGTGTAGGACACAGCACTATGCTCAGTTGGTAATCGTTAAAGGATACCCAACCAATCTCCTCTTCGAAGGGAGGGTCGTTCATTGCAAAATGATTGTGCGAGGGACCGCATTATAAGTCCGTGGTTGGCGGAAAAGCGCCCGAGTGATGTTTCTCCTCCACAGCAAGCGGCCGATGTACCAAGATTTGAAAGGAATGACTCCTGGACATTCTTACTTCTATTTGTGCAAAAGCTTACGAGCTATGTATGTAATTGTATTACTTTTGAACTCTGATTTGTATTTGCAAAAGAAATGTAATTCGTGTGGAAACATATTGTAACTTGTACGTATTTATCAATAAAGAAAGGAAAAAATTTATTGTATCATCTTTGTCACTTGTTACCTTTACATGTTTAAAGTGAGAATTGGAAAATTTTTAATTTATGCAGAATTGGGTCGTTACAGAAGCAATGCCTATGAAAAGGTATAGATGCTAGTTAAAGAATATGACCTTCCCTAAGAAATCGCAACCCTCTCCAAGTGGGGGATATAAAATCATATTCTATGGAAAGAAGGAAGGCATCAATGAAGAAGTGTTGGAATTACAAGGGGAAGCATTTTAGGAACAAAATTCACCAGCAGAGTATATACGTTGCAGATATAAATCTAAAAATGAAGATAAATTAAATAAAGGGAAGTATCTATCATGGTTGGCATATTTGTCATTCTTGCCTCCAATATTAAATAAGTATAAATAATGTGTAGATGAGTATGGGAAGATAGATAGTATATAATTCCATTTTTATGAAGATAACATGCAATAAGTAAATATAAAAGCAATAAGTATATAGTTACAAATGATATTAAAATAGAAGCACAATAAGTAACGAATATGTAAATATAGATAGTATGTTATTATTTATGGTGAGTAAATGTAAGGTGAGGCCATAGATAGTACGATTATAATATCTTTTATTGTTCGGATAAAGTAATAATAGGATCCTTAGACAATTAAATAATGGGTTATATAAAATGCTATTACAATATCTTTAATGTTATTTATGAGATATAGTTGTTGATAGTAAGTTTCTTAGTAATAGGGTTTATATAGGTAACATTTTAGTGTTACCATTCATGGATATTTACTTGTAGTACTAGATATGTATATGTATGTATATATCTATATGTATGTGTATATGTATATGTATATGTATATGTATATGTATATGTATATGTATATGTATATGTATATCTATGTATGGGTAGATGTGTGAATTAGATATATACAATAATGATGTTTGCAGCAATTATTAAGCATTATAAGAAACTATGATAATTTAAAATTGGTACAGATGATAGATTTATTAAATGATTGATTTACACTAACAGTATCTTCTAAGTGTGAAGACCAGATTGATTGGGAATGAAGGACTTCAATCAAGATTTCAATTAGTTGAAAAGTACTCGCTAACTCATTTATCAATTGGAACTTAAAGATTTCAAGAAAATTTAGGGCGTTCCAAATCGGGGACATTACACCCTTGCATATGATCATTCAAGGAATTACAAAAACTAAAAAATCATACCTTATTGTTTGCATAAGAAATGCACTTCAAAGTAAGCTACCACAACAAAAGAGCCAATTGCCTGCTTTAGCTCCCACAGGAATTGCTACATTTAACATATGTGCATCAACTATACATTCAATGCTTACGATTCCAATAAAAGAAATGAAACCATTGCAAGGAAAAACACTGACAACATTACAAGAAGAAATGAAACACATAAGGTACATCCTCATAGATGAAATTAGTTTCATAGGTCCAAAGCTACTATTAAAGATAGATAGAAGACTACATGAAGCATTTCCCCAAACACATCTCTGCTTCAGTGGTGTATCTATAATTCTAATAGGTGACCTACCACAACTACCACCTATCATGGACAAACCCATCTATGCATCACACTCCAATGCCAAACTGCTATGGGAAAAAATTACTACAGTTATTGCATTACAAACAATGTTTCGTCAACAAGGTGATGATCCAATTCAAACACACTTTCGTGAAACATTAAAAAACTTATGCAATACAGAACTAACACACCAAGATTGGGAGATGTTAATGACCTGCACAAACAAACTATTTACAACTACTGAAAAACAAGAATTTAACAACTCAATTCACCTTTTTGCAACAAACGACTTAGTGAGACTACACAACAAAAAAATGTTAAAACAACTATACCTTCCAGTTGCAATAAGTATTGTGATAAACACAAAAAAAAAATCAAACATTGATGCTCAAGATGACCAGCTTGAAAAAATATCCTATTATGCAAAGGACAAAAAATCATGCTAACAACAAACTTATGGACTCAAGCAGGACTTGTAACTAGATCCCTTGGGGAGGTTGTTGATATTGTTTACAATCTAAGCTCTAAACCACCAGATGTTCCAATGTACATTGTAGTAAGAATCAATAACTACAGTGGGCCACCATGGAACCAGAATTATCCAAAGTCTATATCTATAATACCTATATCACTAGGTAATCATAAACAAATACCATTAACAATGGCATGGGAAATTACTATACATGAATTCCAAGGCCTGACCCTACAAAGAGCAACAATTGATATTGGTACAATAGAAAGACAAGGACTAACACTTACAGCTATATCAAGAGTAAAATAATTAAATGGACTTTGTATTCAACCAAAGTTCTCTTTTGAGCGGTACTCTAGAGTGCAAAGCAATCCATACACAATTATTAGAAGAAGAAAAGAGGACCGCTTACCATTACTCACTATAAAAAAATGAAGTATACACTTGTCAATCCAATCTCTTTCACATTAACTTTCAAATTAGTTCTACACTACGCAGTTGACACTATATGTCTTTACACAATAATTTTCCCCTTAACTAACTCATTCAAACCTTTTTGGTATGCAGGTGGACACTAAGCAAAATAAAACATATTTTCTAAACAAAATTTCCAAAATCTCAATCCAATACAAGTTGCAATGGCAAAAATAAGGCGATACATGGAAGGTGCAAGATTGGTTCCTCCTCAACATCAACTACATGTATGTATAACACTTCCTTCTCTACTCAAACTATATATTACTTATTATTTCACAACCAATTATATTTCCACAAAAATAAAGCCAACATCAATTGTAAATTTGATTACTATGTTTGTAGAATATCTTCATACAAAAGATGAATCAATATATGAACCAATTATATTCTCAACAAATGTATAAAGATGTTAATGGTGAGCACAAACCACAACTCACCCTCCATTAGAATTCTGAAAAGTAATTGAAAAATCAAGCTATTTATGTAAAAGAAATTGACCTCTGCTAATGTTGAGTGTGTTTGTTTAATAGGGTCAGGCTTTGCTTCAAGAATAAGTATCTTTTTGGGAACACTAACATGCAATTCAAGCTAGTTCCTAGAAACTTTGTTGGCACTATGATTGCTTATTATGTATTTATTTTCAATTACGGTATTAGTTCAACTCAAGGAGGGCTTGTTAAGATAGACTGGTCACACACTCCATTTGTTCCAGACTAACGCAATTTCAATGTTCCATCAATGGAAGCATCGTTAGGAGATATGGAAAGGGTGAGTCTAGAGTGGTACAACTATTGCAATGACATAGATATCCTCTGACTCCACCAGAATGTACTACAGACACATAAATGAACAACTTTAATATGCTTTGTCTCTTTGTATTCATGGCATCCCCTCATTTGGTTCTCTACGACAGAGATGGTTCCAATACAGTGAGACAAGTGCCAGGGGTCAAGTTATGACTCTCCATGTAACTATGAATATAATAAAAGATTGCACAATTCATCTCAAACACCAAAAACCTTCTTTTCTAAAAGATTGAAACATCTTAGAAAAAAAGCAATTTGAAAAGTCTTTATGGTTAAGCAACTACAGAAAAAGATCAAATATAGGACAAACATGATATTGATTGATCGTCAATTGGTGCTAAGGTTCTCTAAGTTCCTTCCTTGCCTAAGAAGATATTTTCCTTATAAGCTGAGTGCTAAGATGATGTGACCTTGTTCTTTTTATGTAATTAAAATAAGATGCATTTCGTTATAAAAAGAAACAAAAAAGAGATGATGAAAATAGTAAGCTTTGTCAAGGAATATACAAGTACCAACCAGTACCTTGAAGGAATAATGTTAACAAGTGCTACAAGCTTTGATGTAGATTACAAGTTCATCTATTTATTTATTTTTGTTATTGTACTTGGGATAAGGTGCCATCAGGCCAAGTTAAGTCGTGACTCAAACCTATGCTAGCTATGTTAAATTCCCTAGGGTTTATTGGTTGGCCACAGTCCTTAAGCAAGTTTATCTGTATAATTCAATAATTGCACACATAGAATTATTTATCGCATAGAATTATTTATAATTCTCTTAGATCATTTTTTCTATTAGATCTGGTGTAGATGGTTTACAATTTGTTTGAAAGGCCTTTCCATGCCGATAGTTTCTATAATGAGATTTTAAAACATATTGTAAGTTATTAGAAAATATTAAAAAAAATGCATCAATATATGAACCAATTCTAATCCCAACAAATTTATGCAACTATTAATTACTACTTATATATTCAATTATAGACCTCCTCTCAAATATAAACTATAAAAAATATAATCGATGTGGTGGTACTTGTAAGATCCATGGTCATTTCCATAATTTTTGCCTCTTGAGCCTCTGAGTTTCCTACATTTTGTCTGATTAGGGTTCAAAAAATTGCATAAAAAGCTTAAACCCTTATATCATAAAAACCCTAAACCCTTGGCGTGCACTTTTGTTTTAAAATCATGTTGACCTCCTACACCTGGTACCCAGTCATCTAAGTTATAACTTATGTCTTTGAAGTCATGGGTATGGCTAGCCCCTTCACCTTATGTTTACCAGCCTGGAAAATATTCAAGAGTTATAATATTTTCCAAAGTCACAAGATTCCATATTTTTCTAACTTAAGTCGCGAGGTTCTAAAGTTTCATAACCCCCTGACTTAGCGACTTTGAGGTTCTAAGGTTCATATTTTTGGCGACTTGGCAATAGGGTGAGTGAAAGGTTGACATGTGGCGATGACATGTCTGATGGACCCCACATATGATAGTTAAGCAGTAGATCGAAGTGTAAGGTGGGCCCTTGATCGAACGACGGATGATAAAGTCAAGAGCGTTGATTGCAACTCAGCCGCTCCCCACTAGCCCCGCAAGAATAAAATATTGTTTTGTGAAAAGCAGCAGGGTGAGCGGGCTTCTGGTGTGTGGCATGTACATGGCATGGGTCTTGTAGTCTTCAAGCCTAGCGACGGTGGTGGGCCCCTAGATCAATGGTCCCTATTTGGTGATGCGGTTGCATCTTGACCGCTCTTTGCGCCTCCCCCCCCCCCTCGCTCAATCTTGATACCTATCAAAATATTTCAGCAAAATGAATGAGCTAATGACGCGTGTCTCTAGTGGGACCTAGGTGGGAAGGTAGACAATGTGGTAGGTGTTGAGGTGTAGCCAGGTGGCGCTACCCGATTGCATGATTGATTGATTCACATCGTTGTTGTGAGTCATGTGGCCCTGATGGTGATCAAGCGGCCCAGATTTAAAGTGGTTTAAATCTGACGGTTGGGTTTTAAAGTTAGTAGTGAGAGATAAGTGTTGGATCTTGGTGCGAGTAGGATAAATTGACGACCACAATTCAAAGTGTGATTTCCCAACGGTTAGCTGCTTTTGTTCGCGGGTAAAGACTATGCAGTAATGGTGTGTTTGTTTCTCAACTACCAGATCGAATCTGAATGGCTTTAGATCACATTCTTGCACTTCTTCCAAGGCTGAAGTGATTGTTGGGCGGTGCCATTTATTTCTTGAAGTGTTGCAATGGTTATACTCTTTGTCAAGGTATATTCTCCTTGATTCTGACTGCGGATTTCCCGGAAGTGCCATGCTTGTTTTTAGAACGCCATCAATGTTGGAGTGTGCTCGAGGTGTCAGGGGCATTCATGTCTGGTTGTTGCATCATTTTGGGGGGAATTCTTGTTGTTTGTAATATGATCTGACTTCATCCTTCTGTAACCCTAGTTAGAGTAAGGGTTTAGAATTTTGAATTCAATTCTAAGTTATTCCTGCACTATAAAGGCAAGTTTTTTTGTTTTTGTTCGGGTCAGGACTTCTACTCTCCAACCTGAGTGGTCTGGTGTAGTGTTTCCTTACTAGATTTTGTTTCTATGCTTTCTGTAATTCTTTGCTTTAAGTCAAGTTGAATAGGGTAAGTCTTTTAGACATAGATAGGGAATGTAATGAGCTATGCTCTGTAATAACAACAAATAACTGTCATATAACATTTGTATTCTACTTCAATGTATATGTCAATCTGTATGTTCTCAAAATATTGTGTGCAATATCTTTTGAATCAATATAATCAAGGTTTGTGTTGATGCTTCAAACAAAATTGTTGTTTGAGTTATGCTTATGTTTCCTATCATTCAACGAGTGGTGTAATTGCTTGCATAGAGATAACGAGGGTATTGTAGTACAGTGTAGATAACTAAGTAGCATGTTGATTGTCCTTTTGTTGGTTTCCTGTTGCAAGGTAGTAGGGTTATGAGAAGTCATGGTTGGTTTGTTGTAGGAGTTTATTTCATTCCTGACTCCATGTGGATTAGGCATTGGTCAAGGAGATTCAAAAAGTACAAAGCTAGGGAAGAATCAAAAACTTTCAATTCAAAAACATTTCCTTCTTTCTTAGTTTTGATTTGATTTCATATTTCCCTTTCCATACTACCACAAGCCATTGTTAGTAGTGAATGTTGTGTAGATGATTTATCCCACTGAAGGCCTTCCACCATTGTAGTGTGATGATTTGCATTAATGTATAGGGATACCCACCTTGGTCTTGCAGAACCTAAAGTGTAGGAGAGGCTTCCCAATCAGTCATATCATGTTTGTTGGCCACTAATCTAGGGTCTCTAAGTATAAGAAGTAGCTACCCTTTAGGAGATGCTAGACCATCAGCTGGAAACACCAACAAATTGACGACTCCGCTAGGGATGAACTTAGTAGTTTGGTTGCAGACAGTCTTATCAAAAGAGTCATCCAAATTTGTAACCAGAGATTAAGAATTGTGGAGTCTTATTGGCCCATCTGAGTCACCAAATTGGTGACTCTACTGGGGAGAAAAAGAAAAAATCTTTGGCTGAGCAAATAAATATATGTTCTGCCTCTTTATGAACCACATGCTTTGAGGAAGATAAAGGTAAGTGCATGAATCTCTAGGTGAGCAACTGCAAATATGCTCTACCTTATTGAGGAAGATAGAGATTTACAAAGGGACCTACATACTTGAAAGAGGGAAGTTACTGCAACATTTCTGGTGTGTTCTTGAAGTATGGTGCTCTGTTGGTGGAGAGAACTCAGAAATACCTAGATCTTGGAAGGATCTCTCTATTGCTTGAAGATCTTTTCCTCTTTCAAAAAGGTGGCGACTCTACAAAATATTCCACATATCAGAAGAGTTGGTTGCAGCAGTTTTCAAGTATTTTCCTATTGCAACATTTTGTATGAAGGTCTACAACAAAGTTCTAGTAAATATTGTCCCTTATTCAATGCTTTAAGGTACTAGTTCAAAAGGGAAAAGAGAAGTTGGATATTTTGTAGCTAGTTGTAGAGGGTTAAGATTTAAAATATATCATCAAATGGATTCCCCCTCTACTAGCTATTATGTCATGTGTGAACCACGATCATATCCTCAAAAAAAACCTTTTTTCTTTGGAAATATATAATCCTCTGGATTTCAATAAAATCCATGGTTATCCACACTCTATTCCAAGAGAGATAAAGGAGTATTTGCCTAAGTTTAGAGGCAGTTTAGAAGAATCTCCATCAAGACATTGGCGAGATTTCACTGACTTGTTGGTGGAAAGTTAGATAGAAGAAGAGGACGTTATCATCAAGTTATTTGTAAGAACTTTAGAAGATGTTGCTAAGGACTAGTTTTTTAATCTGCCTTTGCATTCTATTTTTTCATGGCGTAATTTTAAAGAAATATTCACTGATCAATTTAGTGATGTGAATGGCAGTCATCTATCTGATGGTAGTTCATGAGGTTGAAACTTTCTCACCTCTAGATGTATTATGGAATATAGAAAGATATGGGGATAAGTCCCCATCTGATTTTCATGACAAGTTCATGAAATGATGGTTTGTTGTACCAGAATCAAATAGGCTAGATGAATCAGCATGTGTTGATTTGTTTTGTGAGAGACTTGAGTCGGGTATGAGTACAATGCCACAAAGATGGAAGCCTTCAAGAGTTGGAGAGATAGATGGTTAGATTTCATTGATTGATAAGTTGATAGAGAGGCGTGGATATCACATCCTGTCTAAAATGTGTGATGGTACGTATTCTAGGTGTTTGGTTGTTATAGATAAGAACAATGATGCATGTTGCAGTGGTGAAGATTCTGCTTTTGAGCAGCCCATAGAAGAATTTTGTGCAGATGTACCTCTTGTTGATATTGAAACAATGGAGATAGAGAGCTTGCTCTCTATATTCGATGAGTGTGACAATATGTGTGGTGATTTTCAACTGGAAGAAAGCAGCAATGATGAATCTAATGGTAATTTCCAGTTTGACAATTTGGGATATGACTTTGCTAATAGTTGCAGCAATATGGAAGAAGAAGAAGATATGTGTATCAAGGATTCGGTGGATGAATCAGTCCAGATTGCAGATTGTGGTGGGCATGCATGTGATGGTGATACAAGTGATGAACAAGAAGCTACTTGTTTGATTTCTCACCTTCTTCAACCCCTTGTTTTGGTTTTGAAGTTGCCACTAAATTTCTACATGAGGATAGCATAGATGTAGCTGTATGTGAAAATGAAAATCAAGAAGTAAATGTTGCTACAACTAATGATGTCATTTATGATGAGTCTGCACCTGAGGAGTATGATTGTATGGATCATATGGATGCATATAAAAACTTGTTTTCAGGGGGTGCAGCTCATAGTCTTCCTCATGAGCGGTGGACTTCAAATTTGTCATGGCAGAGCAATGTTGCTAAGGAAAGTTCCACAAATGTGTGTCATAGTTCAAATATTTGTGACACATATGCCTCAGTAGATTGCAAAGAGGATGAAAAAAAGAGGCAATCTGAAGGGTATAGCTCTTCACATAAAATGTCTCATAATTTGAATGGATGTGTTCATGAGGTCTGCATCAGCATTGAGGACTCTAGGCATGATGCTTGTAGTTTTGATGAGCAGCAGTAGGGTGGTAATTTTCTAGCTACCCATGCCCCTTGTGTGCTTGAGCTTCAAAATTTTCAGTTTGACTTGTTTGAGGATGAGTTTCCCTCTACATGTCAACTTGATGAGATGGCATTTTTTTTGTTCCATGTGAGTTTGAGGCTTTTTCTTTTGGCCTTGATTCATGCGAAGTAATCAACAGGTGTGAAGAGACAGGTTTTTTGTGATACTGATCAGTGTCTTCAGCTTTTGTTACAAGACACAGAATCAGAAAATGCAATGGGTGGCAGTCAGGTGGCTTATACCATGTGGTTACCATATAACAGCAAGGTCAAACATGGAGCAAGTTCTCACTTGTTTAAGGGTAACACAATATTTTTTTTACAGGAAAGAGGCTACTTGTGCTGCTATGGTGTGACAAAAACAATTATTGGTTGAAGGCGATCAACTCCTTTAACATATTGGTGTTTGATAGGGGTAAGTGTTGATTTCCCTTTTCCATTTGGTTGCCTAGGGCTATCAAATGAGGTTTGAAAGATTGGTTGACTCTATTGCTCAATGGCTACTTGGTCTGCTTCTCCAGAGATCTGAATTCTCACTCTACTTTGTCAAGCAAATGTCCCCAACTGGAGCCACTAGTGGTACTTGTAAGATCCATGGTCATTTCCATTATTTTTGCCTCCTGAGCCTCTAAGTTTCCTCCATTTTGTCTGATTAGGGTTCAAAAACTTGCATAAAAGGCTTAAACCCTTATATTATAAAAACCTAAACACTCGGCATGCGCTTTTGTTCTAAAATCATGTTGACCTCCTACACCCAATTCTCGCTCATCTAAGTTATAACTTATGTCTTTAAGTCGTGGGTATGACCAGCCCCTTCACCTTATGTTTACTGGCCTGACAAATACTCAATAGCTATAATATTTTCCAAAGTCACAGGATTCATGTTTTTGTAACTTAAATCGCAAGGTTCTAAAGTTTCATAACCTCTGACTTAGCGACTTTGAGGTTCTGAGGTTTGATTTTTGGCGACTTGGCAATAGGGCAAGTGAAAGGTTGACATGTGGCAATGACATGTCTGGTGGACCCCACATATGACAGGAAAGCAGCAAATCGAAGTGTAAGGTGGGCCCTTGATCGAACGGCAAATGATAAAGTGAAAGCGTTGGTTGCATCTCAGCCACTCCCTACTAGCCTCGCAAGAATAAAATATTGTTTTTTGAAAATCAACGAGGTGAGTGGGCTTTTGTCGTGTGGCATGTACATGGCATGGGTCCCACGGTCTTCAAGCCTAGCGACGATGGTGGGCCCTAGATCAACGGTCCTATTTAGTGACGTGGTTACATCTTGACCGCTCTTCGCACCCCCAACCCCCTCGGGCTCGATCTTGATACCTATCAAAATATTTTCAGCAGAATGAACAGGCTGATGATGTGTGTCTCTGGTGGGACCTAAGTGGGAAGGCAGACAATGCGGTAGGTGCTGAGGTGTAGCCAGGTAGCGCTGCCCAATTGCGCGATTGGTTGATTCACATCGTTGTTGTGAATCATGTGGTGCTGATGGTGATCAAGCAGCCCAGATTTAATGTGGCTTAAATATGACAGTCGAGTTTTAAAGTTATGGGCAGTGAGAGATAGGCGTTGGATCTTGGCGCAAGTAGGATAAATTGACAGCCACAATTCAAAGTGTGATTTTCCAACGGTTAGTTGCTTTTGTTTGCAGGTAAAGACTGTGCAATAATGGTACATCTGTTTCTCAGCTACCAAATCGACTCTGAACGGTTTCAGATCGCATTCTTATGCTTCTTCCAAGGCCGAAGTGATTATTGGGCGAAGCCATTTATTTCCTGAAGTGTTGCAGTGGTTATACTCTTTGTCAGGGTATGTTCTCCTTGCTTCTGATCACGGATTTCCCGGGAGTGCCATACTTGTTTTCAGAACGCCATCAATGTTGGAGTGTGCTCGAGGTGTCAAGGGCATTCATGTCTGATTGTTGCATCATTTTGGGGGGAATTCTTGCTATTTGTAATTTGATCTAACTTCATCCTTATGTAACCCTAGTTAGAGTAAGGGTTTAGAATTTTGAATTCAATTCTAAGTTATGCTTGTACTATAAAGGCAAGTTTTGTTGTTTTTGTTCGGGTCAAGAATTCTACTCTCCAACCTGAATGGTCTGGTGTAGTGTTTCCTTACCAGATTTTGTTTCTATGCTTTCTGTAATTCTTTGCTTTGAGTCAAGTTGAATAGGGTAAGTCCTTTGGACATAGATAGGGAATGTAATGAGCTATGCTCTGTAATAACAACAAATAACTGTCATATAACATTTGTATTCTGCTTCAATGTATATGTCAATCTGTATGTTCTCAAAATATTGTGTGCAATATCTTTTGAATCAATATAATCAAGGGTTGTGTTGATGCTTCAAACAAAATTGTTGTTTGAGTTATGCTTATGTTTGCCTATCATTCAAGGAGTGGTGTAATTGCTTGCATAGAGATAACGAGGGTATTGTAGTACAGTGTGGATAACTAAGTAACATGTTGATTGTCCTTTTGTTGGTTTCCTACTGCAAGGTAATAGGGTTATAAGAAGCCATGGTTGGTCTATTGTAGGAGTTTATTTCATTCATGACTCTATGTGGTTAGGCACTAGTCATGGAGATTCACAAAGTACGAAGCTAGGGCAGAATCAAAAACTTCCAATTCAAAAACATTTCCTGCTTTCTTAGTTTAGATTTGCTTTCATGTTGCCATTTCCATACTACCACAAGCCATTGTTAGAAGTGAAGATTGTGCAGATGATTTAGCTCATTGAAGGCTCTCCACCATTGTAGTGTGATGATCTACATTAATGTATAGGTATACCCACCTTGGTCCTACAGAGCCTAAAGTGCAGAGGAGAGACTTGTCAATCAATCATCTCATGTTCATTGGCCACTGACCTAGTGTCTCTGAGTATAAGGAGTAGCTACCCTTTAGGAGATGCTAGACCATCAGCTAGAAACACCAACACGACATAACCATTGCACCTCCTCTCGTACAAGTGCTAGTAATAATCAAATCCAACTCTAATTAATGTAGATTGTTTATTTGCTTATTAATTGCATTTTCTTAATATGCCTAAATAGATTTATGTAAAAGGTATTTTATTCCCTTACATCATTCTAAGCCCCGATAACTGATAGATGGATAAACGAAGGATATGAACAGAAACACAAAACTCTATAACACTCCAACATAAAACGATATGAATAGAACCATAACATTAAAAAGCTTACTTTAATAATTAAAGACATCATTAAGAAGATATGTTCTCATAGTTTTTTTCTGGATGAACTATATAAAAGTTATCAATCTTTCACGTTTCAAACCAGCCACCTCAATCATCTTAAAAAGAAAATAAGTATTGGTCAGTGCGTATAATAGTTTGTGAGAAATGTGTGTATATAGAGAGAGAGACACAATTCCTTAACGGTTTAACCTATTTAGAACAATAGCAAATCTGGTTTTGAAGCTGCCCCTCGTTCATGAGCAGAAAGAATGATTTATTTGAAAGCCTCTTTTATTAATTATGCAATGATTAGTTATGTTGCATTTCTATTGTTTGATCCACTTCCATCATAGTATTTATGTTAGAAATCTATCCTCATATATGAAGAGGATCAGGATCACTCAAGGATGGCAGAAATTTGGAAAAAGAGGGTAATACTAAACTAGACCATTAGTTGCTTGGAAAGATGTTTCTCATCCTCAATCTATGAACCTGAATTTTAATTTTTTTTACATTTTCTCCCAACTTGGTGAATTATATCTCCCAATTTTTACGTAGGCTTTAACTGACAATTGGTAGAAAAGTTACAGGCAAGTAAAAGGTTAAGAGGTTGATTAGGGTAAAAGTAAATAAATTAAATTTATTAATTTACAATGGTTTAGAGGTGGTTTCATAAGCATGATTGAGAATCTCGAAGTGAAATTCTCAACAACAAAAAAGGGTAAAATTTCAAGTTAAGTGGCATTGTTGATGAGTGTTTTTCGTATGGATGAACCAAGAGTGTCTAGGGTTTTAGTGTGTTTTGTGGTTTAGTGCTAGTGTCTGACCTGTGATGGCAAATTTTTCCAAGCCTTGAGACCTGTTGAGACAATGTCTAGTACTGGACAAGAAATATTTTAAACTGCAAGCCTTCAGTGCATTTGAGGATAGTGAGGGTCCTGTTGGGGCAAAAGGGTTTGGCAAATTTTGTATTGCTTCATTCTCAGGCCAGAAAAATGGCAAAATTCGGAGAGAAATTGCAGCAAAGGGCAAGGAATGTGAAGCTCCGAGAAAGCATATTAGAACTTCTAGTACCATATGTGTTGGAACCAAAGGATGAAATGCAACAACCATATCGGAGACGGAGAGAGCCAAACACTAATAAAAACAGACAAATTATGGATGATGCTGAGGTGGAGTACTGGATATAAAGGATGAGTCCTAATATGAATTAGTGGTAGGACCTAGGTTCACGTGGATATCCTATAACGTACAAGCATTATAAGAATACGTAGTCCAGAAAATGTTTGTCCATTTGGAAATTACTAGTGGATGGCCCATTTCATTTTTTGATCAAGGTCTTCTGACACAGCATGAACGAAGGGCCTCTATTGTGCATGGCTTGAAATTCCATTCCCCGTCAGATAACGGAGCATCTTGTTGAAGTCAAGGTTCAGTTGTTCTTGGTGTTGGTTTTAAGGGTTTATAACAGAGCATTTGAGCAATAGCAGCTTGGTCACCTAGGATGTGGTGTAGGTCATGGTAATCCTAAAATTGTTTGTTGACTAGTTTATGTTTAGTTGTGCTATCTATCTATTTTTTGAGATTTTCTTTTAGCATGCGTACATTTCGCTGGGTGTGGTACTTCTACACCTTGTTATGGGTTCCTAATGCAATTTTGTTATTGTAATAGTCGTATGGTTTAATGTAGCCGATATGGCACCCCACATATAGAACCTTTATATATATATTTTCTAGTGACTGAGAAGTGGTTGATTTGAGCCAGTGAATTTTTATTGTAAGTAATTTTATAATTGTTAACTGCCTAGTTTAACAAGCTGCTACAATTATTAACAGGGAGTAAAACTACAAATGTCAACCCAAAAAAAGGGTCCTTGAAAATTAATTCACCGATATCATGTATCAGAATCAGCGATGCTTAGAAACGTTGTTACACAGCAAGAGACCTATGAGCAAGCTCGCTATTTAGATTGGATATAAAACCACACAAGCGTAATCACAGCATTAGATATACAACGCTGAATGTAAATTGGATAATGATATCATAAATCAAGGTACACTGCTAATGATTAACAGAGAAGCTCCATTTATAGATTATCTCGCTTATGTTTAACCCTTCAGAGCATATGATAAAAATTTAATATGAGAGCTAGTGGATGCTTCATATAATCAAATGCTTGCCCATATCCAAGAAACCCCAAAACATGGGCAACTTACCCTGAAACGAGAAAACTAAGCATTATATATGCTCAATAACTTGCCTTCTTGAGTAACTAGTATCTTTATGTTGTTTAAAGTCAAAAGAGTGGAATACAAAAAATACAATTAAGATGATAGGTGCAACTACTGCAGCTTAACAGCAATTACAGATTAAATAACCAGCACTAGCCAGTTTCTTTCCCCAATTGAACACCTTGGTTGTATTAGCAAATTGAATAATGGTACACCCATCCAAAAATGATACAGGTAAATTGATTTTGTTAAGGCAAAGTAATCAAGCGCAAAAGCAAAATCCAAGACACCAAAATGGAGCTAACAACTAAGTATTATTAAAACCTAGAGGGGCCTTGAGGCCCAACAATGAATCAAGTATCATCATCTACAGCTCCAACATATGTAAGATCTGTTCTTCTTACCCTTACAGCCCCTTTAAGCCAGTTACAAGCTTTCAAATTGGCTTGATCTCCACTCACACAACCCCCACTATTACTTCCAGCAATCCCTGACCCTGTCCCATCTTCCAGCAATGTCCATGGATCAATTTCTACCTCTGAATCCTGGTACAAAGTGGACTTACATTTTCCAATGGCACTGGCCATTCTAACAGAAACTTTTTGGGAAGGAACTAGAATACCAGAGGCAAAACTACTAGTGTTTACAGCACTGGTCTGTGTTCCTGTTATAGTTGATGCAGAGAGATGAGGAGGAACAGAACAAATTGTAGGACTGGGGGAAGGGGGAAGTAGAGGCATGGCTGCTTGTAGTCGTACACGAACCGCAGAAGACAACTGCATGTGGTCCAACTCAGCCTGCCCACAGCAACAGGGATATGCATTAACATTACCATAAAAACATTGGAAATTAATTCATCACACCAAGAAATTTGAAAGAATATACCAATCCAATGCTGAAACACATTATATTAATAACATCTTCAATATAATCTAGAAATCAATTCAAGGAAAGTTTTCCACAATTAGCATAAGAGTTAGCAAAAAACCTGCATGCGCTCTGTGAGGTCTAGATCAAACACTGGGACTTCTCGAAGTGGTTTTGTAGTCCCTTTTGGCTTTAACCAACTTGACCAGGTGCTGCTCAATAATGCATGAAGGATGCTGAGAAATCTGTCAAAGAGACTCTCCCCAGAGATACCTGCTGCTGATGCTGCAGCAATCTCAGCATAGGATTCAAACTCCTTTTTAGGGAAAAGGTATTTCTGCAAATGAATATTGAAGGGGTCCAAGGCCTCTTGTACAACTCTCGATCCTAGAAGGCGCAACAATACTGGAGCGAGCGTCTGTCTCATGTTGCGTGACGGCATATCCCTGTTAATACAAGTATATATTACCATCAATTTACAAGGGTAAATATATGATAGGCATGTCTGAACACCACTCCTTCCTTTCAGCATACATAGACATTGAAGATCATTACATGCCACCTTTACAGGGATCTCAAACAATTGCAGATAGAAAAAACATCTTTACATGACAAATGCCTGTAATATTGTTTTTGATCTTTATGGCACTGATTTATTTGATATTTCCTATCTTTAACATCTGCTCAATTTAAATCAAATGTATCAGGCGTTGAATTATACAAATATGCTAAATTGGCACTCACTTAGCAGAGATGTTGCTTGAATTATACAAATATGCTAAATTGGCACTTTATGAACTTAAATGGGGGGTTCAATGGTTACATGGCCATCTTAACTTACACAAGTTTGATTTCTATATTTTGTACAAGTCAGAATTCTGACTGTTCTATATAAGTTGAGCCAGAATCAAAGTGTAATATTACTCTCCTCTTCCTGATGAGGGATCACTAAGTATGATCCAAAACATTATGTAAAAATACAGAGTCAAATCTAAAAGCATTCAGTATTACTAAATTCATGGACTGTGGAAAACTCATGCCTACTATTAATCAAATTTACTGTCAAATTGTGTGCTCTTTTTACTTGATTCATCGTATTAATAGTTTTTCTTGATTCCTTCTAAAATATTTGCAGCTCCCTCATCTAATCAGTAATCAGTAGTTAAAACTAAAATTAGGAGACCAACTATCTTTTCAATCATCAGTTGAAACCTACTGCAGTTCTCTACGCTCATTTTTTCTATGGATTTAATGAAATATATATATAATCTATTCAATTGCCAACTCAATTGTCCCTCAATGTATGTTCACAACTGCCTACCAAGGCAACAAAATATTTTAGCAAGCTTGGTATTGCATCAAGTCCATAGCATGTTGTTGAATGAGATGAGCCTGAAGGGTAAGAGCACTGGGGCTTATGAACTAAGTCGCAGGTTTATATTCCTAGGTGGTATAATAATGTATTAAATTGGTTAAAACACCAAACTCAACTCACTGGATGTGGCATACTCCAACATGAGGCTAGGTGCAAATCCAGGGTGAATTTGACAGAAAGATACCCCTCAGGCATGGCATCTAAGACAAAAGTCACCCTGCAAAGATAATTTACTAAGTTAAAATAAAACCAAGTCCAGTCAGTATGCTAAGCTTGCATGTACTCACAGGCACACACAGGCAAACTTGAGGAATAGTGTCATTCAGCTGCTAAACACTTGTATTTCTAGGTTTAATATTTTACACAGGAATGAAAATAAAATTGTTTTACATGTTAAACAAAACTTAACGAGCAACTCCTATACATTGAAACTAAGCCATGTGAAAACACACAGAAACAATAGAAATACCTGTCCAAATAGATGTTTGGAAGCAGTGGCAAAAGGAACTGTAATCTCAACCACATTGAAACATGCAGTGCTGCCACTGAGGATGGAGAAATCTCAGTCACTCCTGTCAATCTTCGTCCCAAGCCAGGGCTGCCACCTCTAAGTCCTTTGCGTGAGCCATGGCTTTTAATTCCACTACCTTCAGCTCCAGCAGCAGCTCCAGATGCTGACTTCCCAACATTTCGAGTAGGTGTGTTTATATGTTGTTCAAGGAGAATCATTTGCTTGACCAAATCAGAGGCAAAGGCAGTGCAGGTTTCAGTGGAACTCCGTGCAAGGCATGGCAAAACCAAGTCAGCAATCCCTTTCTCTATAGAAAAATATTGGCTCTGATAAGAGTCTAAAGCTTCTTCTGCAACCTCTCCTTCCTCTGGAGATGCTGCTTCCGTCTTCTTTTTGTCTTCAGCAGTTCCTACATAATACTGTGGTGATGGCCAACTCCAAGCATGCAATTGCCTAATTTTAATTGATAAACTACTTCGGTTTGCCATGCTTTCAAGCAGCTGCCTAAGGGACTTCTTCCCTAAAAGTACGTCATTTGCATCTAGAACCCATCTGACATGCAATATTAAGTATTCCTCAAGAGATTTTCCAAGAAGATGCACAGCTTCTGAGTACAATGCAGCAGCATCAGGCCTTACAAGTAATCTTGTAAGAACAATTTCAGTAAATGTTTTTTCAGACTCAGAAAGTGGATTGCTACTAACACCTGAGGAGAAGGCTCGCATTGCTTCTACAGCAGAAATATTCTGGCTCCCAATCTTTTCAATGAGCACTTGTTCATTAAGAAGTAACCGAAGTTCAACCCATTGCCAGTGAAAAGTTACTGGCTGCAAGCTATCCAAAACATGCACAAGTTGATCTACTATTGATGTTTCATCTGCGGCAGATCCCTTGGGGTCTCCATGGCCAGGAATCCAGTTTCCCTCATCCTGCAAAAGAACAGATAATGGCATCTGATGATCAAGAAGAGCATGCAAAAATAATCGCCCACGAAGGGGTGCAAGCACTCTCAATTTGGAATGCACATCTAGACCCTGCCTTATTGCAGCTGCTACATCTGAATCACTTGAATCAGATGCAAGGTGGTGGTAAAAAGCATGAGTATCTCGCAAGCACACATCCCGAATCGGTTCGTGCCTAATTGCTTCATCCACAGCTGTTGTCAATGATGATTGAAGTTGACTGTCATCACGACTGACCATATTCATGTATGAAAGATGAGGCCTCCAAACAACCATGCCAAATAATGAATAGATGGGGGGAAGAATGCTGCTAAGAGGCATCAACTGCTGCATACGAGCAAGTGCCAATACATTTGGTTCGCCAAGGAGTTCTGCCACTAGACCATCAGAAACCACTTTGCAGTTGCTAATGAGAACTCTAAACCAATACAAGTATACTTCAGTTGAATAATAATCAACCTTGGAAGAATTACCTGGTCCAGCTGCACGAGAAACACCATTAGAACTGGACCGACCATTCCTCAATAACTGTGGAACTTCCAGGCCTTCCTTTATCCTCAAAACTGCTACCATTCTTTCTAGGTTTGTAATGCCATGAACAATGGAACCTGCAACTAATGCAGCCACAGCTGCTGCAGCTCTGGTAGCCCTTCCCAAAAGACCTTTTGTAGAGTTGCTCAACATCTCATTTGTCATAGTTGAACTAGTATCTGGAGTTTCTGGAGAAAGCTGAAATTGACTACGAGGTGCCTTCCCAGGAGCAAAAGCAGTAGCTAATGAACACGAAGCTTCTGTAGCAAGAGTCATCTCCAAGATCCGGTTTTGATGTTCACCAACAGCCTCTTTCAGCAATCTAAGACAATGTATATGAATTTGTATAACTCGACGAGCACATTTGATGGAAAATGAATGTAGAATAGAAGATGAACCTGGGTATGCACTACTTGCAACAGAATCAAGCATGTTTACAGTGGCTTGCCCTACATTACTAACAACTGCTGCAACAACAGCAACCACTACAGGTGGATCACCTTGTGGAGTACCAGCTCCATTTTGACGAAAGTAATCAACCAGACCAACTAGACTATGTAGGGCCATCTGATATCCATCATCTCGTTTTTCAGTCAAAGAATTCTTTGTAGTAGCTAAAAGTTCCCTTTCTTTAATAAAAACATGCTGTATTGCTTCATTGATGCGTCTTTGTACTGCCTCTTTCACAGTTGGATTTATTCTAGATAACCTTCCAGTCAGCTTTTGCCGCAGGTGATCATCACAATCTTCACTGTTAGCTGCACTTGAGCCCCCTACCAATCCAAAAGCTGATTCATTTTCACTTGTTTTCACTGCCTCCAATTCAGCAACTAGTCTCTGGTCAGCTGATGCTTTGAATTTTTTCTCCCAAGCCATTACAGTTGGAAGCATACCATATTTTTTTAATAAATTTCGAACATAAAACAGAGTCGGGCAGGCAGACCTTCCAGCTGGTGTGGCAGCCATAACAACTGCAACCCGGCGCATACCGATAGAGATTGCTTCTGGAAGAAGATCTGCAGCTGCAAGAACATTCTCATACCTGAAGCCAGAACTTCATTAGGGATTTGATAGTGAAATAAGTTTAAATGAACTGAATCTAAAACAATCTTGGGAGAAGTGCATATGATAAATGAGAACATTAAATTTAAAGTCAAGAATAAAAGCATAATATGAAGAAACAAATACTCGCAGAATTTAAACTCTCCCTATATGGGAATGTGGCCATGTTTCCTCAGATAAAGATGCAAATGGAACATGATATTTAAGAGCGAATATTTAGCATGGCAGGTCCACTGCTGTGATTGCTGAATCAAACAAGGGAATGCATGGACGCTAGAACTAATGTCTATTTTCATGTTTTCCGTTGAAGATAAGCTCACACCCAACACAACTCATAGGGCATAGCTCTAACTTACAAACAAGAATATCTCAACTAGAAAGAAGAGCTGCTCTTCTCTAATTAAACCATCTATAGTAGCACATCTACTAGTTCAAACCACTTCAATATAGGTTGGATTGTTTTTATCTAATATCAATTATTTGCAGGCCCGTAAGGTGTGAAGTACCAAATAAAATAAGAGTTTAACATGCCAAGATTAAAAAAAAAACCCATTAAATTTCATCAAACTGATAGAAAATGTCCGTTTTTAGGGTACATCATCACTACATATTCCTTTCTGCATGAGGCACACTCAAATCATTCCATAATACATATTAAAATTGTAAAATTTAAGTCAGACATCTTCCACCCACTGCATAATGCATATTGTATTGTAATAGAAAATTGTACACATCCAAGTTAAAAAGAGTCAGTAGAGATACAGTACCATAGGAAGACGCAACCAGGTTAGTTCCTGACTTACAAATTGGCAAGACAGGGTTAAAATGGAGGGGTATTGATTATGATCATTTAAAGAAGGGTAACGCATGCCTTTACCTTAACAAACATTTCCAGAGATGGGAAATACGTGCTTTGGTATAATTAAGGCTTTTATTGACCACCAAAATCTGTGAGTGATAAATACAAGCCAAAGTCTGTGAGAGCTTACTTGAAAGGAGTAATTCATATTCCACCAATTAAGGTGAGTAATGCACCAGACACCTGTCCAATTAATGGGGAGCAATTCCCATGGGTCAAAGGAGAAACATAACCATTCATACATTTGGCAATGATCATGTGAACATACAGGCATGCATGCTTCAAAATAAATGAGCAATTTCAGTAAACAAATAGGAGTATAAAAATAATGTTAAACAGGTGTGTTGTTCACATTTCTTTACCACATAACCAAACTGCACAGCATCTGTATATCAAGTCCATCAAAAATTAAAAAGTTCTTACTGGGTTTGAACATGACAAAGGCCCATCAGCTAGAGAGTATTCCAACAAGGATGAACACCACAATGAAATATTTAAATACATATTTGACCCAGGAAACCTACCCTATTTTTGAGAGATTGCGTGACTTTGTGGGGTTAGTATTCACTTTTATACCATCACAAACAATGTCTGTTAATTTATGGGGCTATTTAAAGGTCTTCAAAGAGATTAAAGTTTCAACATGTATGCTCATAGACTCTATTTGCTCTAAGTATGAGGTTATTCAAAATCAAAAATACAAGTGCTACCTCACCTATATGAAGTGTACAGATAAACTTCAAATTATAACCTAAGCACAGAACTGTATATTGCAAAAAATAATATCTCAGCCTTCATACCTCTGAAGACATGACAAGATAAAACACTCTCCTGCATCACATGCATCCCCTTCTCTGCTCCAAGTAATCACAGGTATACTCCGCCCACCGTGAGCAGAGACATTCGTGACAGAAATAGGAACCTTTAATAGAACCCATAGTAAAAATTTCACTACAGACCGCAAATCCATTGAAATGTCTAGTATGTATAAAATGACAGCTATCTCGTCTTCAGTTAGTTGCCACCATACAGCAGATCTCTCATCAGATGGAGTAGAAGCAGTGCCAGAGGGTCGGACCTGACCTGAAGACTGACTAGGCTTAGCGGCAACTTTCTCTCTTCCTTCAACAAGTTGCTTCACAACAGCATTTAGCCAGCCTGCAACTGACCATTTTTCAGTGGGTCGTAACCTTTTCATTGCTCTTCCTATTGCGTGGAGATCACCTGCATGTTGCAATTTGTTCCCATCTTTTATTCGTGAAGAATTTTCTCGTTCTAGACTTGGTTTATGATGTGGACAATTTACTTTACTATCACATACATGACTAGAAGAGGCACCTTGGCTACCCTCAATTCTAGCAGAAGCAAGCTGGGCCAAACTTTGTGTTTTGCGGACAGTCTTTTGTCTCCCTCTTGACACTTGTTTTGTTGGTTTCATCGGCTGCTCAATTTTGATTGCATCTGATATTTTAGGTTCCTTTTTAATCCACCAAGTTTCATCATCATCTGTTGAATTAAATGCAAGTGCCTTCATCAGCAAACCTTTTTCTTCACTTATCTTTGGTCTTTTGCTTCGCCCGCATTCATCACAGCCAGGAGTTCCTTCTCCTTTTCCTATTCTACTACTTTGTGGTCCCAATGGTCTTTTAAGCTTCCCTTGGACTAAACTTGACTTCGTAGATGAAGATTTTCCACTCAAAACCATGAAAGAATCAGGAAAATGCAAAATCACAGAGATTGCATGCTTAAGTCGATCAATTTGTTGTAGTTTTCCCTTCTCACTCATATCACCTCTGAGATCTGCCCCATTAACTGACTCTAACTTCCTCTTCTTCTCAAAGGTGTTGGAAGAATCCGCAACCAAGGTACTGGCTATACTATTTGCTAATATATTTTGTCTAGAACTTACCAGGTTTTCTCCTTCCTTTGTATGATGCCCAATCTTGTCTAGAAATCCATGGAGAGCAAAATGACGTTCGTTGGAGTAAACTCTGATCACATTAGATAGCATAGGATCTGACTCATTTGTGATATCCTCAAAAGCATGAAAGATTGAAGATGCTGGAAGGTGCTCCAGGATGCGCCTGTGCCAACTTGCCCTCTCAACATCAGCACTAGTCTCTATTTTGTCCATTATTCCACTGATTATCAGCTGCCTTACATAAGCATGGGGTTGAAAAACACCAAGCTGTATGAGTTCCAGGAGAAGAAATTGAATAAGCTTAAAAGCTTCACCCTTCTGAAATGCATGTTGATCTAACCAAGCAACAACAGCATCATGCAGACAGCGATAAGTCAGAAACAAATAAGAGGGAGCAGTACTTTGAGAATAAAATTTATTTTGCAAATTTTCTGATATAATCTTAAGCATATCAACCTTTCCCCTCCTCTTCCTGCTTAAAAATCCATCATCAACTGACATATTTGGAACACCCAAAACAGATGCATCACTAGAACCAACACCACTGTTGGAAACTGACTTCTGTAATGCTTCCAACTTCATATTAATCACTGAGACTGCCATATAAATACGAGAAAAATCTTTTTTGCCTGTGGTTTTTCTATCTACATATGGAGGACCTCGGAAGTGTCTGAAAGCACATGTTGCCCACTCAAAAAGAAAGAAAATGGCATAAACTTCTGAAGCTTGGAGTGCCTCAATAAAATTCAAGCTTGATCTTATGCATGGACTAATTCTTGACAGCCATTCATCTGGCACAGTTTTTGCACTGAAAGACTCTTCAAACATACAATGATAAGCACTTCTCACATCTCCTGATATCAGAGCTTTGTCAAGAGTATGTACAGCCTTTGCCTCATTATTGTGAAGAATTTCAGGGTTGACAGATTTGGAAAGATTAGCTGCTCTTTTCTGAATGGAAGAGACCAAATCTACAATAGACAACTCTCTTTCAGTAATCAGTTTCTTAGTATCCCTATTCTTATCCATTTTTTCTGGAACAGTGCCATCAAAGGAAGCCTTTTCCACAGCCATAGTTGGTATAAACGAAATGTTTCTTTTTGCTTCAGGTGGACAGACAACAGGTGGTAGAGGGAAGCAATCAAGAGCAACAAAGGTATCTGGTGTAGCTATTATCAAATACCGAAGCAATTCTGTTAAAAAAATTGCATTGTATGCTTCGCGGGGATGATCCTTGGAATCTGGGAGCATGCCACTTGGGCACAATCTTCTTAACCAATGAACAGCTATATCTACAAACATACGTAAATAAGTTTGTGAAAGTTCAATGCTATCGATAAGTTCAAATACAATGGGAAGAAGCAACTCCAATACTTCAAGTGACTCTTTTTCCTGCAAAATGAATTTAAGGAAATTAACCCAATTCCAAACAAAATAGCAGTCCTTGAATCACTAACTGCAGGATACTTACAAGATTATAAAAGATAGATAATACAAGAATATGTTGACATCATACAGGAAAAGAAAAACAACCTGTACCTGTGAGTGACGAAGAACCCATTCAATAACCCTGGGACGATGAAGCAGCCCTTCCACAAGATGCCAATGGAGAATCTGCACCATATAGCACCATTTAATGTGCAAAGTGGGCTCCTCAGCATCATTTGTTGCTCGGGAAGGGTCACACGCTTGATGCTGACCAGAGGCCACAAGCAACTGTGGAGACTGATCTCTACTATACGTTCCTGAAACAGCAACATTTTGACAGGATTCATCTAAGAGGGAATCAAGATAATCTATGAAATCCTTTGTCCAAAGTTCCACCCGTTTTCCCAGTGGCTTTTCAGACGGTCGAACCTGCTAAACAGCAAAAGGTTATACCCAATAAGACATCACATCTTATAGCACAGAATGGGAACAAATAACTGAGATTATAATTTTAAATAAAAACTACCTACTTAAAATTTAAATATAACTGCATGGACCTGATTAAGATATGTGATTTTGATGAACCATGTTGCTCGTAACAATGGGACCTTGTGCTTAATAAGTGCTTCAAAAAGAGCCTTCTTCCTATACCCATGAGGTACATGATCAGCTAAAGAACGCAATCTCTTATGTGGTTGTGAAAGGCCCTGTCGAGAATGAACAAACCAGTAACTAAACAATATTTAGTATCCAGTGATTTAAGGACTTATGACTCTCAAATGATTCCAAGTCTTTGAACAAAATTTTATCATTGGACTACTATAACTTAAATTTATGTGCTTAATGAAAATGTCTACTAAGGTTTTTTCTTGAATACAGCAAAATAAAACCAAGAATGCAAGTGGGTTCACTGAAACAAAGGGTTTTATGTGTGTTACTTGTCACCAGTAAAAATCTCAGTCAGAAGCAAGCATGGGGGGTGAAGCCAGTGTAGTTTGGAAAAAAACCAATCAAACCATATGACATCCAATTGAACTTATATGATAAACAAAACTAATTCTTCCACTCAGTTTCAAAAAGGCTCATCTCTAGCACTGAGTCACCAACCAACTTTGTCATTGGTAAAGATTGATCCCTAAAATTCAATACTTCATCAGATGCTTTCCATATGTATGTACCAAATTTGAGACTTTACTTTGACCATCAATCACCAAAATTTTCTTTGCAAATGACATTTAGTATTCAACATCTTCAAGTTGCCCTACTCAAAGGAAACTCTTATATTGGTATAAACTTAGAAAATCCATGCCACAGCAAACAGAAATGTCCCAAAAAATATTTTAAAAACAAGGATTAACTTAATATTATTTTTTTTCTCTGAACATGATGAAAAGCTGTTGTGTCATGCGACATGCCTAGGAAATCAAATTTGGTTATAACTGTTGTTTTTCAGAATATGTTATAATTGCAGGCCTGTACAAGGTTGATTTTGTTGGAAATTAATATAATCAAATGATAGTTACTGTCTTACTGCCTTTATCAGTTGCTGTTGCAAGTTCAAAGTATTTGGAGCTGCTCGGATCTGCAACCCTTCACTGGGTTCAGTGGACTCATGACTGCATTACATTGTGATGCTAGACATAGACAGTGGAATTATGGGTTATTCATCATGTCAAATGACTGCAAATATCAACCACTGACCCCACAGAAGATGTTAATAGGTAGTTCAAGGGAATGATGCTCTAAAAAACATCATGACATTCCCCTAAGAAATTCAAGGATCGTGCGTATTTGATGGACCTTTTCAATGATGTAATTCATGATGTAGAGTGCAGAATAGGACCTAGATATAATAGATGATGATGCTAACAACATACTTGCAAAGGAAATGATTGGAAACAAGCATGTTCCATTTTTTACTAATTTAGTGTGAACCTCTCTTTGGTTCTCCAAACGGTTTCCTGCAACCCTAGAGAATGCACTTGCAATCTAAACCCAAAGCATATTGGTCAATTCAAATCAAATAGGCAACTTAGAATCAAACTGCTAACAACTGTGGAACAATTTTTTGGCTCTGCAGTACCAATGAGGGTATTCCTAGAGATCTTGGCAACACAATTAAAGAGAAATGAACACATTGATCACAAAACTTAGCCACGCCCTTTGTGTAAGGATATCTCAATTATTTGTTACTAAATACACACTAGCTTATTAGTCTTGTAGATCTAAAGATCTATTTTATAGAAGATTAGGTTCCACATGCAGCTGAAGATGCAAAACAAATTGATATTCCCTAAAATTAATCCCCTTACCTTTTTTTTTTATTTCTGTGCAGCCTAGAAATCCAACATACATAGTCTCTGAAAGTATATCAGACATGAGCTCCCACAAGATTTGCCACAAGTTTAAATACTAAGTTCAGCAAGCTAGCAGAACCTGTCCTACACTAATTCTACAGAGAGGGCAGAAGAGGAGTATATTTCTAAGAAAAAGTGATCATTCAGCCATTTGTGACCAGTGCCTATTTTGTTGGAAAGTAAAGTCAAGAACTTAAAAGAGGAAAGACGATTCAAGTGGATCTGAAGTAGAGAACTAGAAATGCATATAAGATCCCATCAGTCAAGCTGCAATATTTCTAGCATTCAATTCAAAGACTTAAGAAACTCCACATAACCAGACATATTTAATCATCCATGCCTACTCAAAGAAATCCCATATACTATTATGAAAAGCACTACCCAAAGAATTTGGTATTACAGCTGTTGCAAGAGTCAAATAATCAATAACAAGATGCTAGAAAATATAGCCCCACAGACAAATACATTATCCCCTAAATCTCCTAATCAATTATGGAGACATTGAGATCATGGAGAGAAATCCACCAAACAACACCTCCAGAATTTGCACACATCAATCACTCAACCCTCACAAGCTTTGACATACATCATTTGATCAACGTAAAATACATTACAAGAACCCTTGTACAAAAAGGGCCAAGAGATCTTTTTCTACTAAGTGAAACATGTAGAAATGACTAGCCATCATGCCCTAGATCCTCCATACTGTTAACACTTTGTACTGCAAGATATTTTCTTATTAAATTTGTTCCAACCACCTCACTATTGAAATAATGAATTCTCCAAGTAATGCTGCACATAGTCAAATCAAATCTCTCTAGGCAAGGGAAATTTACTTCAAATTTGCACATTTATTGTTTGCAATAATTAAGCCCATCATGTTGTTCCCAAGTCACAAGCAACACCACAAGAATCTTTATCAATCTGGCAATCAATACCTTCGCCCACCTAACTCCACATGCAGCAAATTTTAATCTTTTCACTTAAAACTTAACACGTGCTTAAATTGGATTAATGCCCTTGAACTCTGGAACTAGATCAACAGCTTGCATTGTTCAACAAACTATCCACACTCAAGGGTTAAACACTAGGAGCAAAGTTGCTTGCGATTTTTTTTAGTCATTTAGCCAAGGAGCAACAATAAAACACACCATTAGTATGAACATTGCTAAGCAGCCTTGCTACATGTAGTTAAGCCCTCCACAAGGTATGCCACTTCAGACCACGTAGTGATTCGTCAATCATTGCTCCATGGGTGGACCCCTTCAAAGTCCTACATACATGCCTCCCGGCCAATAGAATTGTCTTCCACTGCCACATGTCCAACCCCTTTCTTTCAAATCAAATACCTTTACTCATTAAGTCCCGATAATAATCAACAGCTTGCATTGACAGCTGAAAAATCTATGACCAGGGGCAAAACAAGGAAAGTATATGTGAGGGCCCCTTACCTTCCATTGTTTATCCACAAAGCAATGAAAACAAACACATCACCCACATTCAACCTTAGTGAAGACATTAAAAAGTTCCAGGCCTTTGCTGAATATAAAGGGGACCCAGCACCTTTCTCTGACAAAACATGGCCGCATCAATTTGCTCATGGATTAGTTACCTAATATACACCTGGACACTATGGCCCACAATATTACCTATGTGGCCATGCAAAATGTGTGCCCTCAAATAAAAGATTGTAAGCACACTTGAATTAAAAGAATGGCCCCAAATAACCCCACCACCCCTATCATCTAGGACCACACAGCAAATCTCCATTAGTCCATACAGTACAGGCCCATATGAGTCATCAACATATTCTCCTAATGAGGTTGTGACATATCAAGCCAAATGTGCTTTGACAGCAGCCACCTTGCTTATATCTCACCACTGAATCCATTAAAGAGTGCAAATCTAACAGTCAACACCAATCTTCTCAAGATCAATGGCCAAGGGTCAAACACCATGACCCAAAGATGTGCACCAACTTTTCACCATTTCACAACAATGCAATGAGAAATGTACATGTGGCACCAAGCTATACTATATAATCCATTTCAAACCCCATCACATAACAATGAGGACTCACCACATGCTCGCAGAATCCATGCAGCATATCCATGTGTCCACCCCCTCTGATGCAACATATCCACACCTCCATCCCCCTCACATGGCCTATAAAATGATGCCACAAAGACTCTAATACCAACAACCAAAGCACGAGCCTACCACACAAGTTTAAAAAGGGCAAAAACATTAAAATGCTTCAGTCTTATTGATACATGTCAGATTGACTTTGCCACATCACAATGCTTGGACAATTCATTATTGCTGACATGGACCATCTCAAACCATTAGGTGGCAACATTATATTTATTACTGAACAAGCCCATGGTCAATGTTCCTATAGCTGGTTTGTAGTCAACACGCAAACATAAAAATTCTACTTAAATTACATATGACTGCCTATTGCCAGTCACCACACAAATAGAAAGAAAGTGTGGGATCAACAGCAAAGGGCTTAGACATTTTGAACCAGGCTGCCATGACTGCATGCTTGAAGCTCAACAAAGAATCAATAATGGGAAACTCGCATGAGGGCAATGAACAAGATACATGGACACAAGTGACGAAGCTTGGCAAAGGCACAAGATGAAGCCTAGTTACAATATCTCAAATTGGTTACCAATATGAAGGGCACCAAAGCATTCAAACATTTAAAGTGCACGCATTATGATTAAATCAAATGAATCAAAGAAGACTCAAGTTTCCATGATCAACCATGAAGGATTAATGATTAATTATACAGTATCTTATAGATTCTTACATGCGAAGATGAGACTTGCATCCACCTTTATCATGGTGGGGAAACAATAAAAGAATTGAAAGTTCGCCTCCCGAATGGAACAAATAATTTGGCAGAAATGTATGCTCTTCAACATGGCCTAGAAACAGCCATCAAAGATAACATAAAAAAACTGGCCATTGAGGGCGATTCCCGAATAATTATAAGCACCTTGGCCAAGCATAAAACAGTTAACTGGAAGTTAAATAAAATGCTATGGGAATGCCTAGATCTTCTAGACAGGCTAGAGGATTATACTTTTGCCCATATTTTCAAAGAGGGCAATAAAGAGGCCGACTCCCTAGCGAACAAGGCGATCGATGATGATGTCACGTTTACTTAAGGCACAAGGTGGCCACACGCAAGGATACAACCACTCCCATAGTGTGGATGAACAACATATGTATACAAAGTACACCATGCATGATAAACGGCAACGAAGTACAGCATTTAGGAGCCGGCACAGCTTTGGCAATTAAATTTAATGATGATGGCATGTGAGAAGGAACAGAGTCGAGAGAATGAAAGATTTGGCAAAGATCTCCCCGCACGATGTGTGGTATGGTGCGGTCACGGTCTATATCTACCCAGCCCAAGCAGAGAGCAACCTTAGGTATTGTTAGTTGTTGTTTATGGTGTTCTGCAACCATGGACACCCTAGTCAGGTTAACGAGCTTGCAAAGGCAAATGGTGTTTCTTGGAGAAATTACAGCCCAACATTTGAAGGTAATCATGAAAGCACACAGCAACAGATCTCTAAAGGCCGTCAAGCTAATTCTGACGGTGGATTTCTTGGCGGATGATGGACGTTACAGAGATAATTCTGACATCACCTCCTGCTTCATCGCCTCTTTGCTCAACCTTGGCGAATTGAAGGGCATGGTTAGAGAAGTAGCATACGCAGTTTTTAAGAAGCATAACCTGGGTGGCCTCGAGGAGGTGCTGCGAGCTGCAAGGTATGGTGTGGGGCTCCCGCGCCCAAAGGACATTGCTCGGGTGTTGGAGGATGGTGGCATGGTCGAATGGCTGCCTTTTCTCGGAAATTTCCAAACCAAGACATTGATGCAACATCGGGCTCTTGCTGAGAAAGGGAGCCAATATTTGAAAAAAGTAAACAATTTGGAGCCGATAGAGGAATTTGAATGGATCAGGGAATTCATCAATATGCCAACGGTTGGGTTCTGAAGTGGAAGTTTTAGCCATAAGCTATAATGAATATATGTTAGTATATGGTAGGTATTTAAAAAAGTTGTAAATCACTACATGTGATCTGTATCTATGCTCATTTTGTCTCATGGGCCTACTGTAATAGCGAAGGAGCCATGGAGACCGTGATTTTGTAACCACCTTTTTTGATTAATATATATAATATGCAGCAGATGCTGCCCTTATGTATCAAAAAAAAAGTTGTGTCAATGACTTCAAGCTATTTATAGATATTATGGCTGAAAACACCCAATCTAATGGATGTGTGCAAGCTGATGTCTTGACTGACAATTAAGGTGCGTGGAGGATATTCTGGCCATTAAATGTGCTAATGTGAATATTCCTAAATTTGACAGTGACGGACCATGCTTTCAGGAATGGACTTCCTATGATCCTTCTTTACAAAGCATACTGAAATTTTAATCAAACAACCAAGTATGCCCTGTCAGACCCTAGGCTGCAAAGGTGGATGATGCTTCAACATCACTATTCAGTGAGTAATGTATCTATTTCAAATGAAAAGGTTCTACAACAAAACAAATTTAGATGCAATAAAGATGCAAAACTTGACAATCTTATTCAAGTATTATTACAATCTGTGTCACAGCATTCGCCGAATTTCATGGTTGAAGTTTGAAATTCGGCGAACATTTTAAAAATTATAAAATTCATTAAAATTCGCACCTAGATTCGTACGGAAAATGGTGACTGTATTTTTATTACAATATATTTTCGCATACTAGTTTTTATTAGGGTTTTTGAGCACAGTATCTCCTGCTAGCGGCTAGGTCACAACACACTTCTTCAAGGCGCGACAGCAGAGAAACGGTAGGCGAAAGGAGTTTGAACATTGAGGTCCACCAGCCACTCGGGATAAGTCTAAACGCAATAACCATGTCTTGCTGACCGATTCTCTTTATTTCTTGCTGCCAGAGCTGAGAGTGTTGAATGCTGCTGTAAGTTGCGATGGCCCTGCACAAGTAGGCTGTTGCGATTTATTTGTAGTTAAAAGTGTTTTTATATATATATTTGTTTTAAATTTTCTATCTTCAAAACAAAATAATTAAACATGCATTCGTTCATGAAAAAGTAATATTATTTTATTTATATTAATTTTTATTAAAGATTAACATTTAATATATTTAAATTTAATATTATTTTTGCTTTATTTATTTACTTTTATTTATTTATTGATATTAACATTTAATAATTGAACAAATTTATTTTAAGTTTTTCTATAATTTAAAAAAATTTAAACATGCATTCCTTCATTAAAAAAATTAATATTATTTTATTTATATTAATTTTTTATTAAATAATTAACATTTAATATATTTAAATTTAATATTATTTTTACTTTATTTATTTATTTACTTTTATTTATTAATATCAATATTTAATTATTAAACAAATTAAGTATTTAAATTATTATTTTTAACTTATCAACTTAATATAACATTATTTTAGACTTTAGTATTTATAAATTATTATTTTCTGAATATATTATTTATATTAAAAAATAAAATTATATAAGGCAAAGTTAATCTTGAATATATTACCTCATATATATTTTTAGTATATAATAACTACTAGTTTTTATATACTATTAATAATATTTAATTTCTTTTAGACAATTTTATAGATATATTACTTATATTTATAAAAAAAATAAAAAATTACATAAGGCGAATTTAATCTGAATTTTTTACTTTTTGAATTTTTTCCTTGCCAAACTTCATCCGAATTTCAATGTTGCCAAACTCAAATTCAAATTTGAACCTTGTGACTTAGATTACAATCATTTTCATTAATTGTCAGACCCATTGAACGGAGGAATCAGTTAAACATCAGACACCATATTATGAATAGAAGCTGTCCAAATAAAAGGCTGCCACTTTTCCCAATAGACTTTTATTGCCAATTTAAAGAAAAACACGTTCACTTCAAAGCCTATTAGCCAAAGTGGCAATCTTTTATTTGGATATGATGTACTCAACATAAAACAAAAAACAAAGGCTAGGAGACACAAGTACTCAACATTGGCGAACATATAAAAAGCTCAATGTTCAATAATTTCTTATCTCCTACATAGTAGAGGAAAAAGGATATAGAACAGAGGCAAACCTCAATCCACTTTCTTTTGAAGTCTTCCCCACAAGTTCGCAGGTCTGGAAACAAACCGGATTTTGTTAACAATGGTCCAGACAAGGGCACGCCATAAACTTGTCCAGCCTGTTTTACACCAAAAAACAAATGATTGATGTTGGACAAATATGCAATCTAACAAGGGAATACCCACTATTTAAATCTAAGGAAACTCATTCAGAACCAAGCAAGAAAAACAATTTTAAGATGTTTGATGGAAATATAACATTAACATCACAGCAATGCTTCAAAATCTACCTTGCGCTTTTGCACCCGAGCATCATTGATGGCCCTAAGACGCTTCCGAATTGACTAGAAAATGAAGTTAAAATAATGGTGAGCAAAAAGGCATGAAGGACATATAAGCTATGGAAAAGAGCATACAAAAGAGTTCATAAATACACCAAACTAGTTTGTCGTATATGGAAACCATCTAGATCTATGAACAATGCCCCAGGCCCCCATCCATCCCAAAATGCATTGATTTTCCAAACAAATAGATGCGAAATTCGAAATCACGCAACCATGAGTAATAATTGCCCATTCAGCTAGAGCTGAAGCTGATGCAGTTAAGTGAAAAAAGATATTTATATTTTATATTTGGTAGTTTTAACTTACATGGTTGACTTCTATATTATTTTAATTTAATACTTTTGTAGATTGTTAAGATTCGATTTATCTCCCACAAAATTGTATTGAGATAGCTTGTGAAGTAGAAACCTTAAGATTGTGCCAATAAAATCAAACTCAATGAGAACCTGAAAAAGAAATGATCTACCTATAAACAATGAGTGACGAGCCAATGTCCAATATTTGCTCAGTTTTTTGAGCCCCTCATTAAAATGATCAGAATTAAAATAAGTACAATAACTGCTCGGCCAAAATTATGATGGTGTTGACTTCATGCTTGAAAATGAGTGACATAAAAGAAAGAATAAGATCCATTTTGAAAAAATTAAAAAATAAATGGCAAACATTCACAACAAGGGTGGACAAAATGGCCACCGAGCTGCATCTCTTTCCATGTGATTTATATTCAAAGCAATAGAGGCACATTACAAGGAAAGTGAAGTTTCAGGAGGTTTACAAAAAGTTCCCATAATAAAATTGGGATGTTTACAGTCTCAAATGCCAAACAGGATAATTTAGAAATCTACACAGAAACTACTGAAAGGCTCGTTGTGCATGTTGGTACTTCCATAACAATGATCATGTACCTACTGCCTGTTTTCACTGAAGTCCTCTCCAAATTTAATTGTATTTCCGAGACCTGCCTGTCTCTGAAGTTTGCCTGTTACAACTCTCCAAATTTTCAGCTAACTTTGATAAATCAGACAGTTTAATCCAATTCATTAAATTACAAAAAGTTTTACGGCTTCAGAAAGAAATTCTCTGGCCTCTACTGATGGTGAGTTCCTTCTATTCAGCGGAGTGAAGAATTGAGTGCCATACTCCTTAATCCACTCAGTTAAATACAAAAAGGTTGGCAGCAAGAAAGCAGAGGAAATGATCTTTGTGCATTCTAACTTGGAGAGAAGAAAGTGCCAGATCTAACAAAGAGGCGTAGTATCTCTTGAGGAAGATAAAATTTGTCATCTATAACCCTAAAAGATCTTGAAAGGTTAGTGCACACTTAAACACAAATGAGATAGCCATTTAAAATACTTATTTATAATATACATTATTAAATACCACATGAGATAAATTAAAAAATCCACATAAAAAAAATGATCACAATTCCCAAGTACCTACTGCCTGTTTTCACTGAAGTTTTATCAAAGGTGTGTTTTGTAACTCTCCAAATTTAGTTTTCTTAAACATCTATAAATCAGAAGTTTAAATTTTTCGATTAAATTTTTACGATAATTCAGAAATGAAATTCTCTATAAAGTTTGCCTCTACATGTGAGTTCCTATTCAGCTGAGTGGAATTGGTGTACATACTCCTTAATCCACTCAGTTAAATACAAAAAGGTTGGCAGCAAAAAAGCAGAGGAAATGATCATTGTGCATTCTAACTTGGAGAGAAGAAAGTGCCAGATCTAACAAAGAGGCGTAGTATCTCTTGAGGAAGATAAAATTTGTCATCTATAACCCTAAAAGATCTTGAAAGGTTAGTGCACACTTAAAACACAAATGAGATAGCCATTTAAAATACTTATTTATAATATACATTATTAAATACCACATGAGATAAATTAAAAAATCCACATAAAAACGGCAACTAAAACTTCAAGATGAATCACCAAAAAATCTAAACTTGATGATTTGCAAAATGTACCGATACAAATAACTTATAAGGCAAAATTGATTAACAAGTCGAAAAAAATGCAATAAAATAATCATTCACATCCAAAATACTATGGAAATAATCAATTGGAGAAAGATACCTCTTTATATTGATTAATAAGCGGTTTAGACCAAATTGTAGATCCAAGAAGTGACAAATTAATCTCTCGGTTGTCCTGTAATATCCAGTCAGAGAAAATTGAAGGTTAAGAAATGATTCAGAGAGAGAAAACTGACCACAAATGAACTATACATCATACTTGCTAACTACAAAACCAAACATTGATCCACAATATGATCTATGTTGACAACACTTATATAGGATATATTCACACTATCGTGTCTAACCAACCTGCTATATTCCATGTTAAAGGATCAAAGGCTTCACCAACAAATTCTTGATAAATATCTAGATGAGAGAATAACAATTAACAGATTATACAATTGACCAAATTAAGACTTCTCTACATTCTTAGGGTGTAGTTAAATAATTTACAATTTACAAAGCCCTAGATAGATCGCTTTCTACCATTAACGGTAGGATTAGCCAATAACTATCAGCTAACTAAAAACTTATAATAGTGTTGAAAAAGTACTAGATATTGTATTTGGACATCAATGGTTCTAGTTGACGACCAGACGAAAAGTGTTGATCCAAACATGTGTGTATTGCAATCATGTCATACCACTGATGCCATGAACCCATTATATACTCTCTCTAACCAAGGGGCAAATAAGAAGAAAAATCCCCGTGATAAATGGGATACCCAACTTTGTTCCTTGTACCTAAAACAAAGAATATGAGAACTTCCCACATTCCAACAATGCCAAAATAGGTGCAAGAAGTCTCCAAAGATGAAACCATAGGACAAATAAAACAATCAGAACATTCCACCATTAATGGAATGATCAAGAAAGTCCCAAAACAAAAACTATCCTTCCAGATTCTGCCAAAAAGTATTCTTACAAAATGAATTTTGATGGAGTAGCTAGAGGAACCCTGGGGTCAGCTGGTGCAGGTGTGGTGTTCCATTCTTCTAGCAGCCAATTTGTTAAAGGGACTTCTTTCTTTTTAGGTATAAAATTGAATAATGAAAACAGAAGTTTTGTCTGTTCTTAAGGGATAAATTAGTAGTCTCCTCTGGAATTAAAAGTTTGGAAGTGGAAGGGGACTCCCTTGTAGTGATCAACAGCTTGAATAAGAACAAAATGCAGGACTGGAGATTGAACAGCATCTTAGATTAAGGTCAGCTTTTGTGCAGTCATTTTGACAAGGTTGTGCTTAGTCATTACTTTCAGGAAACTAACATGATCACTGACTGTCATGCTAACACAGGGTAGATGAACTTTCCTTCTCCTAAAACTCTGTGATGATCTAGATGAGTGGAATTTGATGCAAATGTTGGAGAAGGAATCCATTGACGGAAAAAACATAATGGTTCCAAACTTCTAATCTCCACCTATATCTTCCTGCAAGCAGAAGTGATCATATCTCTAGATATGAATTGGCTTTGTTTGAAAAGCCTTTATGTGGAAATGTTTGTTCCTGCATTTTTTTCTATGCCTGGGTACATGTTGCACCCTTCATTTGTGGGTACCAAGATTTATATCTCCTGCCATTGCTCCCTTACAACACAATGTTTGTGCTTTTGTCTTGTATTGTGAGCTTTTCTTTGTGCAAGGTCTGCAGATTACAACTCGCCCCCGTTACACCACTTTCCTTATAGCAAGCTCTCCAACCACCACTTTAAGGAAAAAAATTTAGCATTTCAGACACATTTTGACTCTGCATTTTGTGAAAGAGGTGATGGGTGAAAAGAGGCTTGCCAACTCAGGGGCTGTCTAGACATGCTCTTTGTTTACTGAGGATTTGATCCATAAACTGGAGGCCTAAGTATCTCAATCAGTTGCAACTTGCAAGGGAATGGATTCTCAATCGAATCCTTCCTTGTGATGATCTTGATCTATTGGGGGATAATCTAAATGATGAAATCCCTTCCAGCTCTTCCTTGGAAGCTTCCATCAGAAGTTAATAGTTGCAAGGTGTATTGTATTCCATGTTGCAAAATAATGAAGATATGGCTATGTGTTTGGAAAACCTAAAGATAAGGCAAGCGTGTTTGGAAATTCATAGCGCCTACCACCTTCCTACCACAGTGAAGATTGGTTTCTCAAGCTCTTTGCAGATCACCCATAAAGCCAGGTTGCTCTCCAAGGATAACGATGATCCAGATCTCTCAGGCTGTGTTGGCCTGTAGAGGCAACCATACATAGGTAACTAAGTAGTTGTTTTGTAGTTATGTTACTTCTCTTTACTACAAGGTGGGTGGCTTTTTGATACTTTAGACTATTTTGGTCTTTACCGGTTTATCCAGTCATTTATGCATGTAGATTTCTTTTCTAGGAGAGGGCACTATAGAACCCTGGTTTAACCTATCAAAAAAATGATCACAACAGAACTAGTAAAAAGTGGATAAAATGGTCATTAATTCCATAAAAGGCATCCTGGAGAAAATCTGGGTTGTATGACAGTCAAGGAAATGAATACTTTAAGTGTGGACCGTACATGGAAATGGAGAAACAACCTATAATTTTGTTAAGGGAATCATGTGCACATGTTGTTGGTAGGCTACCAAGTGGTAGTTTCAATCGTGACACAAGAGTCAAACCACTACAATATAATACAGCCAGTGTATAATTAATGATGTGAAGGGAATGGTGAAATAGTGCATTAAATGGCCTTTGTGAATGTCTTGAAAAAGCACAACAGTAAAGTTCAGAGGATAGGAAACAAGGGCACCAGTTTTGACTCCTAAAACAGTCAAAGTAAAATTTCTTCTAATTTCTCCTTGGTCTATGCTGCTTTTCTCAAATTTCTCCCAACAATTATATCTGAATACATTCACTGACAATGGTATTAATTTTGCAAGGAGGAAAAGCTCAATACAATTCTTAACAAGCTAATTATTCTCTTTACAATTAAGACATCTTGTAATTTCTCATTTATTGGCAGCACTAAAACATTTAAGAGGATTGGTGAAACTAGTGCACTAAACGGCCTTTGTGCATGTCTTGAAAAAGTAAGACACTAAAGTTCAGAGGATATGAAACAAAGGCACCATTTCTATTGGACTCCTATTAACAGTTAGAGAAGGAAGATTTCTTCTAATTTCTCCTTGGTCTCACATGCTGCTTTTCTCAAATTTGTCCCAACTATTATATCTGAATACATTCACTGACAACAGTATTTATTTTGCAAGGAAGAAAAAGCTCAATACAATTCTTAACAAGCTAATTATACTCTCTATGATTAAGACCTCTTGCAATTTCTCATTCATTGGCAGCACTAAACACCCTTTCAATACCACTACTACACACACACAGAGGCCAACTGACCTATGCAATGGCATTTCTCCTGGCATACCACTCTACTCAGATGCCCCTGCATACAGTCCCTCGACAAAGTGGTTCTACTCCATCTTAACACCACGACTTTCCTCCATCTCAACGTTATGAATCTACTTCTTCCTAACCACCAATTTATTTGTCAGTATGGTTGTGACACCAGCCTTGGATGTTAGGAGAGATTCTAGAGGGAGTTCTTTGCTCCCTCCTTGCACCACCATGCCTGACACCCTCTGGCCTTCCTCATTCCCCGATGAGCATTACCAAGATTGTGTTTTGGTCCTTTCACGGTGATCAACAACAGCACTGATGATTCCTCCCTTCCAAGCCCCAACAAATATATTTGATGAAATTTATATCCTATCCTTCCTGTCTTCATCAGCCCTTGCTCTCTATGGATTTTGTTCCACCCACATGGTTATTTGTATTGGTTTCTTAACCACTTGCATTGGTGTTGCACTGCTTCATTTTATTTTTAATGCTTTTGTTCCTTTCTTTTGCTTTCCTAGGATATTCTCTTCCTAGAACTTTCTACCGTAAACCAATGTATTCTCAAGTCACATTGACCTACTTAAGGTCATTCATGGACATTAATATATTTATCTAAAGCTGGTTTCTCAAATTTGTCTCACTACCAACATCTAAATGCAATCAATTGAAGATAGGCATTTATTTTGCAAGGAGGAAAATCATAATGCAATCCTTAATGAACCAATTACATTCTCTAGGTGCATCCAAAAGTAAGCAACATGAAAAAGGTCGATCACTTGTGATCCTTATACTTGCAGCCTGAGAGATTCTATGTGCCATAACAGGGAACAATAAATGAGTAGAATAATTTCTGCATATGATAATTGTATCTTGTAAAAAAGTAGATTGCTTGTATTACAAGAAGAACTAACATGTACAAGACAAACAATCTCTGTAAGTAGTGGTAACATTTTATAATAGATAAAGTGCTAAGAATATAGATACTTGCATCTGCCCATATTAAAATCTTAAAACTCAATATATGCATCATAGACCACAGTTTCAAATCTATCTTTGCATCATAGATCACAAATACAGTCTGAAATTTATCTTCTACTGCATCCCTAAGATCAAGCAAAAGACACAAAGATGAGTTTTCATATGCTCAGTTCCCTAGGTTGAGATTAAATTGACTTACAAGATTTGTCATCTTGAGTAAGCTCTACTCTTGTGTCAGTGGGTTCAGATTTAAGGCTTAGGATCAATTACAAGTTAGATGTTTGATTAGCTTGTAAGCTATTTGCAATTATTAAAACTTTGAAAACATTTTTTTTAAGTCAATCCCCAACCCCCAAGCCACCTGGACCAATTCAATCAAAAGCCTCGGATCTATAAGACTACAAAACCCATAATGATAATGAAACTATGTATTTACATTATGATCCATGTAATTGTCCTGAGGATTATTCCTATTGGTAACGATTACAAACCACATCAGAGTTCCAGAATTGTTTGACACATAGACGCTCAAAGATCAAACCATAAAATAAAGTCTATCCTTTACCAATACTGTATCTCAACGAGCATACTCACTGCAAATTTAAAATTCATTTAATTTTAAATATCTATGTTGACTAATAAAACTGTATAAATGTAGTAAGATGCACGTAATTGTTCCAAGCTATGTTGCTGGCTTGAGGTTTGGATCTGGTTTCAGGGTTTGGATTTAGTGGTTCAGCAAATTCTTTCCCCAGGTTCGGTACAACTAGGTTCAGCCATACAATATATTAATAAAATATAAAAATAATATAAATATAAATGTATTAATAAAACAAGAAACATATTTTATATCCATTTATATAAACATAGAATATAATATATATATATATATATATATGGGAAATACTTCAACAAAATCACAGGCTTCAGAGGTTACAATAAGCCATAAGTGGCTAAATATGGACATTTGATGAACAAAGACTGCTACATATCCAGAGATTACGAAGGATTCAAAAACTAAAGATAGTAGAGGCCTATGTATAAATAGTTTGCTGATGTATTTCCCACATAGACACCTATAGCTGTCATTCAAATATATTTTCAAATCTTTATGTCCCCTGACTATGCATATTACGTGGCATCATCAATGAATTGATAGTAGAATCTGGAGCTTAATATGCAAACTGTAAAAGATCATGTATAGAATACAAATTCAGAGTGTATGATGGAATAAAGAGTCATAGATATTACTCATTCATATGTTAAAAACCAGTTCATAACTAGACAACCCTCTCTTGAAAACTTATGAGAAGAAAACTTACAGGGCTTAATTGCAATTTTAAAGAAAAATATATATTTATGCGAAGAAAACTGACAGAGATTAACTACAATTAATTGGTCCTAAAAATCTGTTTCTTAAATTCTTTTAAATGAAAAGTTATTTTTTCCAGAATTCACCCTGAGTACACCCAGGGTTCATAACCAGGATTGTGGGTTCATCCCATGTATATCTCAGACATACCTGTAATGAACCCACAGTCCCAGGTATGAACATTTGGCCGTATCAAGGAGGAACCAGACCAGGGGTCTGTCTCAGTCCAGATCGATATGGGTATGTACTATAAACGGGTGATCCTGGTAACATATGTTCTGAGAATCACTCCTATTGACGAAGAATGAGGATTATGAGCCACATCACACAGTTCCAGAAATTTTTGCCACATAAAAGACTGAAAGATCAAACTATCTAATGTGATCAATATAATTGTCCTGAGAATTACTCCTATTAATAAGGATTATGGACCATGTCATAGTTCCAGAAAAAAATTCCACAAAGACTCAAAGATCAAATCATTAAATAAAGTGTGTCCTTAACAATATTATAATCTCAACAAGTGGAACACCACTAAAAAATTTAAATTTCATTTTATATCTAAGGTGATTGATAAGACTAAGCAACGTAGGAAGATGCAAACAATACTTGAGGCAACCTTGTCTCATAGATAAACCTTTAGGCATGATAAAAAGAAATGTTTTGTCATACTTTTGGAGTATAGATTTGAAGGGACAAAATATATATTACTTGTCTTTTTAGCATATAGTATAATGTCTACTATACGCCAAACAAAATTCAGTTCTCTGCTTTATATTGGCTAGTGTTGTATCGGTAAACATTTGCATGTGTATCAATAGCATACTCTTCTATCCTGTCAAATCATTAACAATCCAATTCAGCCTTTTCCATTATGTAAAATTGCAGTTATTTTGCAGTTTGCAGTTACATGTTGCAAAGATAACTTACCACACAGGATGAAGGAAGTGAGAAAGAATAAGGCAGCTTAAAAATTTTCATAGCTGTGGCATGTCAGTAAACAAGGCATTGCTATATTTATTATTTATATGATAGATTTACAACTCCCTCTATATTCTGTAAAGTTTACACAGACATTATTTTAAGACAATATAATATTCTTTGGACCCCAGTTGCAATAAGACTGAGAATTAGAAATCATTTATTTAATATTTCTGTGCAAGCCATTGCTGAATCTCAGGCATGCAAAGAAAAATACTCTATAATAATAACAATTTTCTGTTTTTACATTCTATCATCTAAAGACTAGGAGTCTTTCGACATTGAAATGAAAAATCATGTACTGAGATAATTAAAAGGCCTTTAAAGTTTAAAATATATAAATTGCAGTAGCTAGCATATACAAAGAATTAACCATCCTCAGTACTAGTATAGATATCTTAAATAATCTATCTAAAAAAATGCCTAGAGATATTAATTTAGAGCTATTTTATTTCTCTTAAGTTTTTTTTTAATTATGAAATAGCACATTAATTTTTAAAATTTTATTTTTACTTATTTTCTATATTTTTGGTTAATTATTTAGTTTTTAAATTAAAAATTTTAAAATAGTATTTATACATCTATCTAACAACTAGAGTAAAATTTATTTTACATTAAATATGAAAAAAGCAGCATTAAAATTAGCATAAACTCGATTATGATTGTTCTTCTTCTCCTTTTCAAAGTGTACCAAGAAAGTCTCAAAGTAAAGTAGAGAGAAATGTCGGAAAATTGAAAATTATCTTGTATATATTAAATGAAACACAAAGGTGTGTAAGATTTTTGAGGGTAGTGTTGATGAGGGCATATCTTTCTTTTTATGTGCTCCTTATTTTGGAAATACTATGTTTATTACTAAATATTAATTTTTTGACATGCAAATGACTGTCAAATTTAAGGTAAAAGGTAAAAGCTTTTTCAACACACTCACACCCTTACACTCCACCCTTTCCTACCATTGTAGAATGCCTCTCAGCATTAACAAGATGCACTTAACATATTCAAGGTATATAATGCTTCATAGTTCTGTCTGGTAGCATCAATAATCCAACTCAAAGACATCAAGATACTAGATTTTAGATGAAAATAATATTAATAAAATAACATCAAAATGCATCAATATACACAATAGACATATTTTCACAAGTTGAACAACTGGTGACTTGTGATATTAAGAGAGAAATACCAATCTCACCCTGGAAATCCATGATGCCAGATATTTAAGAGCATTAAAAATATGGACTTGCAAAAGAAATTGAACACACCAATTAAGTAGATTTGCATCTCCATGAACTAATCACTACAAAAATGAATTTCAAAGCACCTACAGAAACACACCTCAATACCATCAACTGATTCCTTGTAGCCAGTTTGGACAGCCTCACGAGTTAATGTCTCTTCAGGACAGGTTGATGATGGAGGATAGAACTCAGGTGGTCCAAGCCTTAAAAAACACAAACCCTGTTAAAACCATAGAATTTGACATATACAAAAGTACATATCACAGACTCCAGAAATCAAAATATTGTTACTATTAATTGATACATGGCACTGGCCTTGGTGATACATGGACTGTTCAAGGAATTAACAACATTAAAACAAGGAAACTAGTCATTAAAACATTATAACTGTGAGACTCCTCTCTTTTGCCTCTATGGCTGATTTGTTATGGGTTCAGGCCCTTCCCGCTTTATCTAATCAAAACAACTAGGATTTGCATTAAAATTGTTGAGAGAAAACCCATTAACTTAAGAGGCAATATGAAAACATGCCCCCACAACAACGAAATGCAAAAATAGAGAATCTTACCGTGAATTCAGAACCTCCTTATCACACTTTGGCTTGTAGGGTGTCAATTGCACAGGACGTCTGAAAACAAAGCAGAAAAAAAAAAATTAAATAAATTACAGAAGTGCAACTCAAAATAATGTAATTTCCTATACAAAAAATGAGAGCAAATAATAACAGAGTTAATGAAAAGGGCATGTATTAGTAGAAAAAAGAAGAGATTCAATGGTTGATTGGAACATAAAAGAGATGCTTAATTTAGTCATTTTATCCACTAGAATTAAAGAGCTTCAAATGCATGTAATCTCTTCCAATGGCTATTAATATCTCTCAATAGAAGACATGGGAATTGAAAATCCTCCTAAATTTGCATGTTTTCCCTTGTTTAATATTATTCAATTGCTTATAACAACAAGTCATACTACATATTGTTTAAGTTCATTGAAAAAACAGACTATAACCTGAGAGTTCAAAGTCAATTGCCCAATCACATATGCATGCATCTTTTAAGAATGTACATAATCACAACTGTACTGCCACCGACAAGTATTTCAAGCAACCTTGCTTATTCTCTCGTATAAAGATTTATATCACATTTTGCAAATCCTCTATGACTCACTGCCAGGTAATAAGTTTGTCTTAGTACAGGCAAGGGTGTTTCAACAACAATTTCATGTTTTCTTCCTTGTGAATCTATTAAGAGCTCCCCCTTTCATTTATGATAAAGCCGGCAACTTCTTGTTGTAAAGAGGTCCCAATGTGTGCATAGCGCACATATCTTAGCCAATGCAAAAGGTAGTCTTGTACATTTATAGTCCACTATTTGTGGCCTTCACTTATACATATATGTGTGTATTAATATGTACTTGAGTTGTAACTAGCAAAAACCTTTAACAAAATTTCCTCTTGCTCGGGAAGCTTAAGAGATACAAGAACATGTGTTTATCAGAGCACTTTTTTGTTGGCCAGATATTTTCTTTAACTTGTCCTCCTTGATTTCCAAACAGCACATTCTCATATGCAGATTGTCTGTTATCTCACAAAACACTTCAATACATAACTCCTATAAATCACTTCTCCATTAGCACCCTGCAGACAGGTCATTCACAACAACTTGTTCACTTTCACCCTCCAGGTCATCTGACATCCAGGTTGTTTCTACATGGTTTGACAACCAACCATATGCATAACTGGTTAGCCATTCAAGCACTACTCATCACCACAATTGTCTAGGTCAAAACATTGGCATTTGCATTCTTACATATGCCATTCATATAGGATACACAAATCAATGAGTTAATTTGTAAAGAAGTTGGTCATACACTCCAATCAATTTGCTCGCCTCAAACTGTGTATAAACTTTTTCAAATTTAGTACTATGCCTATGCATGTTTATTCTTAGTGTTAACCATGTTACAATAATAACATGAAAGAATGAAGATTGAACATGAAAATGGAAAAGGAACATGTAAAAGCACAAGACATCTGATAACACAGATGATTGCCCTGCAAAAACCCAGTGAGAAAAAGTTTCTGGTAGTGGGGTTGTGCCTCTTGTGCACTGTCACCAAAAATGAAAGGTTACAAGTCCACACGGCTTTGGCCACAACCAACAACCTATCTTCCTTGTTCTAAGCAACAAATACACCATCGTCTGCTATCACACCTACTCCTATGATCTGCAATTCTGAACTCAAACTCTAGATTACTGTTCAGTTCCTAGGTAGGTTATGCTCATATCCGAGTTTTTCTATTTTTGGCATTGGTTTGGTCATGACCAAATCAATTATGTACTCACAAGGAGATGTTTGGACCAACACAAACCCATCTCAGAGAATTGTTTCTAAAAACAGAAAATGCAAAAGTTTTCTTTAGCCTCCATAATTCTTTCTCAGATCCTTTTCAGCCTTTTCCCACTTAATACAGACACCTGTCCGATTTTGCCTTTGTAAGTAACAATTCTCAAAATTAATTGTTCAAAAGATCTTTTCCTGCCTTGATGATCAAACAAACAACTTTGCAACTATACAAGAAAAGAGATACAACTATAATGATGTGAACCAATTACAGCTGAATTCATTTTGGATCACCTGGTGCCTACATATTTTCTGAACATCTCACCCTTTGAACTCTCTCACTCTGGAATACATGATAAAGGATGTGTTCCAAGTACTGTACTTTAACATGCAAACCAACCATTCCCCTTTTAAACCACCTTACTCTTCCAATTGTTTGTCTTTCTGCAGCACATTCGTTTCATCTATATGCATGTGTTTAATACAGCTTTTGTTCCTTGGCTTTCTCCATATTCACTTTAAAGTTTAGTACTTAAATGGAAAACATATGTGCTCAAATTTCATTTTTTGTTTACCAATTCCAACTCAATCATCAAACTCACATCTCTTTTGATAGTTGGTAAAAATTGATAACAGTAACAATTTTCCAACCAGGTTGTACAACACATTGCCAGGGGTAACAAAAAACTGGTCTACCTCCACCTTTTTTCCCACCACAGTCTGTCTCTATTTTAAAACAAAAACATTCCCATTCAGATACCTCATAGTCTCGCATTTGACGATGTGAAAGGCATCTGTCTAAGTAAAGCTCATCATCCCCAAACAGTTATGCCACATCAAAACACTGTCCACTTGCTCCTAATAAACATTTGTATCTACTGTTATGACAACAAAATCAACCCTATGCTTGCAATTGTCAATTTCCACCCATTATCATCAAAATATATCTTTGGTTCAAACTATCTCTGTTGTGAAATCCTCAACCAAAATCAACACGGCAACATGGTTGCCTTGCCCGATCTCTCCTTGACTAGAGAGAGACCTGCACTTGAAACACAATGCAAACTGCTTTCTTCAATGTTTGATCTTTCCCGCCGATAGCAATCACCATGAGAAATCATCACTGATACAAGTATGATAAGGCTAGTAACATCATCAATCAATGAGTTATCAGAGTTTCTTCAACTTAACATATTCTTCTTAGATAGCCACTGTTTGGATAGCATTCCAATCCTCGCCCTATAATGTTTTGCTCCCTCACAAGCCTCCACTTTTCTTGTTCTTACCATAATCATTTTGATTTATTTTGACACCAATCTCTTGCAATCAATTTTACCTTGACATTTATCTTCAACTTCCTGTCTCAAATAGTCTGACTCCTAATTACATTTCTACCAAACACTTTTCACATGCATACTCTTACAGACTTTCATTGATCATTTTGAAGAAATATCCTACAAGTCCTCCTACTCCTCTTATAATACATCACTCAAATCATTTTGAAAAAATATTATTTAACTGTTGGCACAGTGGGCAAAGCAGTGCAGCAGGCTAGGGAACATTGAGCAGCAGACACCATGTGGTACACCAACATGAAAGGCTATATATACATATATAAGTATATATATATATACATGTATATACTTTTTCTCTCCTTGGGATCAATAGATAGATTAAGAATTCTATCCATTTATATTTAGATCTTATATTTCCCTAATATAAACATATGATTATGGTGTATTTTGTACCTTTGCAGAATCTGGGATTATTCTTCACTTGTAATGACTGTATACAACCATGCAATAATTGGGAAGGCTATGATATAACCCTACTACAAAGATTGATTTAGCGTAAATGATAGAAAGTAAGAATTGCTATGATGTGGCTCCTGAAAAGGGAGAAAAAGGAACACCTTCCAGTTATGTTCCTAAAACGATCCTAACCATCTATTAGTCAACTTCTTGAAACACTCCTAGAAAAGGATAAAATTGTAATAATAAATCTAATCAAGCCATAATGTACTACTCGAGATGTGGACTAAAACATCCCTATAACAACTATTACATTAATTGAACTATGATACATCATGTGCCTCAGAAACAGGAGATATGTTTGCAGCTACCCATCTCAATGCTAAGCATTAGATAGCCAGCTTGAACAAAAGAACAAAATTTTCTCACATATAATTGAGATGAAATGGCAAGTGGAATGTGCAGAAGGATAATATGTGGCAAAAATTTGCATTCTATGAAAAAGTTACCTGCTGTTGCTGGATTGGACAAATGGGATTAAGAATTATTCAGATTTTCTAGTTAGTAATTTGTCTTGTTGTATTATTGCCATTCATAAAAGCAGAACCCTTTAGAAGGAATCTGCAGGAATAGGACTGTAAATTTGCAGTGTTCCACGACAACACATTCCCATGGGTCTAGGTGATGTTCCAGACATCCTAGGGATTTGGGGAATTGGTGGGGGGGAATACTGTCCCCCCTTTTTTCTGAAAGTTTTGGTGACGTCCAAGGTACTTCCCCCTTTTTGTGGTCTTTTGGGGAACTTCTTAGCATCCCCTAGCAATTCCCTAGAATTCCCCTGACCATTTCAAAGACTTCAAAGCATCATCTACATCAAACACATAAAGAGTGCAGAAATAAAAATATACGAAAAAAAAGAAATGCTTATTCTAAAACAAATAAAACACTACAAGGGGGCCCCATAAAGCACCCTCAACCCAAAAAATTTAAAACCCATGCCCATTATTGTTTTCCATTCACCAAACAAGAAGAGAAAAGGATATAAAGACAAAAAGAAGAAATGAAAAAGGAAAATAGTAAATGCTCAATAGCAAGAAAGCAAAAGAGGAAGATGAACAGTTTCCAAGATATCAATCAGATAATGACTCTGATTCCGCAGCTGTTGCTCAAAGCAGCACCTATGTACTATGAATGATGTAATATTTCTTTTTTGAGCATCTCTCAATATAAATCATGTTTCATATTATATCTATGATTATTGGCCCATTAGATGGATGATGGAATCAATGAATTGTTATTGAGCTTAATCTTTAGAATTTCTGATTCTTTTAATTTGTTTATGTTATTTTTTAGGCATTTTTTACTCATCTGCATTTTTTAAAATTCAAATATTAATTTTTATGTATTATTTGAAAAGCCATCCCCAAGATCCAAAAAAACTTGCCATCACCAAAACACTACATCCATGCCCGAAAGTTGGAGAAACATTGATTATTTGTGAGTCCTGTTTATTTTGTCTAGTCCCTATTGTCATCTGTGTAAACCACTACTTAAATGAACTCGAAAATTTAGTCATCAATCTTTGGAATTAGTCTTCTTGTTTTATCAGTCTATCGAGGCTCTTCGTCAAGCATTAGTTAAAGAAGCTTCTTGTACTTGATTCCTTTCTTCCACCACTGGTGTGCCATTTGGCTATGGAGGCTGGTATAGTCATAGTTGTAAAGCAGCCATTTCATTTGCATGTTGTGGCCGATTTCTACATCATATTAGATGGACATTTTTTGTTGATATTAAGCACACACGGTTGGCACACTTATACTGGTTCTGGTGCTAGAGATACCAATCAACATGCTATTGTTTAGAATCCTTTTTCAGGTATTTTCTGCTTCAGAGTAAAGATATATCATATAAGTTTAGTTATCAAAAAACATATTTAGTAACATGTCAAATTTACTATAATCACACAGCTGTTCTACACTGCTGACTATTTTCTATCTGGATACCAAGTGTACTCCACATTTAATCTTTTCATGTAAACTGCCTTGGAAGTGAATGTTTGATTTTCCACAAAGCTCTCCATATGAAGTTAAAACCTAACAGAGTAAGGATATTTGAGTAAGCTGAGGATAATCAAAGTGAAATTCATATTACATTTCAATATTTTGGATTATAGATCGTTAAGCAATATAAAAAGAACTGGCATTCCTGAAATACAACAACATTTAACAGCCTAAAATGGGTAGAAGTAAAACCACAATCACACACATCCTTGCTCATCAGAAATAAGACAATTCTTAAATCTTTATTGCTCATGCAATCATGCAAAATCACGAAATTAGAGTAAAAATAAATTGCTGCATAAGAAGAATATTTACCTTGAACTTAATGAAATGTTTGAGGATGAATATGATAAGTCTGACCGGGTTGTATCCCTTGCACTAGCCCCACCAAGTGTGCTATTGCCAACCCCACCACCGCAGCTGGCAGCAGAATATCTGTGCATCTCTACTTAGTAAAACCAGCATACTGCCTCCCACACTAACGCCAGCATAAAAAAATTGACTAGTTTGCTAATGCAACTGCCCATGTAAATAATGAGATGCCTTGCATTGTCACTGTGCAGAATATGGAAGCTTACAAAAGCGTAAGATAATTAACACATTTTCAAGGGGATTACTTTCCTGTAACCCATCCAAGCAGAATATTCAATGCAGAGCATAGATAATGTATATCATCAGATTCAAAACCCTTGCTCATCTTAGTTACTAAGGTATCTTCAACGAAGCTGAGCAGTGATAGTAAGTCCACTGAGAGCACTGTGCCAAAGCAAGAATTAATATGCCCTATCTAGGACATAATCCAATGAACAATATGTAGCTCCTTTTGACCTCCTCCATAAACAGAAATTTGTGTATTATCTTTCACAGTTTGTTGTGCCCCTAGCTTGAAATTGGTGAATATTCCTGTGATAGACCAAGACAAAAATGCCCTAACTGGGAACTAATCTAACTACCATATTAACAATGTTGGGTCTCTTTCACCTTCAGATATGTTACTTTTTGTTACCTTCGCAGCTTGTATATATTTTTGTAATCCTGGCTTGAAATCCTCACTACCATCCTCAGAAACCCATCAAACTCCCATTCTTATGTCAGCCAAATTATCATTAATAAAGTAGGAAAATTTTCAATCCAAGCTTGATCATCAGGAGTCACCACCCCAGGCAGACTTCACCTGTCAAGAACACCAGTGACCAAATGTTCAATGTAGCAACCATTATGATTCTAAACAGACAAAGATGCAGAAAATGACTCTTTACAGAAAGCACAAATACCCTTATATGATTGCACCAACTATTCAAATTTCATCCAGAATAAAGGCAAACAGGTTGGGAAAACAAAATTAAAAAATGCAGTTTTAAAACAGAAATAAGTATTTGATAGCATTATCCATAACTTCCAATAATAGCAGTATGCTTGACTTATTGACATGAACAGGTGTCACATGCCACTCTCTTTAACAGGAAACTATTCTTAAGAAAAAGATCTCTTATATGAGATATTGAACAACGATTTGACAAAATAGTTATATAAGATGAGCTCGTTGAGATTTCCCCATTTTGCGTAAAATCCTGTATGCAATTTCTCTTAAGGCTGGGGTCTCACAAGAATGGCTACATCCTAATTCTTCCTTTCTATATTAAAATGACTCCTGAGGTATTTCATGAATATTTTTTCGCTTAACTGCATTGAAATAAGCACAACATTGGCTACATCCTAAAATATTCCTATCTATGTTAATGAGACCCATGACACATTTCACAAATCTATTTTAGCTCAGTTGCACTGAAATAAACACAATACTCCTAGTGACACCAAATGTAGCTTATGAATTTAATCTTGCATCATCAACATATCCATCTCATTCAGCGGATAGATTTAAGAGTTCAAGTCTTCTGCATTTGCTCAAGGGCTGACATAATAAAGCAGAAAGATATATGTCAGGTATCTAAGATCCTCAATATAGTTCAAGAATTTAATCATCCAACAAAAACATAGACAATAGGCACAGCAGATTGCTTCAAGGGTTTAGGTATTTCACAATAGGGCAAAGATCCATATAAAAGAACAAAACATAAAATGATAAAAGCAAATGGTATAAGTTTATAACTAAATAAGCCCCATGTTCTTCTGCTGTCTTTGTTATAGATTAAGTGTATTTGCTTTTATCTAATAAGATTCAAGAATGCTTGGATGAAAATTAGTATATAATAAGCTGGATATATTATTTATAAACTGTAAAAGACAATTGGAAACTTGTTAATAGTTTATAATAATTATGCAGAAAAATCAGGAAGCCGTGGAGATATGATAGAATAGTGGCTTTGAAAGAGTATGAGTCCTTGAGAAACGCTAGTGGCTTTCCACAAGTATAAATTTTAATGCTCAAGGCCATGAAATAATTTTACACTGTAGTTATCTCATTCCTTCTCGAATTATTCTAACACACAATAAGTCATCCAGCTCGGTGGATCAAAGTTACTTTATGCACGTGCAAAACTTAGCTAGTTTATATCAGATTTAACCTCGACAAGAACTTCTAAGGAGTGAACTCGTTTAGGAGGGGTCCAACTTCTGTTCAAATAATTTATTTGATATCCAAAAATGCTTGAGAGAGAAATATGACCAAAGCTAATGATTTCAAAATTTCGGAGTGAATAATTGTTAGATAAGATTTCTGGTGACTTACAAAAAAATGTGTGCAGAATTCTCGAAAGCTAGAAAACATGTCATGCACACTTAAAAGAAAATTTGGTAAGACATTTCGAGAATTTTTCCATCTAAGAATTAACAAATTTAGAGTGAAAGTTTCTGAAGCAAGCGTTTTCAAATACACTAATTCAAACCAATTTGGATCAGAAGTTTCTGCAAGCAAGCATTCGAATACACTTTTTGCAGACCTCCATAATAACTTTTAACTGATGTATTGAGTGAGCTGCAAATTTTCGTTTCTCTGATGGTGAGTGAGATATCACCTTAGAGTGTTGGTTAAAAATTACTATGCAGGTCATCCAGAGGTGGTCCGAAAATTTTCAAACAAATTATTCACAATCTTCATTTCAACGCACACTTGACTCTACCCCTACAACTACTAGTAAAACTAAGATTCACCTCTTTCCTTCCTTCCTCAAAACAACGGCAACGTTAACAAAGTTTAGAGTAGCCACAACACTCCTCAAAGCCAAAATTTTGAAAACTCCAAGCAAACGACCCCCTACCTTGCCGTTCTGAAGCACCTGCAGTTAATCCCTTTCCACCTGTCCGCAGAATCCGTAATAGAAGCCCTCCTCCACAAAAATAGCGGATGATTCGCCTACCCCCGAACAGTATTCGCCGCAGATACAGTACAAACCGTTCACGAAAACATAAAATCTTCACCTTTCACCGCTCAAAGTCACAAATCCACATCCCGTCAAGACGCCTTCTTGCAAAGCTCTGCCCTGAGCCCTGCGTATATAGTACTTTCACCCTTCCAAACCCTAAAACCAGCCGATACCGACAATTCACCTGGAAAAAAAATTAAACCCTTCGCGGCTGCAAAGCAATTATACTGCACCGTTTATCAACCCTAAAATCCAGCCACCAGCTAAAATTCACCTCGAAAATAGTTTAAACCCTCCCCTGCTACGAAAATTACTGCGCTTAAGAGCACCCTGTTTCTGCCTTAAGAACACTGTTATCCTCCATAAAAACCACCGCTTTTGTACCGAAAGACGCCACCTTTGCCCCCGTTTTCTGCAGTGTTGAGAAATTCTTCGCCGTGAGAAGCAGATGCGTGAGATCAATCTTCTCCTAGGGTTTGGGAAATAAAAACAACAGATATCTTTCGCAAACAAATTGCGCAGCTGGATAAATGAAGAAAGACGTACTTACTTGCCTTAGGCGGAAGCTAACCAACGCGACTTGGGGATCCCAAAGTTCAAGGTTCGAAACCCGAGAAGTGAAGGTTCTTTTCAATTGATTTAGCGAAAAAACAAGAGATTTTATGAAGCCTTTGACCTCTGGGTGGGGGTGCCTACCTTCTCGTGGTACTGTTGTTCATCATGTTTCTTCTTTACTTCTGGTTTGATAAAGAGAGATGTGTCTTCAAAGTAAAGGTGGAGAGAGAAACTACTAAAAAACAAACAAAAATTCTAAATCTTTTTGATCCATAAATGTTATTTTAAAAGCTTTTCGGATTTTTATGTTTATGGTAGCATGTCAGAGCACGCTAGCGGCTTAGGTGTTTACAACATAGTTAAAATATTATTTTTCAATTTCATTATATTTTGAGTCAAATTTCGTGGTGTTTTAACAATTTTAATTTTTGTGCCTGGTTTAGAAATTTGGATTGCTTTAGAAGTTTGGGATTCTTTATTTATGATTTCGTCATTTGACTATATTTTGTGATTTTAATTATTTATTCTGAATTTGAGGGGGACCTAGGCCTCCTCCCTTCCCCACAAGTATTCCTCATTATAAAGAAGGGGGACCATAATTGAACAGTTCTAGATTTTAAATTTTTATTATTTTATTTTTTAAAGATATGGGTTTTGGTAGGGGATATGTTGAAAGATAAAATAAAATAATAAATAAGTTGGAAGACAAGCTAAATAGAGCAAAACATATAATTGAATATTGGTTAGTACTAAATATTATTTTTGACTTGGTCTTGTTATGAGATCTCAAAATCGTCTAAGAGGAAAACTTATTTCTATATTTTCTATAAGAAATAATAGTCCAGTCAACCTTCCCTAAGGTAACTGCTATAACAACAATAACCACAACCTTAGAAAAAGAAGTTGAAACGCCTCTTGAGGAGCATGCATGGGGGCTTCAATACCTACATTTATAGAAAGCACACAATTTGAAGAAAGGAGCACTAACAAATCCTCAACCACCACCCTAGCAATAAATTTTGAAAGCACCAATATTTTATCACCCAAATAAATTGAATGACACCCCATGACTTGTGAAGTAGGAGATTGGAGAAAAGTGAGTCTTAGCCTATAAAGAAGGTCCCACAACAAAAGAAGGGAAGACATCCTTAGGATTATACCTTAAGCCATCCTTTGAGGTAGGAAGAAGGATGTTTTTCAATAATTTAATAAAAGAGTTTTGCATTCTTCAAATAGGATGCCACACTAAAAGCCTTATGTTTTTTCCTTGTGTAGGAATTTACTTGATGACCAAGATCAAAACAATTACAGTAACAAAAAGTTATACTCTCAAAATCTACTTGTTTCTAAATTCCATTTTCTACTTGGAGGAAAATCTCAATAGAAAAACCCTCATAAATAGCCATTTGAACCAAAATGCAAGCATATGTTAGATGAGAATGAGATATCATTATAGTGAAGATAGAAAGAACTTTTCAAGAGAGTTGGCAATGCCCTCCAAAGAAGAAGGAAGACAAAAAAACAAATAGAGGTTATGCAACCTAACCCAAACTAGGAGCACAAAGAAGGATTATATCAAAAAATTAATATCCAAGTATCATGGCTTCATAAAGAGAGAAGTGTTTTCCTAGAACTAGGGACCCTCTATGAGAATAAACTCCATGTTTTTCATTGACTTACAAGTTATTATGAAAATCCTTAAGCACATAAATAACCAATATTACGTCTAAGAGGAAGGCTTTCCAATTTTAAGACCCTTAGGAATGCAATTCAAATCTACAAATCAAATCCATCTCTACAGCATGTTTGACTTTCTTTGTCATATCATGCCCTAGTTCCGATAGAATATTTTTTAGTGAATATTTCATGACCAAAATCTTTGAGGAAGATTTAAAATTTGAAACACAAGTGGTAGCACCTAAAACGATGATCATACTCCTAAACCATCTACAAGTTGAGCAAAAGTTATCACCACAATCTTTTTAAGGATAGATGCACCCACACCTACACCTATCATACCTTTAAAATGAGAAGGTTCAGCATTCACAAATAAAATACTCCAATAACCAAACACATAAATATTCAAGTGGCCACAAGTAATAGGGTAGTGGTATCATAAATTTTAGTAGATCATTGAGTGACAACAATAACTACACACTTTAAACACTTCACTAAAGGTTTATGCACAAGAATAGATAGCACTCCTACAAAATCACCATTGTAAAATTTCTCTTTAGCTTAAATTATACTATTTTTACATTTTATTATTTTGAAATATTTATCATTTTTTAAATAGGTTTTGAATTGCTTTAGAAGTCTAGGTTGCTTTTATCACTTTATTAGTAAACAATATTTTATAGCTTTATTTTGAAATAAAAAATTTAAATTGTTTTAGAAATTGAAACATTTTTATCACTTTACTTTTATAATATTTAATCATTTTAACTTTTTAATTCTTGTAGGAGAAAAACATATATTGTATCAATTTAAAGTTTAATCAAACTTAAATTAAGTAATAGTTGAGATATTAAAATGTCAATTATAAAAAGAGAGTTAAGACACGTTCAATGTTGATTTGTTGTTATTAATGAGAAATGTTTTGATTTAAATTATGATGCTTTATATTATGTTTGATGATCAAAATTAGGATTTAAATTTGGATCATGTGCACTTCTTGGGTTATGACATGCCTACATTATGAATCTAAACTTGATCTATACTATGCTTCACCTACAATTAGTCCTTGGATAATTTATCTTCACAATGGATTTGCCTAGTGTTGATATGATTTTTAGTACGTACTCCTCTTTTGTATACTCATGTCTAAAATAAAGGGGTGTTGAAAAGCACCTTGAGGGTTTATTATGTTCAAATATAGATTTTACATCTTCCTTGATAACAAGTTAACCCCCTTTGTCAGTGCATAATGATTGCAAACATATCATACAAGAATAGAATCATGATTGGATGATAATGTAGTAATTCTTAATGTGAATGTTAATATTGTAATACCCCAAGATTTCACCCAAGACATTAACAGATGAAGAAATTTCTCACAATATATTTATGTGACATCAACGTACCACATTGCACACGTAAATACATGAGGTGTTGTGACATAACACAATGATACATACATTGATTCACTAAGCATTATGAAAGGAAATTTGTAACCATTGAGAACTATTTCCACATAGCCTCGTGAGAAAAATATGACAGTGAGTATTTGAAATCCCTAATGTAAAAGAATAGAAAAAGATACCATCAAGATAACATAAGATGTATCTTGTGAAAACCCTCATGTGGGAAAAAACTAACCTCCACAAGCATCCACACTCAATGAAATATCTCATGAGCAACGATTGCAATACACTTTTGAAGTCTCCATGAATACCTCCCAAATATCAAGATCCCTACTTGCACTCTATGTGAACAAGTAAATGATAATCATGTAACCATGCATCACAATCCATGTTGGAGATTTGTGTTGTAATTGATGTCAATACGAAGATTGTTGCATTATGTTGTCTTTAGTGTTGTCATTGATGTCAACCTATGTCAACCTCTAGTGTGGTGTTGAGCAGGGGTTGAAGGTGAGGAGATTATTGGTGTTGCGGATGGGGTGATTGTTGCAATCTATATTGTGGTCATGTTGTGAAGAAGTTGTGGTGCTAATTAGGTGTTGTTGATGTAACTAGTTCACTTGGTTTCCAAGTGCCTTTGAGAAAATTTGAAATAAGAGAGTGCATAAGGTGACAGAGTTGTGTTCTATGTTGTGCTTCGTATTTCTTCATGGTTGAAGATGTTCTTGTGCAGTTTAGATGATATGATTAGAAGTGTTCAAAGGTGTTATATACAAAGTTTCAAGTTTTGGATTGTGTGGTAGTGGAAGTTGTGTTTGACAATAAGTTGCCTATGAAGAAGGTTGTTTGGGAGAAATGAAATTGCTTTGCATTTCTCTATGTTGAGGTTTCTTGTCTTATGGATTTGGGAATGTGCTAATACAATTTGTATCTACCTTTCCTTGGAGTATTTTTTGTTCAAGCATTCTGCAAGGTTGGTTAGTGAGTTGTATGCCTATGGCAGTGTGGCTAGTTACACAATATGTTAAGTATTCTCGATTTCAAGTGGTTGTGGTAGTGTTGTTGAATAATATGATGATGTTGGAATATTTTGGGATGTTGTGTGGATGTTGTGTAGTGTTGCTTCATGGTCTGCAAGGTGTTTCCAGTACTAATGAAGAGTGAACTAGTGGTGTTAATATAGGTTTGGTCGACCTGGTGTGTTAGCATTACTTATAGATGTGCTTCTGCATTGTGGAAGCATGGTGTTGCATGTTGGTGTAGATTTGGGTCCTACTTAACCCTTTGTGTGGTCTTCCTTCACTTCTTTCCATCACAGAAGGGTTTGGTTTCGACCTATTTGTTGGTTGCATGTTTGAGGTGCATACATTTCATTGAGACCAACCTAAACAAGATTGTTTGAGGTCGCAAAGGATAAATAAGCAAGGTTAATTGTTGGAGATGTTATCTGTAGTGCAAAAAATGTGAATGTGATCAAGTATTGTGATATGGATGCGAGATTAAATGCCTAAGGCTACCAGATGCGGTGAGTAAAAGGTGTCTACATTTCAGTGAACTTGAAGTTGCTAGAGGTAGTGAGCCAAAGGTTGTGGATGGTGTTCTTGTGGTGGATCTTCCAGTTGCTCTGAGTTAGTGAACCTCCTTGTAAGAATCTTCTTATATTCTTATTTCTTCCAAATAGTGATTCCTTTGGGCAGTGAGCCTTTCTTCTCTTGAAAATAAAAATTTGGGTGTTGCCACAATAGTGGTTTACACTTTCTGGGAGATCTGATTTTTGTTGAAATCACATATTTTAGAAAATATAATGATTTAAGCCTTGAAAAGTTCCATTTAAAGGATTCCAATTGAAGAGGGTTTGATCAAACCACCTTAGACCAAGCCCCCTTGGATAGAACCCCACTAGTTTTAAACCATACCTATAACAGAGTCTCCTTTACACTATCAAAATGTTTGATAAAAACCATTTTTGATTTACCTTTTGGGGGATCAAATGAATTCATTTAAAATTTATTTTTTGTAAGCATGTATTCCTTATTATAAGCTTCCAAAAAAGTATAATTTTAATTAAATTTAATTTGATTATTATATTTATTTTTATTTCTTGTGAATGTAGGTTTTCATCGAAAATCAAGCTCTTTATTTTGCACATGTGGAAAAATAGAAGATTATAAAAAATTAAAAATATGAGTGCACCATATATTGAAGTCCTTGATCCAACAAAAAAAAATTGAATTTCGATACATACAAAAAAGTTATGTGTTATACGGTCCGCCTATGTTTGAATTGTAATTGGTTTGACTTCAAAACTTGATTAAGGGAAAAATATTCAATAAAACACTATGAAACCAATTGGAAGCACTAGATATCGTAGTTACAAATCTAAATTAAAAAAATTAGAATTTATCCTTCATGGAAAAAAAGTTGTGTTATAATGAGCCACTCCTTCAAAATGGTGTTTACTAAAAAAACTAGTTTTCGAAGGAGATGGAAAAGAAGTGCAATATGATTCCAAAAATTTTGAAAAAAAATATATTTAGAATCTACAAACAAAATTTCGCAAATCACTAATTTTCATTATCTTTAAATTCCTCATGGTTTAGCTGCTATAAATGTCTGAAAGTGAAGGTTTAGTTAGAAAAAATCAGTTCAGTGTCCAATTTGGCAAAAATTTATAAACCAGTATTGTGGGAGGTAGTGAGCCCTTATGGCAGTAAGCCTATTATATTTGGTGTTATTATTTTTCATTTAAATCTGGTTTTCTCTTGCATATGATTGTTATTGTGTTGATGTTTTATATGTTCTTTCTACTAATGCTTAATAAGGGTTTAAGGATTAATGAGGGTTTGATGATTTTAATATATAATTGATTCACCCCCCTCTCAATTGTCTTGTGTATCTAACAATCCATGCTTCCTTTTTTCACGTATGCAACCTATGAGATATCACAATCAACCTTAGCCAACAAGCCAAAGTTTATGATAGCCAACCTCAACAACCACTCATGTGTTTGTTTGTAATGAAATAAGTTTGTACAAAACCACCAATTGGTATTATATAAACCACGTGACTAATACCAAGATCTTACAAAACCATTTCCCCCTCATTTTTTGTTTTGTTTTTGGTACTAAGTTTTTCTAATATTAAATATTTTCCTAATGTTCAAACCCATAAATATTTCCTAATATTACATGCAACATATAAAGCGTCCTTAAGAATGTATAACCCATGTGATGTATGCATCCCTTGATCCCTTAAGTACACCACAAATAATATTATTTTTCTACATTATAACATTGTGTAAGGTGAACACACCTTTTCCTAATATTATCCCAGTTATTGTATACATTGCATAAAGGATCAATAGTAAACTCAAAACATCAAGGGAACAATCCCTATGGTCAATATGTACTAATGCATCCAAGTGCTTCATGTGCTCCATCAAGATGCATGCAACAATAACTAGGGTGACCACCATCTCAAACAAGAACTCTCTCATTCTCCATCATGTTAATGCATAAAAGGTTTAAGATCCCATCCAAATAAGAGATGCCACACTATCACATAAAAGCATAAATCCTACATCAATATGTTATCTAAAATAATCACTAAATCCAACATAACAAATATGCCTCAGTAGTTGACAAAAAATAATCACTATATTTGGAATAATAACCACAACTATTTATTAACACATCCAAAAACTATAGCTCAAAACCAAAGTATACTCACATAACAGGTAAAACTTATGCCATCAATATATCCAACCAATCCATAATCACAATTCCACTATCTTGGAACCACAATTGCATAGGTAATGTCAAATCTAAGAATGATCAAGATGTTTAAAGATCCACTTATAGAACTCGCATAGAAGGTGTAACTAATGTCATGGTACCAAAGAATATTTTTAAATATATACTTGAATTTCAAACAAAATTGTTACAATACAAATCTCACCACCAATCTCCATGGATCTTCCAAGTTCTCTACACTCAGAAATGGAAGATATCAATGAGCCTCCATGTTATCATTGAAAATAATGAATAACAATAACACATGACCACATACATGATGATCATAATAGATCCACACAAAACTCAACTCCAATGTCACGTGAAAATAAACATCTAAGAAGAAACACAAGACCAAAGAGAGAACTTGCAAATCAAAACATGTTGCATGTCCTTCTACAAACACCTCTAAGTGTTCAAGCTATAAAAAGTATGATATCCTTCACAAGATTCCAAAGAGAAAAGTATTATGAACATGTAACTAACCAATATAGGAATATCAAACCAAAATATTTGTTTCAAAAAACATCTTCTATACTCCTCAAATAAGCAATCCAAGACTAACATATATAGTGCAAAGCTTTGCTCTTTGTTCACCCTTTCAACTAGGATATTTGTACTTGGAGTATTAGGTCTAGCTTAATTAAATTCAACGTCTTTGCTTTTATAGCATCACACTCAACAAAATTTTGGTTTCCCTCTCTTGATGCACTTAAATTTTCTTGAAGAATTTTAGAGGATGGAAAGCTTACCATTTTTCCTTTTGCAAGTTTTATTTTTAATATAACGCCAATCCTTTATGGTCATCAATGAAGTGAGTAGAATTATGCATGGCAAGATCTCACACATTCCCATAAGAAAACAAAGCATGAAGTAAAATGCATATGAAAACAAGGTGGGAAATACCTATTAGATGATTTATCACAAAGAGGACCAAGGGTGGGGAATGAAATTTCTCCTCCAAGATGCACCAAGCCACCATGACTCACTCCAAGATCAAAATCCTCAATAAGACCCATGTTCAACTCACATCCAACCTAGGTGTAGGATCCTTAGTCTTCTTATCAAAGAATAACCATCTCAAGATATAATCTCCAAGAATAAGAGATCTCTCTAGTCTCACCAAAATCTAAAATAGGTATATAATAGATCATCTCGTGCCAACTAAACTCTAATGTAACACTACAATAACCAAAATCTCACAAGAAAAATGATCACACCACTCATAGATCAAATTATCCCAAATCACCACCAAATATCCAATCTCAAGAATCAAGGACTCTCTGTAATATCATGATCTAAATCTCCTCAAAATAAGATCATTTGTCCCAAATGAACATATTTGCTCCCAAGAGCACATGTATCACGTCAACACTCTAATGTGCAATCAAGAGTACATCATGGAACAATAACATCCATCCTATAAATAAGGATCATCTATCAAACTGACAAAACATAAACCAAAATGTCAACAAAATATTCCAAGAGTCCTCTATGGTGCCAAGATATCAAAATCTCCAAATCAAATAAAGATAATTGTCTCTTGTCAACATAACTCAATATTTTATTGAAATCTCTTTGCATATGAAAATAAGATCCAAGATATCCTCTATGATATGAACCACTATAGAATATCATTCACCATCAAATGATGAATCAACATCACTACCAAAATATCTAATTGAATTGATGTTGAGCTATGCACATGACATCTTGATAAGCATCTACTAAATAAAGATCATTTGTATCCCTAACACAATCAAAGAACTAAACATCAAGAGCTCCCAAAGAGTAAAGTAAAGTAATGATATCCAAGCTAAGAAGATACAACACCACCTACAATTAGGAATCAATCCAACACCACAACAATGCATTTGCCTAAACAAAAGTCCCCAAGGGTATAAGGAACCTCCATGAGACCATGATTGTTAGGAATTGTAGTGCATGGCATAGATAATGAAATAAATTATAAATTAACATGTTAATGTTAATTTATATATGTTAGTTTTTAGGTTTTCTTTTGGGTAGTTGGAAGTTGGAAGGTTTTATAAAGTCATTGCAATGTAATAAATTAGTGTTGAAGATGAATGATTGATTTGTGGTGTTAGATCCTGGTGTTCTTTGTTGTTTCACCATTTCAATTTGGTACTAGAGTAGGTTTATTGACCTCTTTTATTGCTTTCCATTCACTTTTTTCCTCTCCAAAGCAGTGCATACAAGGGCCAAGTAGTATAGACCAGGTGCAACACCCATTGATGTTTGTCCAACATTCTCACATTTTGTCATCAAAGGTGCAATGTAGACCACATGCAAATTTGTTAGCATTCATCATTCATGTTTATTTGGTTTTTCTCATCTCTCTCCATATTTTTCACTCTTTTCATAGATTTTCATATAAAAAATTAAAAAATGTATTATTCAAAAATGCAAAAATGAAAGGTGTTGCAAAAAAGTGTAAAAGGTTAAGGTGGTTAAGAAGAAGTTTTCTATATTTTAGTTATGATTGTTTCATTGTTTGGATATTGGTATGGATTTACCATGCTTCTATTTGGTGTATATTCAGTTTATGCAAAGGAGGAATCATGTTCTCGTTAAGCACCATTTAATTGTTGGTACATTGTTCTTATTTTTAATGGCAATTTAACACAATCTTACTAAAACTGCAATATCTTTCTCATTTCTAAACAAAATTTAGAAATAAAAAATGTTTTGGAATGTTATTGAATAAAACCACAAAACCTATAAATCATTTGAGAATACTGTCAATATTTAATTTACATTTCAATACAGAAGATATAGGTATTTAAAAGGTTAATACTAATTTAATTTATCTTCTTTATTTTGTATTAGGATTTTGGATCCACAAGGGTGTAATATATTTTTTAGTTTTACATTATAGTTGGACACATTATCAATAGAAACCAACATCCAAAGAAAAAAATTCATTGAAGGGGGGCAAATTTGAGGCATGTAAATTGTTGATACTACAATACCAAAATAAAGTCCCTATGCCAGCACAAAAGGGGGGTGTTAGGAATTATAGTGCATGACATAGAATATGAAATAAATGATAAATTAGCATGTTAATGTTAAATTTATTATATGTTTGTTTTTAGTTGGTTGTTGGGTAGTTAGAAGTTAGAAGGCTTTATAAAGACATTGCAATGTAGTAAATCAGTGTTGAAGATTAATGATTGATTTGTGTTATTAGAACCTTGTGCTTTTGTTGTTTCATCATTTCAATAATGATTACCACCAATTATACTTGCATCAAACTCTCATCGAGTCTCACACATCTACACCATATAGTCAACAAATATAGGTCCCACGGTATAACTATACTAAGCAACATCTCGTTGCCTCGTAATGACAATCAAACCAATGGAAAGTGATCAAACCAAGCCACCCATATAGTACATCTACAGTAAAATATCTATGGGTATAGACAACCCACATTTGATTTATATATGAAAACTCTAAGTATAGACATTGTACAACACTATAATACTCATATATCTCACACTGTAACATGAAAATTCAACATTACATTGGTAACCATGTCAAAATACATAATTAGAGATAAACACATAAGTTTTCCACAACTCAAACATCAAATCATTACTAGATTTGTTTTTCCACAGACTCACAAATTACCACAGTCAAAGGAACCAATAAATAGCCAAAACACATCAATGTCTCTAAACCTAATCTACTACAAATTTTTCAAAAAGGGTTTTATATGTTGATTATAAGAAGTCAAAAATTAGACACCATATGGACAAGATATGCCATATCCAAGCAAGGAAATAATAACTATATTCCAATTGGTATCTTCTATCAAAAATAAAAAAGCTTGGAAAAACCATTGATACCATGATGTAGTACTCATACATAAATTTTATTCAACTATAATAAATAAAAAATGTGACTCTCGAGGTGATAGTTATGGCCTCCAAAAAAATCCAAACCAAAATCCAGAAATATTTTAGTGGTTGGTGGGCTAAGAATAGTGTTGATGGCAAAGCAATGCTTTGTTTTTTTGCCACCAAGGATGGTGGTTGGGATCGATGGCATGGTGAGGTTGTATCCATAGGGTGTTTATCCTTTCAAATTATGTGTGACCACCCACCAATGGTTGAGCATTGGCCCCTAAATTTTATTTATTTTTTAACTAAATTCATAGATCTACAAAAAAAAGTTTTTGTTCATAGAATCTAACAACCTATTACATAGTTAAAATATTTTGTCGATTGATGCCTATGTTGTAAATCCATACATATCATATATCATTGTATGGAATATCTCATGCCAAGATTCCTTGGAGCTCCAAAAAATGGTTGATATTATTTGGCCCCAAAATATGTCATGTTATATATGAAAATATGTTTTGGGGCCTACTAGAGTCAATGACGAGTTTTTTTCTAAGGTCTCTAACAAAATCTCATCACCAAAACCCAAACAAACAACCCATTTTCTATATATTCATGAAACCCTAGATCTACAACTTGACCTAAGTTTGCAAACACTCCTATGACCTTGAAAATGCCTTCATTATCTTCTCACAAAGCCATAGATTCAACTACATACAAATATACTCCTTCCAAGAGTTAATAATACTTGGGAGATCTCTTCCCAAAACCTAACAGCCAAGCTCTAATACCAAATGAAAGGGAATTTGCAACATATAGAATTTTTCACATAACCCGATGAGAGAAAAATATACATATAAGTTGTGGATGATGAAAATGTGAATTATGTAAAATAGGAACAATACAATGAAAGTACCAAATTCACACTCAACAATCACTCAATAAAGCTCAAGATCTATGAATAAAATAAAATAATAAACAATTATACCACAACAAAGATCTTGATTTGCTCCATTGATTTTTTTATAGTAGCTTGAATGCTTGATATGTGGGTTACGCTTCAAAGTAGCATAACCATGATAGCATGATGATAGTATGATAGTCAAAATAACAATATTTTCTCAAAGATAATAGATAAACAATGATATAAATAGTAGCTCAAGATAGTGTTGCTCTAGATAATGATGATGGTAGCTCTCAAGACAATGTTCTAGCTCTTAATAATGATCACTAGGGATAATGTATGAATGGAGTTTTATTTATATGCAATTGAACTTGATATTTGATCAATGTTGGAGATTATTTGGAAGAAACAATGGATAAAAAAATAAGATAGGGTAGGAGCTAAAATTAGTAAATAGATTGAATTGATGAGGTGGGATAGTTATATATATATATATATAATTCATAATCTATAGCTGGAGAAATAAATAAAATATTTACTTATTTATTTTGGAGGGAAAATATTTAATTATAGAGGACCAAAACTAATGTTGGTAGGAAAATAACAAATTATTTAAGTAATTAAAAATTATATAAGTAATATATATACAAGATGGACACTTAAAAATGTCCTAAATGATATCACACTCAAATTCGATATACTAACACCATTTCATCCTAAAACCCATCCTCTTTTCGCTCAATTGATTAAATTAGCCTAGCTATTTAATTAATTGCATCATTTTCATCTATTAATTTGATTAATCTAATTAGGTTAATTCACCCCCTTTCATGCCAACCTTTCGTCTCATTAAATTGGATAAATCAAGATATCTAATTTTAACACCTTAAGTTCTCTCATTTAATTAACAAGCTTAATTATTTAATTAAATGTCATGTTTGACCCCTTTTTCATTAAATAAGTTAGTTATTTAATGAATATCCTAAATTCCCCTAATTTGCATAATTGAAACTTTGTTTAATTATCAAATTACTAATTAAATCTAATCCTCCCACTTGCAAAGAAATATTTCAAGAGAATATTCCTCCTTTGCACATTAAAATTTGGTTTTAATTAACTAAATGTTAATTTTCCTCCAAAAGGGAATATTCCCATGGAATATTCTTTCCCTCTTCACTCATTTGAAAAAAAGGAATATTCTTCCTTGTAACAAACTTTCAACAAACTTCTTGTGCAAATTTTGAAAGTGTGTTTGTTTGGATGAATGTAAGCCCTTGATTAAATATCATCTTGCATTTTCAACCCTTGATGGGAATCCATGACTCCATTTTCCTTCCATCCTAACCATTGATTGATCCTTTTGATAATGGCCATCAATTTCATTTTGCCTATTCTATAAATAGAGCTTGCATCTATTGAATAGGGATCCATCTTTTAATAGTAAACTTATGCTGTTAAAATCACTCTCATTTGCATCTACATTTAGCACATATTTATCTTTTTTAGTTTAAATCTTGCATTATTAGCTTAGAGCATCCATTAATGGCTTCCATGGTAACTTAGTTGCATCCATTTAGCATATTTCGAGACTAGGGTTTTAATCTTTCAAAACTTACATACATTTAGAATAGATTTGCATATATCATGTTAAATTAGCTTTCATCATGCATTACAACACATATTACATCAGTTTCATTAGTTTTCTTCAATAAAACTGATTGAAACAAGCTCATTATCTAAGGGATTGGGAAAGGGTCGCCATTCCACATCAATGCAACACCACTCCCCTAATAGGATAAGTTTCAATGTCTTGGAGTAGATGTTTATAAAGCTTTCATGTTTTAGAATGTTAGTTTTAATGGTTTCTTCGCTTTGTTTACATTGAATGATCTTATTGGATTGATGCTTAGTGGCTTGATTATACTTTGAATCCTTATGGATCAAGTGTAGTTAACCTATTCTACATCATCGGTCACATTTTGGCACTAGGAGGGCTTGAGCTAACCAATCCAAAAAAATTCTTGTTAAATTTATGTTTTGCTTGTGTTTGCAAAATTAGGGACGCTATTGAAGATTTATCGACGCATCTCAGATGCGTCACTATATAGCAATGTACTTCAGTTCAATTTCAATGACGCATAATTAATTTAGCAAAGTAATTTGTCACTACACATTTAAATAGTGACATTAAACCTATTTTTAAGCGCAACATAAATTTTAATTTAGCAACACATTTGATCTAGCGATGTTATTGATGTCACTATTTACTATAGAGCGACGCATCCGAATTTTCAATACAACGACACACTTGTGATATAGTGACACATCTAATGAAGATTTAGTGACACAATTGATTTCAGTGTCACTATTTACTGGTAAGCAAAACTGAACTTGAATTTTGACATGTGTTTTAATTTTTTTGATTTCATTTGATTGCTAACATGTCACTAATTTCTCATTTTTGTTTTTGAGGCTAACTGGTTTTGCAGGTTTGGGCAATAAAATTCGAAGTGAAGGAGCATATTGTCATTTGATTATAATTGTAACAAGTGTTTCAACACTTATGGGACAATTATAACTCATTTATGATGCTCTATTTCACATTTTAAGACCAACTAGATTTCCTTTTGGGTTTAAAATGAATGTTCAAATTGGTTAAAACTAAACCCTCACATCCTCATTTTTCAATGTTGGTTTAAAACTAAACAAAACAATCTACACACTTCATTTGGTGCTTAAAACGAATTCATTATGCTTGTCAAAGTTAAAATGAACATGTGTCTGATTTACTTGCATATGCTTGTGCGTATCCTCTCCCCTTGCGCTTCGTGCGATCTTGGGTGAAGACAAACACACAAGTATACTTTTCTTCTTAGAAGTGCCTATCTTCTCCCCTTGCACCTTTTGGAAATCTTGGGTGACGAAAAGAATTTTATGCTTCAAACATATGTTACCTTTAGAGGGTTTTCCTCCCAACTTGTGAGAGGGAACGACCCAAGAGGTGCTTTCATTTTGGTCCACTATATAAATAATTGGTTGTGACTAAAGTCATTAACCAACTAGTGTTGTTGCCCTATACTAATGAATGTCTCCCTTAGTATCCTTGTGATGCGTTAAAACCCTTAGATATTTTTAAGGGCTAGGAGGGCTCTTAATTGAGTGAATCGCCACATGTATAGCACCTGTTTATCCTGAATATGGTCATTAAAAACCTTGTTTGTAGTGGCTAACTAGGTCCAATTCTGAAATGTATTTCAAGGTATTGCATTGGAATAACACTGTTCCAAGAAGTTACTTACCATGTCCAATTTTTGATTGAGGCAATAAAGCAAATAGGGAAGGGACTCTTTTGCTTGGCATGTCAAGACGTTACATTTCCTTGACATAGCCTATTTATCCATTTTATCTTCACGGATTAATCATCTCTTAAGGGATGATGGTAAGCCTACTAAGAAATATGTATCTGTTCGAACTAGGATTGTAAATGCTTGTGAGTTAGTTTAACACTTGCTTGATTCCAAAATAATTGCAAACAAACATCAACAAGTCTTTTCAAAATTTCAAACCCTTTGGTCTAAGTATGGATACCCTTTGAAGAAAAATCTTGATATTGATGCTTGTCCTAAGGATTTTTATCCTTAGATACTTCTAAATATTTTGGTTTGCATCTCAATCCATACTTCCCAAAGTTAACCTAGGCAACTATGGCTTTAACTTCATGCTTTTCACAAAATGGACTTTGTGAAATGAATGATCTTTTTGACATAGACATCTAGTTTGAAACTTAAGCAAGACAAGTGTTTGTGGTAAAAAGAAACTCATTTAAGCAAGATAAATTGACAATTTTAACCCCACATGGCCATTTGGTGTTCGATTGCTCCGATTGAACAACCAAACCTTACGCCCGCTATCATTCAACCAAACTTCAAACTAATTGAAGGAGAATAAACATATATAATTAGTAGTTTAAGGAGCTTCACTTTTGAAATAAAGGAACACCAATCCAATGAAGAAACACAACATACATCTTAGAAGAACAAGAGGAACAAGTCAATATTGTGGTCGGAAGGCCCATATTACCACCTCCTGCATGGCAATAAATATCCTCTTTTTCATAATATTGTGCTTCTTTAAATGATCTCTCACAAAATCAAAATCCCCAAGAGAAGGTCTACATTCCACTATTTCAAACTTAGACATTATAGTGCAAAGTATATTTGGAGACTTATCTTAAGGAATCACCACAACTAAGATAGATCAATAAGGAGATATTTTCTACGTTATTTCATGGACGAACCAAATCTACACATTTCACAAGAACTTCTCCTTAATAATTGAGTCCTTAGGATTTGAACGCTTTAGAGGTAATAGCATGTTTCTCACTACCTTGGTCTTGGAAAACAAAGGTTCAGTCTAGGTCAACATTGGGTCAAATTTTTCATCCACCCCTTATCAAATTTCATCCTTCACTTCACCAAAAATTTAAACTTTTGAACACACCAACACTTTGGACTTAGATATCTATCAACCCAAACCCTAACTTAGCTACTTTGTATGTGAAATGAATCTTTTTCCATCCACTTAGTTAAGTTAGTTATCATCTATGGACTTGTTTATCTTGAAGGTCACGAGTCTACCTTAAAGATTCACAAGTTCATTAACATCTTTTATCCCAACATCAAACAATCAAAAACTTTAAGTCAAAAGTTTTGTCCCAAAACATTTGCAAAGATCACTCTCCACATCATTCACCTTTTTCCTCTCCCATGCTCCAAAACGACTGAGAATGTCCGTTTTACCTAAATTTGAGTCAACTAGAGAGTTTAAACATTATAAATCTCAACACAACTCTCCCATAGGTGACCCAAAATTTATGGTAAAGACAAGATCACAACACAAGATAATCATGGAAAATCCAAAGTCACATTCACTTCAAGTGATATCAATCCTCAAGAATTTGATCCAAGAAGTCATGTTACCCCATCACAACAACTCTCGCCTCCATCAGGACCATATGAGATAGAAGACGTCACGAACAACCCATTTGGTCTTACTAAGGAAGAAATCATGGAATACAAACAAGAACATCAAGAATTTGAAAATGTAGCTCCAATTTCCCCATCTTTTGTTGCACAACCCTTGACACAAAGACTGACTTCATCCATCGTTCAAACAACTCCATCGCTAGGGCTAAGTCAAACACCAACTCCTAATCTTGCAGCTAGTCTTGCTAAGGACTTTGTTCATACTCTACCATTGGAAAGCAACACACTTGTGGGAACCCTAAATATCAATCCTTCTCAAAACACCACTTGGACACCAACATTTGACGCTCCTACCATTCCCAAGAATCCTCTACATCAACATAAACCACTTACACTTCATGAATCCATGAAAACCTCAATATATCGAGGGTACCCCTCTTCATCCATCCCCAAAAGTACCACAAGTGTTCCCAAAGTCACGCAAGGTGGTATGGGCTAAGTATCTCAAATAGACCCAAAAGGGCATGTCGATACCCTTACACAAAATCATCCTTTAATGCAACATGGTACATCTTCATCCAATCCTACCATTGATACATCAAGCCCATTAGTTGCCCAAAACACATCTATTCCATCCATCATCAACCCAAATCAAAACAACCACTTGGTCACAAACCCCATCAACCAAGGTAATACCTTGGCCACATCCCAAACACAAGGAAATCCCCAAAACATCGGTCAAGGGAACCCTTTCAATCAATAGAATCAAGGTCCTAATGTGTCATTGCCATTGCAATATCTAATGGTACCATCATCATCTTTCCCCTCGGTCCCTCTCATCATGCAAAATCAAATAGGACCTCAAACTTACATTCCTTCACCCCAATCCACCATCTTGCAAGGAATGATAAACCAAGGGAACCCCTAACCTCTCATCAGCAACCCACAACCCATGTAAAACATCAACACCCAAAACCCATCGCAAATGTCCCAACAACTAACCAATCCCACATTACAAGCACATGCCTTAGCTTTACAACAAGCACAACAGGCTTATCATCAAGTCGTCCAACAACATCAATAGCAACAAGCAGCCCTAACAGCACAACAATAGCAACAATAGCAAGCAGCCCTAGCAACACAACAACAACAACAGTAAGCATCCCTAGCAGCACAACAATAACAACAACAATGAGCAACCCTAGCAACACAACAACAATAGCAACGACAAGAAGCAGCGCTAGCAGCACAACAACAACAACAAGCAGCCTTAGTAGCACAACAATAATAGCAAGCCCAATAAGTAGCCTTAGTAGCACAACAAGAAGTCCTAGTGGCCCAACAACAACAACAAGCTCAATAGTATGCCCAACAACAATAATTTCTCACACAACAACAACAACAAGGTTTATAATACAAACCTCAACAAAACATTGTCCACCCAAACATGTTAGGAACATATAAGCCTCCACCACAATCACCTTCAAAATATCCTACGCCACCATATTCACCATACAACACCCCATCTTATCGCAATCCTACATATAATCCATCTACCATCCCAAAATACACGACATATATTCCTCCACCAAACCCATAAGATGATGTAGCTTTGCAAATTAAGGCATTAACACAAGAAATGCAAGATATCTAGATGGGAAAAATGAAGAAACCCCATACACAACAAAACCTATGCCCATATCCATTTGATCGAAACATTGCAATAGTATCATTCCCTCTCGATTTTGAAGTCCCTAAATTCGATAAATACAAAGGGAGAGGAAGTCTTGTGGACCACGTCAAAGAGTTTAACATCATGTGTATGGAGGTCACCTACAATGAGTCCTATTTGATGTGCCTTTTTCCATGAAGCTTGACAAGCCCAGCCATCGACTAGTTTTCTCAGTTGCCTCCAGGTATCAAAACTTTCCAAGAAATCATTGATAAATTCATAGATCACTTCTCCTTCAATCTTGACATGGACATGAGCCTAGAAGAGTTGTACATGCTCAGACAAAACAAAGGAGAATCTTTTTCCAATTTCTTACAATGTTGGAGGCAAAGAGCTAGTAAAAGCAAATGGCCCATTCCCGATGAACAAGTGGGGATCATCATAGCGAATGTAGATCTAGATCTATCTTTCCATTTAAAGATGCAGTGCATTACCTCTTATGATGAGCTTGTCCCTAGAGCCCTTAACATCGAAAGAGCTCTAATCTCATAGGGAAATACCCAAGCCTACAAATACAATTGCCCATCGACTAGTTGTAGCGACAAGCCTTAAGTTTGGGCTAAGAGAAAGAACATGGTGAATGATGGTGTGGTAGATGCCAAGGTGGTACTAAGTGCTCCTAATCCAAACACCAATCAAATAGCTAATGCTCAACCAACAGTACAACAAACCACAACACCTCAAAATAATCAGGTCAATAACACCAAAACGTAGCAATGACAAACTCCCAATAGGAACAACAATCTGAAACACAAATTCATAGTTGTCGAAACCTATTGAGACCATCATGAAGAAATTGGTAGATTCAAACTTGATAACGCTTCCCAATTTTGAAAACTACCAAGAACCACAGGATAAACCACCCTAGTACAATGAAAAAGATCTTTGTGACTTTCACAAAATTAAGGGAAACAAAACATCAAACTGCATGCAACTCAAGAATATTATCCAAGATCTTATCAAGAATGGAGACATATTTGTTGAGGTACTGGTCACCAACCAAGATCTTAAGATATACAAGAACCCTATTCTAGATCACAACAAAGGGAACAATACTGGAAAAGGTAAGGATCACACAAATGTGTAGAATGTCTATTCCAATGTAGTTGCTTCTTGTGATAGTGTCATCATCTTCGTCACCATTAAAGGGCCTAGTGCAGAGTGTGGAGTCACCACATGACGTGGAAAAATAACCATCCAAGGAGCCCCATCTCAACCTTGGGCAAAACCTACTTTGCCAACATCAACCCCTAGCAAATATAGTCTCCTGGATTAGCTTAAGAAGACCCCTGCATAGATTTCTATCTTGGAACTATTGAGGTTATCCTCTGCACATAGGGAAATATTAAAGAAGGCCTTATCTTCATCATTTTTCCCTAAGGATATGGATACATAGTATTTTCAAGATATGGTAGGGCATATCACTATCCCTCATCTCCTCACCTTCTTGGAACAAGACCTACCATCGCAACCATCTTGTAATTGTGCTTTACACATAGAAGTCATTGTTCACAAGAACAAGGTTAAAAGAGTCTTAGTAGATGGAGGTGTTGGTTTGAATATTTGCACCCTTCATTTGATCAAGAACTTGGGTTATTCATAAGATGCTATTGAGAAAGCAAAGAGTACAACCATCATAGCATATGATGACCAAGAATGGGTATCCTAAGGAATCATCACACTACCCATCCAAGTAGGACCTGTCATTGTAGAAAATGCATGCCAAGTGTTAGACCTTGATCTCCCCTACAACATCTTGCTTGGTCGACCATGGATCCATGCCCTAAAATTTGTAGCTTCAACCTATCATCAACGTGTAAAGTTTTCTTTTGAGGACAAAGAAGTTACCAACCATGGGCCTACACCTTCCTCATTTGTTGAACCATCATCCCTTGCATCCACCTCATAAACAAAAATTCCCATTGTGTAGAACATTCTTAGCATCAAAGTAGTGATCCAGGATGATGGTTGTGGAAACTATAAACTAACGAAAGATACTTTTGTGTTGGGGGAGCTACCTCTTCCTCCCAAATCTCATGGGAAACCTGCACCTATCAACAAAGCGATTAAAACCTTAAAAATGGTAGCTACCACCTTCACCAAGTGGGGGGATTTGAACAAAGAAGATGTCAATGAGGAGGTTGTCTCTAAAATACTCTATCAATATGACCGACCCATTCCTATTCTTCCCATGGAAGATGACAATAAAGGCTTGCAACTAATGAAGAGTTTGGGATACAACAAGAATGAGAAACTGGGACAAAATGACAATGGTTTGCTAGAACCATCATTCTTGAGAGATGTCCAAAGAATCTTGGCCTAGGATGTACTACTTCCAAGGTTACCCTTATTGGCAAAGGTACTTCTACTAAATGTGCTGAGACTTCCTCTTAGTTACCAACATCACGTGATACTACCCTAGATGATTTCCCTCTTGATGTCACCGACCTATTTAAGATTAAATCTCTCTTCATGATATCCACAACATCCTTCACCCCAAGTGTCCAAACCACTGAAATAAGCCTAGTATACCCACAACTCATTGAATGAGACCAACAAGGACGACCAATTCTAGATTTATTCGAAAACAATGAAGCAATCTCAAAATTCATGGGACTCCATGACAACTTACCATGGGTAGATCACAAAGCTGGTTTTGATATAGAGCTCAACACAAGGGCATACTACGGGGAGATGATTGAATCCTTTAGTCACAAAATTGATGACATGCAACTAACATGCAGATCTTTGAGTGAAAACCACACTGTGGCACTTTCTAATCTTAAAATAGTAAAAATAAAGGATGCATCCGAGGGTGAAAACTTCTCTGAGGCACCTAAGGATGAGGGATTCAATCTCCCCCTTAGTGCAATGCATCTAGATAAGTCAACAACACTAGCAGAAAAGGCCACTCCAGTTAATGTGGGAACAAAGGAAGCACCCAAGATCACTTTCTATGTCGAATCCTTGTTAGAACAAAAAACCTAGTAGCGTTCCTAAAAGAGCAAAGTGCCAACTTTGCATGGTTGTACACAGATATCCTAGGGCTCGATCCAGAAGTGGTTGTACATCACTTAGTAATCTATCCTAAAGCCAAACCAATGAAGCAAAAATTAGGAAAGATGGACCCTCAAATAGCTCTCTTTGTGGAACTTGAGTTACAAAAGCTTCTTGACGTTGGATTTATCTAACCCATTGACTATCCTCAGTGGGTTTCAAACCTAGTACCAGTATCCAAACCCACTGGGGGCATCAAAATATGCACTAATTTCAGAGACTTGAACAAAGCATGCCCGAAGGATGATTTCCCTCTTCTTAACATCGACATCATTATGGATTTAACAATTGGACATGAAATACTATCACTCATGAACAATTTTTCAGGATATAATCAAATCATGATTGTCGAGGAGGATCAACACAAAATTGCATTCACTTGTCCATGGGGAACATATTGCTAGAACATGATGCCATTTGGGTTGAAGAACACAAGAGCAACCTATCAAAGAGAAATGACGCTTATCTTTCATGACATGATCCACAAAATAGTCAAAAACTATGTGGATGATATTTTGGCCAAATCAAAGAAAATGAGTGAGCACATAGAGGTATTGTGACCCATCTTCGACAAGATCGAAAAGTATTAAGTATGGCTAAACTTGAAAAAGTGTCTTTGGGGTTACATTAGGGAAGATTCTTGGCTACATCGTATCACAATGAGGGATAAATTTTGATCCAACAAAAGTCAAATCCATCTTAGACATGGAACCACCACAAACATTGAAGTAGATGAGAGAGTTACAAGGAAGATTGTAGTTCATTAGAAGGTTCATAGCACAATTATCAGACAAAATTCACCCTTTATCGCATCTTCTCCATAAAGGAATAACTTGCAAGTGGGATGAGAAGTGCAATAAAGCCTTCTAACATATCAAGGACTACCTATTGACACCTCCAGCGCTCATTCCGCCAATACTAAACAAGCCATTTATCCTATATATCTCAGCAACATCAGCAACACTAGGTGCTCTTCTATCACAACATGATGAAAACAAAAAAGAAAGAGCCATCTATTACATCAACATGACCTTAGTAGGCTATGAAATGAACTATTCATCCATTGAGAAAGCATGCTTAACAATGAGTTTTGCTTCAAAAAAGTTCAGACATTACATGTCGCATCAAATCAAGCTTACTACAAAGATCAAACCTTTGAAATACTTGTTATCCAAAGAAACTCTCACGGGGCGAATGGCCAAATGGGTAATGATCTTGACTGAATTTGACATAGAGTATGTGGAGTGCAAGGCAATCAAAGGAAAAGTGATCACAAACCAACTAGTAGAAGCACCTATCTATGTAGAGAATCCTTTGATATCTGAATTTCCTAATGAATCAGTGTTCCTTGTCAATACAACAGATCAATGGAAAATGTACTTTGATGGATCATTTACCCATCATGGATCAGGGGTAGGTACCCTGTTTATCACCCCTAAAGGTGACTGCATTCCAAAGTCATACTGGTTGTCATTCCCATGTACTAACAACATTGCAGAGTACAAATCCTTGATAACTGGTCTAAGGATAACAGTTCAATGGCAAATACAAGAGTTGAAAGTCTATGGAGACTCACGACTAGTTATCAACCAAGTTAATAATGACTACCAAACTAAGGATGATAAACTCATTCCTTACAAGAAGATGGTAGACAGTCTTAAGGACCTTTTCATTGATATAACTTTTGAGCAGATTCCTCGCATGAACAATCAAGCAACATATGCTATGGCAACAATTGGATCATTATTAGACATGCCCCACAATGCCCTCCAATGTGAATTCTTGGTAGAACAACTTTTCATACCAAATTTTGAAATCCTTGAATTTGAATTTGCGTGTGTCATCGTTGGTCCTAGTTCCCCATGGTATTGAATGATATATTCACCTACCTTAGCAAAGGAATCCTCCCATCCGATATCACCTCTAACCTCAAAAAGACCTTTGTTAAAAAGGCATCCCGATTTGTGATCCTAGGTGATACCCTTTACCGCTGAAGCATTGAGGGGACATTACTACGATGTCTCAACCAAGAGGAATCCTTGATTGCCTTAACAAAAGTACACGATGGCATATGCGGTTCCCATTCTAGTGGTATGACTTTAGTTAAGAAATTGTTGAGGATGGGGTACTACTGGCCAACCATGGAAAGAGAAGCCCATCAATATGTATAGAAGTGTGTCCAATGTCAACAACATGGAGATCTTATTCATGCTCCATCTCAGGAATTATAAACAATGGTCACACCTTTTCCTTTCTCACAGTGGGGGCTTGACCTCATATGAAAGATTACTCCAACCTCCTCTAATGGCCACAAGTTCATCCTAACATCTAGTGAGTACTTCACCAAGTGGGTTCAAGCCATTCATATGACCTACATAATAGGGAAGCAAATTGCTAAGTTTATCTTGAATTACCTCATTTGTTGGTATGGTATTCCATAAGCACTTATATTCGATAAGAAAACACCCTTTAAGAATTAGGATGTGAAAGAGCTATGTCAAAAATTCAACATTCAACATTGATTCTCTACCCCGTATTACCCCTAAGGCAATGGTCAAGCTAAGGCTACAAACAAGACCATTCTGAAGATCCTAAAGAAAATAGTTAATGAAGCTAACCATGATTGGCATTTGCAGTTAAATCCCGCCCTATGGGCCTATAGAACCAATATGCGTACACCTACAGGTGCAACCCCTTTCTCCTAGGTCTATGGATTAGAAGCCATCCCACCTATTGAGGTCAAGCTTCTGTCACTGCGAGTGTCACTATAGAACCTAATCATTGATGAAGAGTATAAAGTATCTCGGCTAAATGAGCTAGAATTCTTAGATGAGTGTCACCTTAATGCCCTCAATCACTTTCAAGTATATAAAAACCAACTAAAATGAAGCTATAACAAGATCAAGAGTCGGTCTTTCCAAGTAGGGGATCTTATCCTTAAGAAAAATCAAAATAATGCTCTAGATCATGATAGTAAAGGAAAGTTTGAGCCTAACTAGTTAGGCCCATTTGCCATCACAACAAGCTATGGATCAGGAGCCTATCAATTATCAACGCCTGAAGGTGAACCCTTACAGAAACCAACCAATAGTCTGCATCTTAAAAAAATTTATGCCTAGCCTTGAAGGGTATAAATCTAAAAATATAAAAAATCCAAAATCCAAAAAAAAAGGAAAAAGGACTGAAAACAGTAAAGAAAAATAATCGTCCTCCAGTGAAAACCACTTTGGTGGTGCTTTGAGCAAGTACCTTGGTGAAAACCTGAAAAATAGGCGCCTTACGTAAATAAAGAACCTTCATCTATCTTTGGCTCTTTATCCTATCATTCTTTCCATCACATCCATCCATCACATCATTCATCCTATTTATTCCATCACCCATCTGCATTCACATCATGGCTTGATATTGTGAAGTGTTGTATCCCCTTTAGCACTACCTGGCATATTCTAAAGGTCAGCTTGTCTTGCCTATATCGAAGTAGTCTATTGTATCATGTCAGGGGAAATTCGTTATGGATCAGATTAGGTTCTTGTATATCTTAAGGTTATTGGAAATCGCATCGAAAATACCAAAAACATTCATAAAATCTCATCAAAATCTAAAAACACTTGCAAAATCAAGAAATCCAAAAACATCCAAAATCTTGTATAGCCAAATATCCAAAAACATTCAAAATCCTATGTAGCTAAAATCCAAAAATATTCAAAAATTGTAAATCAAAATCCAAAAAATCCAAAACACATCAAAATTCCTAAAAAGGTCAAAACATTGAAAATCCCAAAAAATAGAACCATGTTGAACTATGAGTCTTTGAGCTTGAACGTAGGCAAGGCTCATCTTTGATAAGCCCCCAAGACACCCTAGATCAGTTCTTTAGGAGTCTGCCATAATAAATTGACAATCCATCGAGTGTTCATATCTCATCATCAATAAGTCAAGTCAATTGAACTACGTGGTCTCTGCGTGTATAATGCAGGCAAGGCTCATCTTTGATAAGCCCCTGAGGCCCCTGGGATAGTATTTTAGGTTAGGTTACTAATTGCAATATTAGAAAACCCCAAAACATTCAAAAACTTAGAAAACCCCAAAACATTTGAAAACTCAGAAAACCCCAAAACATTCAAAAACTTAGAAACACTGCAAAACATTAAAAAACTTAGAAAACCTCAAAGCATTCAAAAACTAAGAAAACCCCAAAAATTCAAAAACTTAGAAAACCCAAAAATTTGAAAACTTAGAAAACCCCAAAACATTCGAAAACTTAGAAAACCCCAAAACATTTAAAAACGTCGAAAAACACAAAAACATTCACAAAATTCAAAAAACAAAAACATTTGAAAACTTAGAAAATACTCAAAACATTGGAGAACATTCAAAAATATTGAACAACCTCAAATAACTGAAAACCATAACATTCACATAAACTTTCAAAAAGACCAAAAACAACCTCAAAAAAATTTCAAAATACCAAAAACATTAAAATATTTCAGAAACTCCTAAACCATCCATCTCATCTCGCTTTCACCCATGAGAAAATTCACCCATAATAAATCAATCGTCATTTTTAACCTTTGGTAAAACAAGTAGAAGGCAAGTGTCACAAGTTGTAAAGTGAGAACCTAGAAGTCAAAATCTAACGTCTAGATCATCGGTAAACAAATTAGTGAAGTTTGTATCAACGACTTATCACACACCTAATCCTAATCAAACCATCTAATAACATTCCCTAGGATGTATCCTTCTGACAATGGACATCAACATCAGAAATCACCGTAACTAAGTTAAACTAGTAAGAGATATAGATAGCACTGACTGTTTGCTTTTGATCTTTTCTTATGATTTATCTTATTGACCCATTCTGAGGACATCTCGATGATGTCTAAATGATTTAGAGAGAAAGGAATGGGGCATTGATCATTATCTTTTGTTTGTTGTGCTTGTGGGTATTCTTGTAAAATAATCTTGGCGCATACTTGCTTAGTTGTGTGTAGGGAGGTTGTTTGGAGTAGATTGTTGAATATGACGTATGCTTTGGTCTTATATATTCTAAATTTCTAATCTACATTCTGATGAGGTTTCTGTATGTCAAGGTATGAACAAGAACTATCATATATGTTTGTAGAGTCAAAGTCCATTACACTTGATACAACACCATCCTAGGTATTAATACCATGATGCATCGTGTCTATGTGTTATATCAAACATAAGGAATGACGAAAAATCCCAATCCCAAGCTATGAGCAAATCATCCGCTCTTGTCACCATATCTAATAAAGTCTCAGTGGATAAAGGACTTGTTAGACTTTTGAATCAATCTCAAAATCAATGGTCAAATCATTCATTTTTATTCTTCTATCTTATCTTCCACGCTAACTTGGTATCATGACAGTCAAGAAAAAAATCATCATGCATCCATACCGCATCCATAAATTGTTAGCATACATACATCTCACATCATCACAACATATCATAATAATAGAAAACATAATCCACTGCATCGTCATTGTCATTTAAGTAGTTTTGAATAATATAGATTTGTTATTTTAAGCATCTTAATTCATTGCACTATCATTCATCGCATCCATATCATGAACATTCATAACATTCATACTATAAAGCATCATCCATGTATACATCTATCTACATCCATATCCATACATGCATCATCATGACATCATAAATTGCATGGAAAGGTACATGAAATAAATACATTCATTGATACATCTTCCATAAGCATATCATAACATCCATCCCATAACATATCATAGAAAGATACTGAAAAAGAAGGTAACACATCCATTGCATTGCATTGCATCCATCTCATAACATCACATATCATATACATTACAACATTACATCATTATCACATATCACATAAACATAAATACAACAAGTGCATTCATCATCATCACATCCATACATGATCATAACACACACATATAACATCACATCATAACATATGCATCCATACATCCATCAAACATGAAATAAAAGCACATTACATATCGAATCTGTATCATCTCGTATATATATCAAAAAATGACTGTCATGGTACAATATATGAATCAGTGTGTGTATATCAATCAAAAGTACAATATCCATGAGGCTATAAAAAATGAGCCCATGAATGTATATTTGTATAAATAATCAAAAAGTGTATACAAAACAACTAGCCCCGGTGGCTGCTCGACTCCCCTCTAACTGATGGTTGATCCTCAACCCTGGGAGGTGCTCTGCTCCTCTGTGAAAAACCAAGCTATCTCATCACCTAAGGGACATCTCGATGATAATGCATCTGATAGTATGTAGCCTTTGTGATTGCCTCTTTGTACAAGCATGCTAACATTATCTGTCATTGTGATGTAGTTGTCACTGCCTCAAGCTAATGTCTTTGCCCAATCTCCTAGGCTAGCTGTAAGTCTAGTTGCTGTTGCAACTGAACCTCATGATCTCTCTATGTAGTCATATCATGTAGCTGCTAATGCAGTTGATCTCTATCAGCAGTGAGAGCCTGTATCTGAGCCTGAAGCTATGGATTTGATTGTTGTAGGGGTGGAGGAGGTGATGGTGCCCCCAAAACCTATCCATGATGCTCTCCATCATGTCCATCTTAGTGCCTTGGGTCCTAGTGACCCTAATCTACCTGTTGTTGTTGATGCCCATCCCTTGGCACCTATGCCCTATCCTGATCTTGCTACTATCCTCGGCCTCAACCTCCATCTCAAACCCCATCTTGGTTGCCATCTCAACCTCTTCCTCTACCTCTACCTTTTCCTTTGGCTTTGCCTCCGAGGTATCCCCCCGCAGGGTCTATTAGGTGCATAGGTGGCCTAAACCATGCATCATAGCCTAGGGTAGTCCCGCATTTTGTATACCCTAGTCATAGGCCCAAGGCTGTGGGACTAGCTGTCAGAACTCATTGATCGCCACAATGGGATCAATTTGAGCTCCCCATTGAACCTCCCTATGAGATCTCGCAAAGACTATTGTGTAATCATCGGGAAGTACATCTTGTACCTCCCCAAACTGTCTAGCCACATGATCTGGGAGGTACCACTCTATCATAGTATGCTCTCTCCCCTGGAGGTAGCAAGTCTGATGAGAAAAATACAACTGTTCTTGGTTGTCGTACCATGCTAGAGCTTGCAACCATGACCTCCATCTAAAAATGATCATGTGATCAATGACCCTGCACTAGTATGGTAGACATGTCGGCCCTGTGTGTTGTAGTATCATCAAAACACTGTATCTAAAGGCAATGGGCTCATCCTCATGAATGTCTGCCAAAACCACTAGGGACCTCAAAACTGCAATGTGCTCATATGCCCAAATGTGGAGCAGTGTCACACCTGCCCCAATGCTCCTTCCCTCACAGTAGACGACCTGATGCTTGTTGTGATACAAGGAAGCAAGAAGAATTGGACCCCATGCATACATAACGGTTGTCATGATCATGTCGCACCACGCTACACCCCAACCCGGATTGAAGCCTCCTCCCCATCAATATGGGGTAATCACTCCAGCAATCAGTGCAACAACAAACAATCTAAAGATCGGTACATGATCCCTGTACAAATCTAAATCTATCTGTGAATTGACTAAAATGATGTTGTCAGTCCACAACATGGAGCAACACGCCTCTCTCCCAACCTTTGTGTCATATATAACTCGCTCCCCATGGATGGGAAGCCTCAGGATACGCCACACATCCTTGAGTGTGACAGTAGCCTCACCAGTGGGCAAGTGGAAAGAGGAGGTCTCGTTGTGCCACCTCTCAATCAACACCATCATCATGGAAAGGTGAGTCTGAACCTTGAGCAAGAAAGCAATGAAGCCTAACCCCAACATCCCTAGTCGCTCCACCTCTGAGTCATCAAAGTCTCTAGCTGTTGCCAAAATCTCTGAACGCTGCTCTCGCGACATCAATGATAGAGGATCCTCTTGCACGTATCATACACATGACGTCAATTTACCAAAAAGTCAAAAAAATGATCAAAATATGAGACTACATCCTAAAACATGAAAAGCATCGCTAATAGCGTCGCTATTTTGGTGTGCGTCGTTGTATAACTTTTGGGGGCACATCACCAATTTAGCGACACACGTCACTATACTCAATAGCGAACCGACATTTGCATGCGTCGCTATAGCTAAAATTGGGGTGTGTTGCCTTTTACTATATGAGTCACCCACCGCTTTCCAACATCACTAAACCTAAAAATCCTCTGCGTCACTATATTAAACTCATGATACCCTAATCAAATGTGTCACCCAAGAAAAAAATGGTGGTGTGCTGCTAAACAGAAGTTACGTCGCTAAAATATCAATAGCAACACTTCCAATGCCTCTTGTGCATTGCTATATAGTGATGCCCCTAAAAACGTAATTTTGACACGTTATTAAATGCACCTAAATGCGAAAATCAAGGCAAGTTTTGAGTCACATACCTGAGGTCCTACGTCTGCTCGTCGCTGGTACTCTTGAACCCGCTTAGAAAGGTGAAGTGGAAGCACACGGTGAGCCATCTCACCAAGGTGTCAGAGCTCTAAATGAACAAATCTCTAAGGGTTGAATGCACAAATGAATTGGAAGTGTAACCCTTCTCACCTATTTAAGCCAAAAAATTAGGGTTTTTTGCCCTATTTTCAGCCAAAAGCTAGGGTTTTGGCATGTTTTATTTTTTGCATTTCTAAAGCCATTTTTGGCATCCTAGGGCATGTTTTAGCACTTGAGCCTATATTTTACCTTTGTCGAGAAATCAACCCAAAATTCAAAATTTTCCCTCAATTTCTTGAGGGGATAGGGAACCAACTTATTCCTTCCATTGGGGCAATAGTGAGGCATCCAAAAATTAGATTTTTTATTTATTTTTTGATCTAAGCAACAATTTTAATTTGAAAAACGTCAGTCTTTAAACCGATGTAATAGGTACCTTGCTTTAAAGAGGGGAAAAATGTAGACACTTAAAAATGTCTTGAATGATATCACACACTCAAATCCAATATACTAACACCATTTCATCCTAAAACCCATCCTCTTTTCGCTTAATTGATTAAATTAGCCTAGCTATTTAATTAATTGCATCATTTTCATCTATTAATCTAATTAGGTTAATTCACCCCCTTTCATGCTAACCTTTCATCCTGTTAAATTGGATAAATCAAGATATCTAATTTTAACACCTTAAGTCCTCTCTTTTAATTAACAAGCTTAATTATTTAATTAAATGTCATGTTTGACCCCTTTTTCATTAAATAAGTTAGTTATTTAATGAATATCCTAAATTCCCCTAATTTGCATAATTGAAACTTTGTTTAATTATCAAATTACTAATTAAATCTAATCCTCCCACTTGCAAAGGAATATTTCAAGAGAATATTCCTCCTTTGCACATTAAAATTTGGTTTTAATTAACTAAATGTTAATTTTCCTCCAAAAGGGAATATTCCCATGGAATATTCTTTCCCTCTTCACTCATTTGAAAAAAAGGAATATTCTTCCTTGTAACAAACTTTCAACAAACTTCTTGTGCAAATTTTGAAAGTGTGTTTGTTTGGATGAATGTAAGCCCTTGATTAAATATCATCTTGCATTTTCAACCCTTGATGGGAATCCATGACTCCATTTTCCTTCCATCCTAACCATTGATTGATCCTTTTGATAATGGCCATCAATTTCATTTTGCCTATTCTATAAATAGAGCTTGCATCTATTGAATAGGGATCCATCTTTTAATAGTAAACTTATGTTGTTAAAATCACTCTCATTTGCATCTACATTTAGCACATATTTATCTTTTTTAGTTTAAATCTTGCATTATTAGCTTAGAGCATCCATTAATGGCTTCCATGGTAACTTAGTTGCATCCATTTAGCATATTTTGAAACTAGGGTTTTAATCTTTCGAATCTTTAATACGTTTAGAATAGCTTTGCATACACTCACATCGATCATCTGATCATATATCATGTTAAATTAGCTTCATCATGCATTACAACACATCTTACATTGGTTTCATAAGTTTTCTTCAGTAAAATTGATTGAAACAAGTTCATTATCCAAGGGATTGGGAATGGGTTGCCATTCCACATCAATGTGACACCACTCCCCCAATAGGATAAGTTTCAATGTCTTAGAGTAGATGTTTATAAAACTTTCATGTTTTATAATGTTAGTTTTAATGGTTTCTTCTCTTTGTTTACATTGAATGATCTTATTGGATTGATGCTTAGTTGATTGATTATGCTTCAAATCCTTATGGATCAAGTGTAGTTAACCTATACTACGTCATCAGTCACACAAGGAAAAATTATTTTATTATTACAAATGTAAAGAAGAAATATTAGCTTAATTAAATAATTATTTAATTAATATGGATAAAAATATTGTTGAGTAAATGATAAAATAAAAAGATGGTAAATGTGTTAGTCATTTTTAGGTGTCTAAACAAGTATTTAAAATCCATGATATAAAATGATTGACAAACATATCATAATTATGACATAAGATGTGCCTTGGGAAAATCCTCATGAGGGAAAAACCCTACCTCCAAAAGTATCCACACTCAATGTATTATCTAATGAATAAAGATTACAACACTTTTAGAGTCTCTATGAATACCTTTCAAACATCAAGCTCCCTTCTTGGACTTCATGTGAAAAATCAAATGAGACTTATGTAACTACACATCCTAATCCATGTTTCCTCTCCTCACACATGCAACCTACAAGAGATGCTCAATCAATCTTAGCCAACAAGCCAAAGGTTATGATAGCCAATGTGCTTTATTTTATAAAGATAAGCTTGCACAATACCACCAAGTGGTATTACATAAACCATGTGACTAATATCATGAGATTATGAAATAATTTCTCCGTCATTTAATTTTTGGTAATGTTTTTTAATATTAAATATTTTCTACTATGAACACATATTAAATATTTATCCTAATGTTACAACATATGAAGTTCCCCCATCAATGTCTAACCCATGTGATTTGTGCATCCATAAATCCCTTATGTACACAAAAATTACTCATACTCTTAGGCCATGAATAAAAAAAAACTACTCCTACTCCTACACTATTGGTTTGTGTTTGATTTTATGGTGTGATATCGGAGTATGGTTCCAAACAGGTGCCTATTTATTAGGAAACAGAGTCACAATAGTGAGAAGATAACAAAAAAGAAAATAATAGCATGTAGTTATGTATGAACATACATTCTAGTGAACATAAAACCTTGCAACAAAACATACTTGTAATCTAATCACAACTAGATATATCGATACATAAAATTGAGAAAGATCATTACAAGCCGTGCAATATCTTCATAATGTTGTCACATTCATATATCTCAATGTTACAATTATATTAGAAAATGTGGCAAGGGAAATCTCTAGTTATGATTAATAAACTCTCTTAAATACATATAAAGTGCCATGGAAATATTCTACAACCAAATCTCATTATAATATTAATCTTTTTCTATTTTGAGTTTGCAATCTCTCAATAAACTAGATTGTGGCATTAGTGGATTCCCTACAACTTCCTCGATGTTAGAAGAAAACACGTGTCAACCCCCTTGATGTCTAAAGAATACACGGTGTACCAAACCCCTCTTTAAAATGAGATAAAACTCTAACAAACATACCCAAGTGCCTAATCTTAATCATTGCATACTGTAGCAATTAAAAAATGGACATCAGGAGAGAAATCAAACCCAAAATGGTATTTGTAGATTGAAAGTGCACTCAATAATAACTTTTGGTAGTTAGGTGAATGATGCCATGAATACTGGTAGGTGGATGAGGTTGTCGTTAAGCATTGATGCACACAAGTAATAACTCACCTTAAAGAATCAACAATGATTTTATCATAGGTGATCATTTAATATTAATGGTGGTGGTTGAATTCAAACTCTACTTGTAGACACTATAAGCACCAAATAGCCATTTTGAAATAGTAATCAAACCCCATTAGAACCAACTAAACTGTAAAACAAAGCATCATGGGCCTTTGAGAGTCATTTGGATCAACAACAAGAATTCTTCTCCTAGATCACGTTCTTGCAAGAAGTTCAAGTGAAAATGTATTTGCACCTTTGAGAAGTACATTTGGTTCACATCGAATTGCTTGCAAACTATATACTAAGTATTTTTGGTCTTCAAAAGCTTCTTGCGAGTCGAAAGGCTCCATTAGGTTAGGGTGGGTAAGTAGCCTCCAAGTGGAACTGACAAAAAAACCAAGCACATCCACCAAGTGGATAATATATTTGGTTCAGATGGAAAGTCCAGAAGTGACATCAACAAGGATGATGCCAATATGATGTAAGAAAAAAGGAGTGAGATAGATTGGAAAGCTTGAATATGATGATGTAATTAGGGTGGGATGATGCTAGCATGATTTCATCTAAATACAGATGTCGGATATTTGAGTGAATCAAGCTTGTGGGAGGAATCATTTGAATTGGATGAAAGAAATTGGAAAGGTGAAGTTCATATGCAAAGGAAAATTCTGCAAAATGAAAAGTGTAGAGAAAATGAAGTGAATCAGATAATTCCACATGAAAAGAGAAGTTCACATAAAAATACACACAAAAAGGAACATGATGTCAATAGGTAGGAAGATGGCAAGCAAGTAGAAAATGTGAGAAGTTCATCGGGATATGGAATAGGCTGGTTCACTTGGAAATGCTTGCAAAGTATTGAATGGAGAAAATTTTCCTGTAGTGAAAATTTCTAAGTGAACTGAACAACAATAGTGTAGAGGAGAAGTAAGGTGGATTCTCAAAAGGTTGAAACTTAGTCATTTTTTAGCACGTAAGGCGTTTGTGAGAAAAACATGTTGAATTGCACCATGTGGGAGAATGTACTAGAACTGCATATTAATGGGCAAATCCATATGGATGAGGGATAAAGCATAACTTCTTAACCATAAGGAATTTTTCAAAACCTTAAAAGGAAACTAGGCTTAATTAATTATACTTTATACATTAGTGCTAATAAATTTTGAAAAAATATGACCCATGATACAAATATCATATAAGTTATAAGTTTGGGAAAAACAACTAATGCACATAAATGGGAAGGGACTAAAAGAAAAGGCAATTGCATATTGGAGTCCCAATAGTGGTTATAGTTAGGGATATGTGCCTCTTATAGGCATAATAAGAATCTAAAACTTCGGGCATACCAAAACTAGGAACAACAAGAAATGAAATTGACTCATGAAGGAGAACAAATATATGTAAGGGAAGATAGTATATACAAGGAAGGACAGTAACCTGCAACCAATGACATGGAGGCACATGACTTCAAAGATATGACTATGCACAAACTTACCACATTATTTTATAGGTCAAACCCTACATGGATACCCATGGCACATGGTCATGGACAAGCTCCTACATCCACTTACCTCTATCAAAGACAAGCATGTTGAAGGAACCAACTTCCCAACCCATAATTATTTTATTTATATAGCTACAAAAAAGCAACCTTTTCCAATCAAGCACAACTCTATGAATTCCACTGAATAAGTGAAGACATGCTCTGTCATTGACCTTTCCATTGTATGACAACCATAAAATGTAGGCCACCAAACTACTAGGTACCACATCCTTTTTTTTATAGTAGTTAGGGGCATCAATTGAAAACTTAGATCAACACCAACACAAACTTTGGTATTTTCATACCTGCTAACCTCTACAGGTGAATTGAGGCAAAAAGATATCAATTCCAATTCACATGGAAAATAAAAATATGCCTCTTCATTTTTTCATTTGTAGATAGAAACTCATCTTTTAAAAAATAAAATTGAAAACTTTTGAAGCTTTGGCATAAAAAGAACTTGAGCAACAAGTTGGGCATCAAATTGGAGAACATGTTGTCGCTCAACATCATCACAAGATACATGTTGGGCCCAAGTGAAACACTCAAACTTGGGCAAATTGTCATCCAAACCACAAGAAGCTACACCTCCATTACAAAGAAAAGTCACATATTCACTTTCATAGTCATATGGGACAACAACCAACCATCATACCTTGGAATTAATTGTTAATAAAAAATTTATTAGCACAACCATTAGAATCATGAGACACTTCATGTGAAGAGATGCACTTTTAAGATTGTCTCTTTATTTCAAAATATTATTGGAAATTCGATGTGACATACATGTTTTTACAAGCAGACCTATGACACACTTCTTGCATACCCAACTTTGTAGTATTTTTATTTGACCCCCTTGAAGTGCAATATGTATGAGGAAGACTACAAGTTTCACACCAAATAAAGAGGTTCTTTTATGCATCCATATGATCACTAACATCACATTCTTTAAGTGCAAACTCATCACATTGAATATCACCAACTATACAAACATTTATTTTCATGTATAGTTATTCCTAATATGTACTAACCTTGTTCAAAGTGTTAGCAAACACATCAAAATTAGAAAAGGGGAAAAAAGAAGGTATGAGACCAAACAAGAAGGCAACTTTATGCTCACCATTTGTATCGACATGTGATGCTCTATATAATTTACTATTGGAGTTGATTCATTTGATAAACCTCTTGCATAAATATCTTATTCATTGTCCACACCGTTGCAATAAATAATAGGGTCATACTTCTCATTCACAAACTATAAATCATCATCGATCTCTTCATTATTATCAACCACATATGATTGATCCAATTGAATGCCAGTGAAAACATGGTCATCTTCATTTGTACTATTACCATATAGTGCATCAACACCTTCATCTACCTACCTACAAACACAATCATCATTTGATATTGTGCTTCTACATGATGTCATGTCTAAAAAATCATTGTCTTTAACAAAAATTTCACCACCAACAAATTTGGTTCTTGAGGATAATGATGTTGCAATCATATTGTTTCTCATATTATCAACAAAATCAAGGAACTTTGTATACTCGTTGTATGTTAATCAATTTGAATTATTCTCATATTGACCCAAAACCTAAAGAAACATCAGAGGCTCCAAGAAACTTGCCAATATAGAGAGCCATGTTAGGTCTGCAAAATTTTGGGATCTTGAAAAGAGAAACAAAAAACTTGTGACTAAACTCCATGATAGAATCTCCCTCTTTTCATCTGATATTTTCTAGTTCTTCAATAAGAGCAACAAGGTCTAGAAAGAACTCTTCTTTAAATGTAGCCAAAAGTTGATTCCATGAAGCAAAATAATACTTATGGAAATGATCATACCAACTCTTTATCTTTTCGTTCAATGAACTAGCAAACAATCTCATCCACATGTCCTCATCTTCAAATTAATACTTCTTCATGAAATCTAAAAATGACTTGACATGTGCATCCCCTTGGTAGACATCATACCCACTAAATCTTGGCATCAATACATAGATTGAATACCTCATCATTTTTCTTTCATAGTTGACCTAAGAAAGGTCAAGTTTCTTATAAATGGGATCAAGAGGGACAACAAGGGGCTAATAAACTTGTTCTTCTATATTAGAAAGGTGTCTTTGTGATCATATAGCCTTGATTATTTCTTCACGTTCCCACACAAGAAGCCTATCCAAATCAAACTTATTTTCAAGTAAATATACCTCTATATCTAAATTTGAAGTTTGATTATATGCTTGGTTGCAAGAACAACATGGTGATTCATCCGCATAATATTCTTGGACATTCATTCTATCACACTTCCTAGGGTTTGAGTTATATGTTACATTAGCTAAAGTATCCTTAGGATATGTGCATCCATTCTAGCTCAACATGGTTGGTTATAATTAATTATGTAGGGTAGAGAGAGGATAAAAATAATTTTGTTTCTTTACCCAAAAAGAAACCATTCTATAATATGGAAGAAAAATGAGTACTAAATAATTAGTTGAAGTCTATTCATATGTGTTCATGAACTTAAAAAAATAACATTAAAACTTTATAATTTTGACATAAGAGTCACTACCTTACAAATATGAGGAAATCCTTAAAGCACATAGACCTTCAAGGAAAAAAAATGATTTTGGGTTGCAATGACTAATAGGTTCTTCAAATTCTTTTCAACCTAGTAACCCTTTTCATTCTCCAGGTGCCATTTTGTTGGGTGTAAGTTGACGGGATGCCAAAATTACCTAAAAAAATACACATCATCGAGGTATTTAAGATATTTCTAATTGCCTAACCTAACAATGGCTAATTCATCCTCGACAATGACACCATTCTATTGGGCCTAAAATCACTACTCCACTTCCTAGAGAAAAATCTCACTCACAAGGCTAGAGTTGTCATCATATAAGTGAAATCAACTCATCAACAGACTGTGGAGGGATAATGGCCAACTCTATGAGAGTGGGTTAAATCTCTTATGCTTTGAGCTCAACTTAGAATTGGGTGGGAATTCCCCAAGGTATACCTTAAAATTATTAGAATCATATAAAATAATTAATAAAAAATAAGGGCAAACAAACCCAAACTGATGTCTTCGCCCCAAAAACTATAACTAGACTAAAAATAATTAATTACATATAACCCCTATATAGCTAATAACCATATGCAATCATGACCCACATGAGATAGTTCTATTTGAATAGATATCTTGAAGATAAATCCCTGGTTATAGTACTAGGTCATGAATTCACAAAAATTACTCCTACTCCTACACTATGGATTTATGTTTGATTTTATAGTGTGAGATTGGAATATGGTTCCAAATTGGTGCCTATCTATTGGCCAACAAAGTCACGACACTCAAAAGAGAACAAACAAGAAAGGAAGAACATACAACTATGTATTAACACACATAAGTGAAGATGAAACTTTGCAATAAAATATACTTAGTAATTCAAACACAGCTACATATATTTATGTAGTGTAGAAAAATGTATTGCTTTACATTTCACACTATGTTTGGGTCCCTTGATTACAATTTTCAAAGGGGGAAGTGTTGGCCTTCTCTAATGGTTTAATAACCAAGCCCTTAGAGCTGTGACTTAGAGATTGGGCATCTGCACTAAGTAGCTATCTCACTCATCATGAAGGTGCATTTCATTATCAACCCAGGGACGTAAACTTGAAATGGGTTAGCATTGTATGTGTACTAGGATTCCTTTGTAATCATCTATAGAATAGAAAAGAAACAGTGTTGGAAATAAAATGCTAGAAATAAATCAACTTAAACACTAAGCATAAATCAATAACTATACTAAGCATCAATAACTGGAATGAAAATGAATGATGGAAATGGAAATTCCAGCAAACAGGCAGGAAACTACTCTGTCTGCCTTGGCTGCAGGAACAATCATAGAACAAAATTTTAGTGGCTATAGGAACAGACAACTGTTGAAACTGAAACTAACCGTTGAATAGAAAATAAATTTTAAACTAAATAGGTGGAATTCTCACCAAGTGGGCCCCCTTGAGTGAGTCTCCCTTAAGCTAACTCAAATACAACAACTCAAAATATCATATTATTTCTTGAAAAGATGATTACAACATCTCAACAATGTGACTGTATTACTAAAACTGGAAAATGCAAGTACAATCTCAGAATGTCCAACCTTATGAAAAGGGGTATCTGACCATTATTTATAGAGAAAAAAACTACTAGCTAACCCTAACTACCTAGGCAATCAACTCCATCAAAATAGGAGGATGCCACTTATTGAAAACATGGAAAAAGATGAAGTTATGCATGTGCCAAATTGGTCAAAGCAGATTTGCTCCAACAAGAATCTAACACAACACACTCCCTAGAATTGCTCAACAAACAAATATGACTATTAAAAAGGTAGTTACAATCTTTTATTCGAACTAGGAATTTCCCTCCATTGAGAGTTTTCCCTCCTTTGACCTTTTAATGACCACCTTTTTTATTCTCTTGGCAACCAACCAGTTGACAGGATTTTCTCCACTTTGCAAGCTTCATTGACATCAACATTTGCATAATGATATTAACACACAAACAATTGCATATCCAAAATTACATTAAAGTAACATCCATTCAATCCACATGTAAAATTAACATAGATAATTCACATAGCATGTCAATGTCATTAAAAGTCACAAGGATAAACTTATGCCCAAGGTCTATGGTTTTAAGAAAATATCATGGAAAATGTCAACAACCAAGTGCCAAAGTTTATGATAGCAACAACAACTAGATAATAAACCCTATCAAAATTGATCCATTAATTGGACTCATCATTCCCCCCCAACCTAATGTTTTGCTGGTCCTCCAGTAGAGGGAGCACTATTCTTTTGCCTAGTCAATGCTTTGAAGTCACCAACTGCCAACTGTCCCACATCGGTCTCTGCAGTGTCTGAATTAGGATCCCAGTAGAATCCCTGCTTGTTCTCCAATCTGTTCCATCTTGCCCTTTCTGCAGCTATGTCATACTGATAAAACTTGTAATCTGGCACATGCCACAATAGTGTAGGTGGTTGAAATGTTAATGGAAGCCAAAACTATTGCCTCATCCTTCCAATCTGTATGTATCTGTCAACTCGCTTGCATGTTGTAGCATAATTTTGCAAAGAGTGAGGTTCAACTTGTTTCAATTCATTTGGAAAAATGTTCCACCTTTGTGATAAGTACCCTATTACCAATTTCCCTGAAGTTTTAGCTACCTTCTCATATTAGGCTTCTTCTCTAACAGGCATAATCCTATTCTTGTAGCTTGGGCGATAAAGAATTCTATGCCATGTTTGGAAAATGTCTGCAAGGTTACTAGATTCAGTTCTGAGGGCCAAGGGAGTATAAAATTCTATTTTTCTGTAATCCTAAACTATTGCCCCCAACTAATTTCATTCTAAATCCAAGACATAAATGCCCTTAAATGGAGATCTCCAATATACAGTAAGGGATTCCAATCATGATCATTAGTCACAACATAATTATGTAGGTATAGTTCACACAATAGATTTTTAACTTCAGGTGGGGAAAATTGATAGGCCTAGAAAAACTCATGAGTGTCAAGAGAAGGGCTCAAACCTGAAATAATCCTTGACAGTTGAAAGGAAAGATTTCGCTCCTTCAAATGCAAGGCATACACTCTGGGAGGAGTTCTACATGCCAACATTCGAGGTACTAAAGCTACCACATTATCCACCTTTTCCTTTAGGGCAACAATTTCTGCATTCTTTTCTTCAATTTTTGTATTTTCTTTTTAATCTCATCCTGTAGCTTGTGTCTTTCCTTTTTCCATTCATCCTCTCTTCTTTACATATCACTCCATAAGTTCAAAGCTACATTATTCCATGAAAAGGCAGGGGGTTTATGTGTTCCTACCAAAATCTTCCTTTGCACCGATTCTTGCTATTCAAATAACACCAGTTGCAGTGATTCTGGTTGTTCACCTTGCTCTAGCTACAGGGGTTCTTGATCCTCATCTTGCTCTTGATTCTCAACCTATTATGTAATAGAAGCAAGCTTTTCTAATCTTATATTTGCTTGTTCTGCAAAAATATTTTTCTTCAACATTCACCTGCCTCATAGGGGCTTCTATCTCCTCCCTAGATTTTTTTCTAAGCTTAGGGCTTCTCTTTGGAGGTACACCAATGGTTGGCCTAGCTGGTTTTGACAGTGTTATCAACCTTTCATTTCTTAGGTCTTGGTGTTTCTTTTTCTATCGTCTGCTTCTTGGCCTTCCCCTTTCTCATATCTGCCTCTTTCATTTGTTCTTGCTCTTTCCTAATGGCAGCCCCAGTTGAATTAGGGTTTTGGGAAGAACATCAACATTAGGGTCTAAGGATGATCTTTCCTCATCTGAATATTCTAACTCAGAAGAACCAATTTTATAGCCTGCTCGACTGTAGGAGAGTTTGAACTGGGGTTTGCACCGGAGGTTGAAGCTCCAGGAGTAGTCTCAACAACCCTCTCTCCCCTACTAACCCTACAAGGTTGAGATTGACCTCTAGGTTGCACATTTTATAGTCTAAACTGATCAATGTTTACAAATTCCTCCCATGTCATACCAGACACCTCTTGCAAATATTTCTCTACTAACAATGGTGAGAAACAAAATTATCCCTACTTTTTTGCATTTCAGCCGCCATGATTGCCAGGAGGTGATACAACACATTGGGCATGTTCATTCTTCTTCCATGCCTCATATGGTTTAGGAGCTTAAAATGCACAGAGTGGAGGCATGACTGGCGACCCTCATAAGTAATATACTTGACAATGTTGATGGCTACTTGTTTCCATGGCTTTGGTAGAGAAATTCTCTTTGTACCTTGCTTATCTACAACCAATGGAGGGTCACTGGGTTCAGTAAATTCAGCCCTAGTTGACCTTGCATCTCTGGTAGCAGGGTATGGCTCTCCATCAGTAGGTAAACCCGTTACCTCTACAATTATCTCTTCAGTAGCGATGACCTCTAACCCTTTTACCATTGCCTTCCCCTCAGAGAATGTCTGTGCAAATTCTAGTGCAATGTCCTCATTGTAGCTGTCAAGTTTCAGGAAATAATCCAACCAGCCATAATCCCTGAACTCAGCTAGAGAAAGTGCATCCTACATTACCACATCATGAACCATGGGTTCATTCCTAATTAGCTGACCTCCCATTGTTTCAGCTGCTTGTAATCAAATAAGCACTTTTGCTAAATTTCCTTTTCTTGCAATCTCTCTCTGAAAACCCCAATTACTTCTTCCTGCAATTCTTCTGTAGTGCTGACGCCAATGTCATGTAGCTCACCAATTTACCTTTTTGGGCGATGTTTAAAATTATGACTAAGGCAATAAGGAATCATAAATGAAGGGTATCGTCAAGAAAAATGGCAGTGGTTCAGTGTCTTATCACATGCAAGCTGCCATTTCAACATTTCATTCAAATTGGCTTATTTCAAATTTGCTAACATGGATGAAATGTGGACTTGTGAGTTGACACTCCCACTAACCTAAATTAGAGCATGTGTCCGCACAAGCTAGGTGGTAATTATGATTTGACAGGGTAGAGTACAATTTTATGCCATGTGAAATATCAACATTAATTTACAATAATTAAATAAATGCACTAAAGATAATTAAGAGATAACAAATTGTCATGCACGTACCTAAAAACGTGGAGTATCTTTTGCAAGGAATGTGGAGGAAGTACTAGTTACCTTTTAAAAGTATTGTTGAGCAATTAATGCAGTGGTGATGGAATGGAATGATGGTGAAGTAAAGTGATGGTGGAGTTATGGAAGAGAGAGAAGATGGAGATGGATGGGCAGATGAATTTATTGGTGAAGAAGTGGATTCCCACAAAAGTGGAAATATTTATTATGAAGTGATTGCATGTGTACCTGGATTAGTCAGAAGGAGGGACACTAGGTTGGCTTCCTTTGGCTACAGGAAGTTCAAAGGTTGGGTGCTGAAGAAATTGCTGGATGAATTCTTCCTTGGATGTTGGTTTATGATATAATCTTAGATGGTGGCCATTGACCAAAAGTTTGAATCTAACAAGGTCAATGGTTGTGAGCTGTACAACACCGTTGGGGAAGACTTTTGCAACTTCATATGGTCCCAACCACCTTATTTGTAGTTTTCTTGCATTATCTTGATACCTGGAGTCATAAAGGAGTGCTTAGTCCCCTGGTTGGAACTTATTTTCCTTTTGTATCTATCATGCCATTTGACCCTCTGATTTTGCACTACCTGAGTATGATGCAAGGTTGTCTTTCTCATCTCATCCAAAGCATTCAGCTACATGATTGTATCCTTTTGTGCCTTGGATATGTCTATCCCAAGATCCAGTGCAGTCCTAAGAGTTTTATGCTCAAACTCAATAGGCATCATAGTTGTCTTCCCATATAGTAATTCAAAAGGAGTGAAACCTGTGGTTCTCTTCCAGGTGGTCCTATAGGCCCAGACAGCTTTTGGCAACTTGTTTGCCTAGTCTTTCCTATGAATAGCCACTGTTTTGGTCAGAATTACCTGAATTTCCTTGTTGGTCACCTCAGATTGGCCATTGGCCTGAGGGTGATAGGGGGTAGACTTCCTTCTCTCACACATTATATTCATTGACCAGTGTTGTGACAAGGGTTGATGTAAATTGATCCCCTTGATCAGTCACTATCTCCCTTAGGACCCCATAACGAGTGAAGATTTCCTCATAAAGAAATTCTGCAACCTTATTATCTTTGGCATGCTTCATGGCTTTAACTTCAACCCACTTGGTCACATAGTCAGTGCAAACCAAGATGTAGGATTTTCCATTTGATGAAGGATCAATGGGGCCTACAAAATCAAGCCCCTATTTATCAAATGGAGTAATGACTACCTAGGGGTAAAGAGGGATCTCATTAGATTTAGTTGGCCAACCCATCCTCTGACATCTATCACACTTCCCGGTATACTTTCCTGCATCCTTATGAAGTGTGGGCCAGTAATATCCTATATTAAGAATTTTCATTGTTGTCCTCTTGGATGCAAAATGCCCTCCATAGGATTCATTGTGACATGCATGCAATATGTCATATGTTTCATCTTCCCTTACACATCTCCTCATGACATGATATGGTCTAGTGTAGAATAAACAACTTGCAATCCATGAGAAAGTAAAAGTTTTCTAAATGAGCATTCTTCTCTCTTTTGGAGAGAAATGAGGAGGATCTCTCCTTGTAACCAGATAATTGGCTATATTGGCATACCAGGGGATATGCACATTGATGAAAAACAAATGTTCATCAGGGAAAGAGTCATCAATGACTTGAGTGTCCTCGGATGTAGTCAATCTAGAGAGAAAGTCTGCTACAACATTTGCCTTTCCTGGTTTATCAACAATGGTGATGTCAAACTCTTGCATCACCAACAACCATCTTGCTAGCCTTCTTGAAATCAAAGGCTTATTCATGAGGTACCTTATGGTTGCATGGTCTGTATGAACAAAGATCTGATAGCCTGTTATGTAGTGCTTGAATTTGTTAAGGGCATAGATGACTGCCAACATTTCCTTTTATGTCACTGTATAAATAAACTCAACCCCTTGGAGGTTTTTGCTAACAAAATAGATTGCATTCTCAATTGATCCTTCTTTCTATCCCAAGAAAACTCCTATAGCATAGTCTAATGCATCTGTATGAATATGAAAAGGAAGTTCCCAATTAGGGCCTTTGAGTACAGGAGCATGGGTTAAAGCTTCTTTCAAATCAGAGAATGCTTTGTCATAGTCCTTTGTCCACTAGAACTCAACATCTTTGGTTAGGAGATTGTATAGTGGTGCTGCCATTTTACTAAAATATTTGATGAAATGCCTATAGTACCCTACATGTCCCAAGAAACTCCTAACATATTTTTGCTTTGCAAGAATAGGCAGATTGGTAATCACTTCAATCTTGGTGGGGTCTACTTGAATTCCTTTTTGAGAGATGTAATGGCCAAGGACTACTCCTTCCTACATCATCATGAAGCATTTTTCACTATTCAAGGATAGATTATGGTCTTCACATCTCTGTAAAACCTTCCTTAGATTCTCTAATGCTTCTGCAAAGTCAACACCATATGTAGTAAAATCATCCATATAGATCTCCATACAATCATGTGAGATATCTGAAAATATGTTAATGACTGCCCTTTGAAAAGTTGTAGGTGCATTACACAAACCAAATGGAAGTACTGAGTAGGAATAAGTCCCCCATGGATAGGTAAAGGTGGTCTTCTCTTGATCCTCATATGCAATTTGTATCTGATTATAGCCGTTGAATCCATCTAGTAAAGAAAAATATTGATTGCCTGCAAGGGAATCCAGTACTTGGTCTATGAAAGGAAGGGGAAAATGATAATTTTTGGTGGCAGAGTTTAGTTCCCTGTAGTCAACACAAACTCTCCATTTACTTCCATTTTTAGGTACAATCACCAATGGAGACACCCACTGGCTATCTGAGATAGGGTAGATAAATCCTGCATCTAATAATTTTTGTAGTTCCCCTTTCACAAGCTCCCTCAATGCAGGGTTGATTCTCCTTTGTGGCTGCCTCACTGGTTTGCAATCATCTCTAATGTATATCCTATCAGTACAGAGCTTGGGGTCCAATCCTTTCATGTCATGGTAGTCCCATGCAAATGCATGTTGGTGGGTCTTCAACAGGTTTGTCAGGGACAACTGCTGCTCTTGAATCAACTTGCTATTAATATTCATATGTTTCCCTTCCGACACTTTCACTTGTGTGGTTAATCCAATCATAGCTATTTCACTAATGCTGGATTTTAGTTCATGTGGCAACAATGTATGAAGCATATCAGTTGCTGTAGGAAGTTCAGTTGCAAGAGGAGTGGGCAGAAGTGTCTTCACTGGACCTACAGAACTAGATTTCTGAGTGGATGGTTCTTCATGTATCTCACAATGGTTCTAAATTATGTGTGATAACACTTCATCTTCTTCCTGAAGCTGCATGAATGGACTTCTGCCTATCATCATGAGTTGTACCACTGAATTGACTTCCTCGGTCTCTTCTCTAACATGTGACCATATGGGGCTATCCATATCATAGGATGGTTGAGCAGGAGGGTAGAGAACAAGATTTTTGGTGTTTTTCCCATTAGAAATAGTCATGTACCTTAACCGACATCCAATGTAAGCATTTTTTGTTGCTAGCTATGGCCTTCCTAAAATAATGAGATACCCGCCTAGTGTAGCTTTAGGAAAAAGAACCATGAAATATGTTGGGTACTCCCAAGAGTCTAGAGTTACCACAAGGTCTTCTACTATACCATCTGGTTTGACAGTGGAACTATTAGCAAGCTGTAGGACAGTAGGAGCAGGTCTCATGTTTGCAACATTCAATTGTTGTAGGATATCCTTAGTCATCACATTTATTGTGCCCCTAAGTCAATTAGAGCATTCTTTATTTGGATCCCATTTATAACAACTCCTACCACAGGACTACCTAGGTAAGTGTATTTGGGAACAGTAACTTTCCCAAGCATGGCATCTGCTAACTATCCCACCACATGAACGGTAGCAGGGTCTTTCTTTTTCCTGGCTAGCTTTTTGAGGCATGCTTCCTCGATTGCTTTGCCATATATAGGGACATCTTTTATGGCTTGAAACAAAGGTATCTTGACGCATATATGTTTCAACTGATCTAAAATGTCAAAGGTTGTTTCCTCCTTCTCTTCCTTTTGTTTAGCAACTTCTAACCTTTGAGGAAATGGTGGATCTTGATTAATCTGTTGAACTGGTTCAGGATTTTTAGGCACACTTGGCTGAATGGGGACATTTTGATGCTCCTCTTCTTCCATAGGAAGCTCGGTGATGATGGGAGTAGAAGGAGCTAGAAAAGTGGTTCCTAAACGTAGATGGATGTCACTCACACTCACAACATATGCAGGGAATTGATTAGGATCTGTAGAGTATACTGGCTGCTGTTGTGGTTTGTTATTTGGGTTAGGTGTGGGTTGAGCTGGTAACTGAGTATGTCTAGGTGTGCTAGAACTTGAGCTAGTAGGAGGGGGCATTATAGCAGGTTGTTGAGGCTGTGAAGGTGGCTGCATGTAGCTAGTTGTCTGGTTTGGCCATTGTTGTCCTCCCCTCCATTGGGATGTCTTCTGCTAGTTTCCTAGAGGTGGCTGCCAATTCCCCTAAAACTATTGCCATTGGGGTGGAGAGTTGGTGATTAGGCCAAGTGTTTGGAGGGTTATTCCAAGGCTGAGGTGGATATCCTCCATAGTTGGATGGGTATGGGGGTTGCCATTGGTTGCCATTGATTACTAGATGCATAAGAATTGAAATAAGGCCCAACAAAAGATAATGGATCTGGTGGCATACCTTGTCTTGGAACCCATGGTCTCCTTTGTGCAATGTAGTAGATTGATCATCATCACCCTAAAATTGGCTTGAACTCAATTGGGATATGCTTGCTGTCAATGTTAGCTACCATTTTGCATTTGCAATCCTTCTTTTGTCTGTAATGAGGGAAATATTTTTCCAACATTGCCTTTCCCTCCTCATGTTTCTTCTTTGCTTAAGTGTATCCAGCTGAGTAGCTAGATTGTTTATGATGTCTTGTTTGAAATCTGCCAACACGTGAGTAATCTCCATCCTTGAAACTCAATTGGTGGATGATTTACCCATAAAGGATTGGGAACCTCTTCCTTTCTTTGAAGCTACCCTGGAATAGTTCTGACATATCTTCTTAATATCATCCCAAGGAACTTGGGTGATATTTCCTCCTCCCATTAGGTCCAAAGCATCAATGCAGCCGTCATTGATCCCTCTGAGGAAGAGAAACTTTTGAGACTCTTCATTGAGTGTATGATGTGGAGATTTCTATAGGCAAAACAAAAACCTTGAAATGTAATCCTCCAAACTCTCATCATCCTTCTGCTGCATCCTAAAGATGTCATCTCATCTCATATCACTACCCCTACAATATTCTTTGTATTTCTCAAGAAACTTTGTTTTCATATCATCCCAAGTCTCTACAATATTCATGCCTAAGCTCATAAAACATCTTAATGCAACTTCTTTCAATGTGGTAGGAAACAACTTAAGCCTATGAGGATCAGTGGTATAGTCATAGCTTCTGCAGAGGATATCAAACTCAAACAGGAATGTGTCAGGGTCTTCTATGACAAGCCCATAGAACTTAAGAAGGACTAAAACAGGGATATTTTTTAGGTTATCAACTTCATTCTGATGAGTGACAGGAAATGGAAAAGATGGTTGGTTGGGTCTGTTTCTATTTGCATCAACCATGCTTGCTTGGTGGAGTTCCAAAGCAAGTGGATTCTCAATCAGATTTTGGTCTTTAGAGGAAGTGTTAGAACTGGTCAGATTGGGAAATGCATCAGCAAAAGGGTGTGCCTCTTCTTCTTCATCGTCTCTTGGCATATTTTGAAGCTCTAGCTGAAATGGGTCATTAGGAAGGAATCTCCCATAAGCATCTCTTCTCCTTCCTCTATGCATGCGGTATCAACTCAGTATCAACCAACTCACACAAAGAATTGGTGAAAGAATAGAAAATCATTAACTTCCTAGATGAATGGTATTCTAAGAACAAACTTCAAAGATACTACAATAAGAAAGAAACTATTAATGACTCCAAAGAACTTCCTAGTTTGACACCATCCTCAGCAACGACGCCAAAAATATTGGCCTCCTCTAATGGTTTAATAACTAAGCCCTTAGAGTTGTGACTTAGAGATTGGGAATTTTCACTAAGTAGCTATCTCACTCATCATGAAGGTTCATTTCATTGTCAACCCAGGGACATAAACTTGAAATGGGTCAGCACTGTATGTGCACTAGGATTCCTTTGTAGTCATCTATAAACTAGAAAAGAAACAGTGCTGGAAATAAAATGTTGTTAAAAAATCAACTTAAACACTGAGCATAAATCAAAAACTATACTAAGCATCAATAACTGGATTGAAAATGAATGATGGAAATGGAAATTCCAACAAATAGACAAGAAACTACTCTATCTGCCTTAGCTGCAGGAACAGCCATAGAATAGAATTTCAGTGGCTGTAGAAATAAACAACTGCTGAAATTGAAACTAACCGCTGAACATAAAATAAGTTTTAAACTAAATAGGTGGAATTCTCACCAAGTGGTCCCCATTGAGTGAGTTTCCCTTAAGCTAACTCAAATGCAACAACTCAATATCATATTATTTCTTGAAAACATGATTACATCTCAACAATGCGGTGGTATTACTAAAACTGGAAAATGTAAGTACAATCTCAGAATGTCCAACCTTATGAAAAGGGGCATTTGACCATTATTTATAGAGAGATAAACTACTGGCTAACCCTAACTACCTAGGTAGTCAACTCCATCAAAATAGGAGGATGCCACTTATTGAAAACATAGAAAAAGATGGAGGAATTTATGCATGCACCAAATTGGTCAAAGCAGACTTGCTCCAACGAGAATCTAGCACAACACACTCCCTAGAATTGCTCAACAAACAAATATGACTATTAAAAAGGTAGTTACAATCTTTTATTCAAACTAGGAATTTCCCTCCATTGAGAGTTTTCCCTCCTTTGACCTTTTAATGACCACCTTTTTTATTCTCTTGTCAACCAACTAGCTGGCAGGATTTTCTCCACTTTGCCAGCTTCGTTGACATTGACATCTGCATAATGATATTAGCACGCACAAACAATTGCATATCCAAAATTACCTTAAAGTAACATCCATTCAATCTACATGTAAAATTAACATAGATAATTCACATAGCATGTTAATGTCATTAAAAGTCACAAGGATAAACTTATGTCCAAGGTCTATGGTTTTAAGAAAATATCATGGAAAATGTCAACAACCAAGTGCCAAAGTCTATGATAGCAACAAAAACTAGATAATAAACCCTATCAAAATTGAGCCATTAATTAGACTCATTAGGAAGTGTGATTTAATTAATGCATTTATCATTATTAACACCCCGAAAAATATTTTTCTATTTCATACATTCTGCACAAAAGGAGTCAAGTTCTTATTCCAAGAATTTCTCAACATTTTCAAAGCCATGCACAAGAAGTAACAAAGGGTCAAGGCGAGAATATGTTTGACCTGAATGAAGTAGTACAAAATGTTAATGAAGGGGAAGATGTCATGATGGAGTGAAGAAGTTGATAAATGGGGACAAATGTTGTAATTAGTTAATAGTCATATATGGTAGTATATGCATCATCAAGATTATATTATAGATGGTAATTTCAGACTTTTATAGAGCTGAAAATATAGATAGTAACAAGCTGATAAGGGACTTCCAGTACTATAAATCTGGATTTTGTAATTTTGTTCAAATTTTAATACAAAATACTTAGGCTCAAGCCTTTTATCGATAAAAAAAACACCCTGAAATTCAAAAATCTTGATAAATTAGGTCAGGACCCATTCACCCATGGGTGAATGGGTCCCCTTTAAGTTGTAAATTCAAATTTTAAATATGTTTTTGGTGGTATTTTAATGATCCCAAATTTATATTTAAATGTCGGCTTGTAATGTTTAATTTTCGAGAAACTAAAAAATTGTCTATAAAAGCAAGGTCTTTTTATCAATTCAGATCTTAGATTTTCAAAAGAGATTTCACAAGAGCTAAGATTATTGTCAAAGGTGTTGAAGAGCAGATTTCTCAAGCATTTGTTGCAGCATTCAAGATCTCAAGCATCATGTCAAAGTTATCAAGCATATTTCATGTTTTTGGAGCTAACATTGTGATGTAGGTTTCAAAGATCAAGTCAAAGCATTCAAGTAATATTTCAAGAATCAAGATCCACATCCATTGAAGCCATTCCATGCAAGATCAATATTTCAAAATTCCAAAGGTTTATTCAAGGGTTTGGTGAGTTGCAACATTACATTTTTCATTCATCATTCCTTTCACTATTTCATTATTTCATTATTTCAACTCAAGGTTTAATTATCCAATCAAGGTTTGACCAAGGCAAACCCCCCCATTCACCAAAAACAAACAATTTTTCCCTCTTGTGTTTTTGTTGCAGATTTTAGGTTGAAGGAAAATTGAAAATTGGAGATCTCTAAAGTGCAAAATTGCAAAAGTTGCAAGAAAAGTTGTCAAGATCATGGAAACTTAGATCTCGAATTTATTTTTCATCATTTTTGAGTGAAACTAGTGGGAAATTGCATCTCAAATTTGTCTTTAGAGGCTCCTGAAAATTCAGTTCAAAAAGTTGTCTCAAGACCCATTCACCATTTATAAACACTTAGCAACCAATTTTTGAGGCAAGTTTTAAGCGTCTTCCACTCATCCAATTTGCACAAAATTGACTATTTTTGTTAGAGCTATACTTCATCTACATGAATTAGGTCTTAGGTTATAGATTTGAGGTCATTTACTATTTTATTTTCATCTACCAAAAGTGTTGTTTGAACTTTACCCCCAATCCACACACACATAAAGGAAATTGCTAGACCTTTCATGGAATTGACTCATCTAAGGGCTGAAAGTTAATTCTATCTTGGAGGATCTCATTGCCTAAATGAAATAGAAGAAAGTAGGTTCATCACACCCCACTTATCCCCTTTCTATTTATGGAAAATTGGTAATAAACCCCCATTTTTCTATGTTTTGGTGAACCTATGCTCTTTTTCTATGTTTCTTTATGGTGAACCCAACATTTTGAACATTCTAATTTTTGATTTGGAGATCATTCAAAACCTAGATATAGGATTGCATAAGTTTACATTGCATTGAATTATTTTGCATCTCATTTAGAGTTGTCAAAATTGCATTATTTTGCATTGCATATAGGGTTTTAAATTTGCATTTTCCATTATTTAAAATCTAAAAAATCCAATAAAAATTGCATGCATATTACATTAATTTTGCATTAGTGTACTTTTCATCATTCACATTCAAAAATTGAGTCAAAATTGCATTTTAAAAAAAAGTGTCATATTGCTCATCATTTGTCCTTCATTTCACTTGCATTTAGACATCAAATTTTGGAGAATTCTGTCACAAAAGTTACAGTCTAAGACCTAGAACAAAGAACACATACAACAACTCAAAAATTGCATTTTTTATTTTTTCAGACCTTGCACAAAGACCCATTTTTTCAGGGCTTATCAAAGCCATCTTTTTTGAGCATGTTTGTGGTCTTTTTCACTTCCCACATCTGCTAGTAAATCACTATTTCAGTTTGGAAATTTTTAGGAATTTTTGATTTATGCATTAAGGTCTAATCATCCATTTAGTTTAGGCATTGCAAATTGGAAAAAAATATTGCATTTCAGATCTATAGAGCAATTATTACATGATGTTTTCATTACAAAAGTCTCTTTTTATCATACTTCATGTTCTATTTTTAAATTTTATTGAATACTCTAAGAAATTGTTGTTACAAGCATATGAATATATGAAGTCCTCTCCCCTCTTTTCTTGTTTTTCATTGATCCCTCTCCCCCTATGTGTGAAACTAAATTAGTGAAAGAGAATACAATCATGGAAAATTATGATAATCAAGTTTGTTCTTCTCCCAATATCTCTCATATTTGTGAAGAAGATATTTTGGTGTTAGAGGAACCCATCATTGAGAGCCATGAGAACCCTATTTGTTTCTCGTCTCCTATTTGGGAAAACATTATTGAACAAGAGGATGCAATCATTGATAAGCAAGACAATCCAACAATTGATGACTCCCCTACTTGAAATGAAGATATCTTAGAAGACTCAACCATTGAATGTCATGAAAATCCAGTTTGCTCCTCTCCTAAAAACTCTCCTACTAGGGAAGATATCATGGTGCAAGAAAATGACAACGTTGACACATGTCTTTCAATCAATAGTAATGTGGCTTCATTGGATGAGGATGATGAGGGAATATTAGACTCTCCTCTAAAGGATTGTCAAAATAAGGATAAGTCTTTTGAGGTTATGAACATTAGATATCCCTTAAGTCCTCTTACAAGTCCTTTAATTATTGGACCTCCCAAGTCATCTCCTGAGCCACTTCCTATCATATACCCACCCTTGTATCAACCTCAAGTTCAAAATAAACCTGTGCTTATCATAGGACCACCTAAAAAGAAACCATTATCTCTAGGAGATATCTTGAATTTTACAAGGCAACTTAATAGTAACATTGTTTCGCAACAACCAAGTTATAATATCATTGCTCATACATATAACACTAGAAATAATCGACAACCAAGATAAAATCCAACATCCCCTTCCATTACCTCAACCATATCTCCCACGCCCACCTAATATCTTGTAGTGTAGTGGAAAAGAGTATGATCCTATGGAACAACTTAAAAATACTCCTGCTAAGATGTCCTTATGGGATCTTATTCAAGCTTCACCTAATTACCATAACATGCTTCAAAATGCCTTACAACATGTTTTTATCCCTCCTAGTGTGCAACCAAATGATGTATTACTCCTAATTCAATGAATCAGTTCATTATTTTTCACCAAAGTGAATTACCTCCTTTGGAAGTGCAAAAAAAAGAAGAAGCTTACATGATAGTGGCTGTCATTAATAAGTGTGGGATAAAGTGAACCCTTGTTGACCATGGCTCAACCCTTAACGTGCATAGCATAAACCTTTTGGATAAGATTGGAATTGATAAGACCAAGATTGAACCCAATTCCTTGTCCATTCGTGGGTTTGATAACGTAGGAAAATAATCACTTGGTGTGATCACATTACCTTACAAGTTGGAAAGGCCACATTGCAAACTCCTGTCCATGTTATGCCTCAAGATATTTTATACAATCTTCTTTTAGGTAGACCATGGATTCACAAAATTAATGTGATACCTTCAACACTTCATCGCATAATGAAGTATGTCTACAACAACAAGGTCTATACAATCAAATCTGATCCCCAACTAGAAAGTTTGAACACTGAGAAAGACAAGGAAAGTCCTTTGAAAACATTGATACCAACTTCAAAAGTAGAGCTTGTGCAAGAGGAAGAAAAATAAAAGAATACTTAGGAAGTCACAAAGTTATTAGAGGATGATTGCGGTTCCTTGGATTTCACACCTACATTCACGGGAGAATAAAATATCATAACAAAAGACTCTAAAAAGAGAAAAGAACCAACGGTAATTTCAACAAAAAATTTGGAAGAAACTTTGAAAGCATCCATTTCAACCACTTTAGAAGAAGAAAAAAATTACACAACAAACTTTGATGAAGTTGATTATGAACAACCACCAAATCCAAAAGAAATGGAAAATATTTAGGGAAGAGGTTACAAACTTTTGAAATAACTTGGTTATAGTGGAAAAGTATGTGGTACTAGAGAACAAGGTATCAGTGTCCCTATAGAGCCTAACACATAAGAAACCATTAGTGGTATTGGTTGTTGTCCCTTGAAACAAACAAAAGAATCAAAAAAGGAACGATGTTCCCTAAGGTGAGACCTTTCATGAACTAACTAGAAAAACCCCTTTAAATATCCTATCGTATTGTATCTAAAACCACCAAGCATAACACACCTTGATTGCTAGTGGAGCCTTTTTCATGAATGCCTAGCATAACGCAGCTTGCTAAGCCTTATGAATCTCAGAGTTCATATTGTGTGGTGCCTTATCAAATTTATCAAAAGGTATAACTTTGGTATGGTTAGTTCAATGGGATCCTAATAAGACTCTCTCATTGGCCACCTTCTGGGGGCTCACCTAGTGGACAATAGATTTCACTAGCCCATGTGAGCGCATTTGGTTTGCATAGTGGACAGTGGATTTCACTTGTAACCATTTTGGACAAACAACTAAGGCTTGATCCACATCAATTAGGACAAATTGTCGAGGCTTGATCCACCCATTTTTCTTTCTTTCTTTAAGTCTTTGACATTGTATGTTTGTGTATCTTGTCTTGCTACTTCATATCATACATCTTGTGTGTGTCCCTTTGTGCTTATGTTGGTTTTCCATGGGATCTTAGATCTTGGGGGCTTATGCAACCTCCTTGATTTTTGTCATCCTATCCCATCGACATTCATACACTTGGACCCCTCTTGACGCTTGTTTGTCTACTTTAGTGTGAGTTTGAGTGCAAGTTCATCCTCTCACTAATGTGGGGGCTAAATGTAGTGTAGAAAAATGTACTCCTTTACATTTCACACTATGTTTGGGTCCCCTAATTTAAATTGGACTTAATTAAGCCTCTAATTGGTCCAAAATTGTATTTATAAGCCTAATTAATTGCAATTTCTGAAGGGGAAGTGTGATTTAATTAATGCATTTATCATTATTAACACCCCAAATTTCAAAAATCTTGATAACTTAGGTCAGGTCCCATTCACCCATGGGAAAATGGGTCCCCTTTAAGGTGCAAATTCAAATTTTAAATATGTTTTGGCAATATTTTAATGATCCCAAATTCATATTCAAATGTTGACTTGTAATGTTTAATTTTTGGGAAATTAGAAAATTGTCTATAAAAGCAAGGTCTTTTTATCAATTCAAATCCTAGATTTTCAAGAGAGATTTCACAAGAGCTAAGATTATTGTCAAAGGTGTTCAAAAGTAGATTTATCAAGCATTTGTTGTAGCATTCAAGATCTCAAACATCATGTCAAAGTTATCAAGCATCATGCATGTTTTTGGAGCTAGCATTGTGATGTAGGTTTCAAAGATCAAGTCAAAGCATTCAAGTCATATTTCAAGCATCAAGATCCACATACATTGAAGGTATTTCATGCAAGATCAAAATTTCAGACTTCCAAAGGTTTATTCAATGGTTTGGTGAGTTACAACATTGCATTATTCATTCATCATTCCTTTCCATATTTCATTATTTCAATTCAAGGTTTAATTACCCAAACAGGGTTTGACCAAGGAAAACCCCCATTCACCAAAAACAAACAATTTTTACTTCTTGTGTTTCTGTTGTAGATTTTAGGTTGAAGGAAAATTGAAGATTGGAGATCTCTAAAGTGCAAAATTACAAAATTGCAAACGTTGTAAAAGTTGCAAGAAAATTTGTCAAGATCACGGAAACTCGAATCTTAGATTTATTTTTCATCATTTTGAGTGAAACTAGTGGGAAATTACATCTTAGATCTATCTTTAGAGGCTCCTAAAAATTCAATTCAAAAAGCTGTGGACCCATTCACTATTTCTGGAAACTTAGTGACCAGTTTTTGAGGCAAGTTTTAAGTGTCTTCCACTCATCCAATTTGCACAAAATTGACTGTTTCTATTAGAGGTATACTTCATCTACATGAATTAGGTCTTAGGTTACAGATTTGAGGTCATTTACTATTTTATTTTCATCTCCCCAAAGTTTTGTTTGAACTTTACCCCTCGTCCACACACATATAAAGGAGATTGCTAGATCTTTTGTGGAATTAACTCATCTAAGGGTTGAAAGTTAATTCTATCTTAGAGGATATTATTTCCTAAATGAAATAGAGGAAGGTAGGTTCATCACACTCCACTTATCCCCTTTCTATTTATGGAATATTGGTAATAAACCCCCATTTTTCTAAGTTTTGGTGAACCTACGCTCTTTCTATGTTTCAATTTATACATAAAATTGAGAAAGATCATTGTAGAGTATAAACTAGTATATTGTAAACTTGGTAGAAACCACACAATCTAGAGTTATGACTAGCTGAATAGTCCACTCAACATTGTAAATACTACATTAAATTATCAACCAAGTTTTGTAACCTTGTGATGGTGTTGCACTATGTGTGCCTTCAGAGACCCAAGGCTACCTAGGTTATCCTATTAAAGATATTCTACTTGCTGGAAAATCATAGAGTTGCATAATAGTGAAAGAATTAAACTTGCGCTAATGGCTACGGGTGCCTACAACTTAACCTATAACTGAATTGCTGCTAACAAAGAATTACTGAACTAACTCAAAACTACTCAAACTGGTAATTGCATTTATTCTAACCTCCAAAGTACTATAAGTTAACTAAATGCATTCATGTTCATGAACACTCATTATTGATAATCAAAATATGAGAATCTATTTCGATTTACATGCAATCTATGAAGTAATGATAAATGAATATAACAACTAAACAAAAATAAACGACTATAAATATAGTGAAGAACAATTACCTTGAGTGGCTTGCCCAAGTGGTTGTGTTCACTTAACTAAACCAAATATAAACCTTCAAATTCTACGCATTCATATGAACTTGAACTTCATTCATTATGCATCACAAAAGATTACACAAAATATTCCTCATAGATTGTATTCAAGGAAATCATCTTTGAATAAACAACATGTCTATAGATGAGAACTGAAAACTGAAAAGTAATTGATAACAAAATACAAAAATCAACTAACTGATCTAAGGACTCAACCACCAGCTATATACAAGCATGGGGGAGGCTATTCTAAACACAACTCCTAACTACAATCATTAACTATGACTCCTAGATATCGGAGTATATAGTTAAGATTGAATTATTCAAACTATAATTGTAAAGAGACAAGAGTTCTAATAGAATTAAAACTTTGCAAAATAGATTTGCGTGTAAAACACACAAACAGTTATCTAGAATCCTATCAACAAAAGAATTCTTCTTCTCAACGCTTTATTAACTATTATAATGATGCACGACTAACTCCATCAGGTGCCTCCACATGGTAGTTATCACACTCAACTTGATTAGGCACTTCCCCTATTTTGTTGTCCAAGTCTTCCTTTTGATGTGGGCTACAACTTCCAGTGTTAGTTAATTATATACAAAGCTAAATACCATGATTAAACACAAAATTCCATCCACATTTCATACATACTCACATATAAACCATGCAATGCTGCTATATCATAACTATATTTCCATTACTATAATTCAGGTCCAAGGTTGTTGTTAACACGTAGGATTGCACCCGAATGCAAAGCTGACAAGATCAACAATCCTGTGTAACATGGAAATAGTTTTTGAGCCTGTGGGTTGCTCATAATGAAAGTGAATCTCCAAATTATGGGTTGTTCCTTATCTAATGAATGTTCAATATGAATTGCTTTATCATTTGGGATTCACACAAGTTATACTTTCAAATACTAAACTTTTCACAATGATATACTGTTACTATTATGAATGAGACAACAGGGATTAGTTTTCAAGCCAAAAGAAGCAATTGATTAAAATTTGTATAAAAACTGATTTCTAACTCTTTGCAATGCATAAGAGAGTAGGAAGCAAGAACTGAAAAAACCTAAGTCTTTTCTCCTATATACAGAAAGGGCTCCAAAGAGTCATAGTGAGTTAACTGAAGTTAACTATACTCTAAAAATATTCAAATCTCTCCACAAGAAAAGAAAAATACTAAAAAGAGGGGTCAAAACAAGTAACTTCCTTAAAATATTATTTCAAACTGTCACATCAGTTTGAAAATTGACCTTGAAACCACATGGGATAATTTAAAATCAGGACCAAACTCTACAGTTAACTCCTTCTTGCTTTTTTCATTAAAAAATTTTTTGAAATTCAATTATCCCCACCTCCTGATTTTTGCATGATTTATGGAATGAAGATAACTCCATGAATAAATATTAAAGCAAATCACTTATAACTTACTTTAATATTTATTATGTGATTGTTTATTTAATGCCTTGCATGAAAATATTAAAGTAATTTATAAGGAATTACTTTAAATTTTTTTACATAGTTATTTTTGCTTTAAACTTCATGCAAAGATCAAGGGGGCTGACATGAACTCCACTACATATTTGGAAAAACAAAAAAAAGCCTTTCCCGCGACCTCGACTTTTAATATACATGCAATTTGTAAAATGGAGTGATAAAAAATCACCTCCAGGTTGACAAAAGATTAGGGTTTTATTTTGAAACTCAAAAAGAAACCCTAAACACACTCACGGCTCATTTGCTTTCACCCTCTAGCTGAAATGTTTCATGTTGCAGCACCGCCATGGGTTTGAATCATTTGGCACTCTATGTATGGTTGAACGTGTCCTCACTACTGGTAAGCCACTCACTTCATGCTAGAAAAAATACTGAGATTCTTTTACATCTATGAAAGAGAACATTTTATGCTTAGTTTGCTTGCTCTAGACTTTTGCTTCTTGAGTGTGTACATCTCTGGCATTGCCCTTTTGAAACGACTGTCATTTTTGCCTTAACAAGCTCTTGAATCTTTTTCATGCCTTGTCATGGAACTGATTTGTAATTACTATTGCACATAATGTCTGAATGACTTTAAAACATTGTTGTTGTCCTTGCAACATCAAAACTTTTCATGAAATCAAACCCCGCGACCTCTGATCTTTTAGTACTTGCACCGTGTTTCACCAATTTTGAGGTCTAATTCGATTCCTAGCATTATGAGACGTTTGACTATTGGGAAACACCAAAAATAGCATCTCCAACCATTTTTGGCCTCATGAATATGAGATCCTAGATTCCCCTACATTTCCTTCTTTTGCATCATTTTCATGTAACTCTCCCTCAAATTCACGGGCTTCCCATCATCGAGATTTTTGCAGTTTAGTAAGACATGGAATGAAGTATTGAATGAAAACTCCCTTGCTATTTTTTGGCTTATTTTTTTAATATCTTGCAATATAGACACCTTTTGTGCTTAAGCTCTTTTGTCTTGTTGCTTAAATTGGGCAATTCATCCTTCTTATGTTGAAGACACTTTGTAAAACTGATGAAGCATGACTTATGCATCAGATCTACTAATTTAAGTCCATTATCATCTAAAAGCTACTCAATGCATCTTTGCATTTTCTTCTAGCTTTGCATAGGGTAACAACATTTCATTTGTTTGCATTCCACCCCATGCATATAACCAACAACCGCATCTTCGCATACTTGGGAAAATTATACATGATTTTCTCACTCCTCAATGAAGAACCCAAACTTTGCTGCACTGTATTCTTATGCATTGATTTTTCTTTCTTTTGTAGAATGAAAGTTCTATGAACTCTTTCCACATTCTTATCCCTTAGTGTGATAAGTTAATATTACTATCCTTTTCATTCTCCTTTGATAATATGACAATCATCCTTTAATTTGACCTGTGGTTGCTTTCAAATGGATTGTCCTCTAGTAACTTACATTGGTCTTGTCATTATGCTTGCTGCCTCCTCACTAGACTGCTACTAAGAGGATTGTTGATTGTTACTTGTATTATGAACTCTATTTTATTGTACTGGATTGTATCTATACACTTGTAATGGCAAGAAAAAGAATTGTACTTTAATTATTCCAATCACTTTGTACATAGTTACTATCCTTTATGGTATTGAATGTTCCTAGTAACTGTAATGACAGTGCTTGGAAAGTCAATTATTATGCTTTACAAGTCTTTCAAACAGTGAGATTGCAAATCCATGCCTTCCTTTAAGTTCATAAACTTTAACACTTAGGGATAGTGGATAGTGATCACGAACTTAGAATAAGATGCTGAACACCTAGACCAAGCACTGCTAACAACTGAGGTTCCATGATCTTTGCTGCTTCATGAGCCAATGATAAACTCACTTTTACTCTGCTCCACTAGCTGTACTAGTTATGGCTATTGTTTGAGAATAGCCATGGTTCTCTATATTTTTCTCAACAACTTTAAGTCAATAAAAAAAGAAAAAACTATGCTATGCACTTGTTCAAATAGACAACTTTTGCCAATGAAAATTATGTAACTTTAGAATCAAACATACAAAATTAAAAAACACAGTAATAAGTTAGAAAAATGAGAAACACACTATGTCTAGTGAAGTTTGATACTCACTAAGTGTGTACCCATGACAAAGTAGCAAAATGAGAAGCACACTAGGTCTAGTGAAGTCCGATATTCACTATGTGTGCACCCATGTCAACCATATTAAGAGTTATACTCCTTGATAACTCTAATAAGGTACTACAAAAATGATCAAGATGCTATGCCAATGCATCACCAAGTTCATTTACTGTGAAAAAAGTGAAGAAAATAATGCCAATGTATGCCCCCACCTTAAAGAAATTGCAAAACACCATGCTATGAGCAATTACTTTAAGGTAGAAAAATGATAAATTCCATGCAGAAAAATATCACAAGAACTTATTTGGAAAGCCCTATGCCAATGATATGTTTCAAAATAAAGCTACATAATGATAAGGGGTTGCCTCAAATGTAATGCAACAAACAACATAGAATATGAACACATAAGGGATCCACAAATTTGGGGTCAGTTTATGTCTTTGTTACAGTAATATAATAGATCTAAAAACTGACATCATTCGCAAAATACTCATGGGATAATAAACATAATGGAGGAATGTCACATAGAGAGAAGATAAACAAACTTTTGGGTCAAAATGGAAGAGACTCAAATGTCTCAACGCCTTGCATCATCCTCAAAAGGAAGACACAAAATGAAAATAAAAGACAAAGTTTACAACCTATAGAAGAATGAAGATACAAATAGAAGAATGTCATGAAAGGTTTGTTTCCTTTGTATCCTTACACCAACAGAGCAACAAGGGTCATCCAAAGAAAACTCACAAACATAAAGGCACACCAAGCAACACAATATGGGAGATCACACATGCAAGTAAACACATAAAAAACACATGAAACAAACATAAAGGAGTATTGCACATGCGAGACGATCTAAAGCAAATCATTTGCATCCCAATCTTTCTCATCATATAGGGAAGGAAAATAACTAGCTTAAGGGACTAAAAAAAGTGCCATATTAGGAGCATCTCTAGGTTCAACATGCATGGTGGGTCACTTTCATCAGGAGGATCATCACAGTTTCCCTCATCTAAATTCATTTTCTTTGAAAGCAAAACATTAAGCTTATTATGCACTTGTTCATCAATTTTAACAATTTCATCTTCATCATCCAAATTAATCATATCAAGAGATTTTATGATAATGGCAATTGTATGTTCTTGTTTCACGTCTTGTTTTAGTTTCATGTCTTGTTTTGGTGAAAGCTATAATTATTCTTGATTTGTTTGCATAGGTGTTTGATTATCATGCATTGTTTTATTCTTTTCTTTTAATTGATGAGAAATAGCACAACACTTATTCCTATGTTCTTTAGCATTTCATTTTATTCTTGCATGGTTTTTAATTTGTGATGGGGTAGGAGTGGGTTCTTGATCATTGGTATCTTTTCTTCCCTTATGGGAGGAATTGGACGAACCATTGGGGGCTGGGAAACCACTCTCTTTAGGTATATACACTTGTTTTTATCTTTGGAGGCACAAAATGAATCATTCAATTATCTCTTGATTTTTTATATGATATGGGTGGAGGGACTACAACATATTTACCTTGGTTACTTGAAATAGTCTTTGCTTCAAGCATAGGTTCATCCATAACTCGTGGAGGAGGAGGAGCAATCATAGTCTTATCATTTTTCAAGAATATTTGTAAGAGATAACTTTGTTATGCACTTTTCATTAAACTTTTGGTATGATTTAAAAAAGAAATACTCACGAAGCTTAATAGGTTCCATAGGCTAAGGCCAAAAGAAATTTAATGAAAATTTTCCACGAGAGGAAAAGGGATTAAACCTACTATGATGCATTGTAAAAAAATGGTTTTTAGATGGGAATTTCACGCACTTGTGAATAACCAACAGGACGACCTTCATGGAGCATAGCCATGGGTATCCTATCTTCACATGGATGTCTGTGTGCTGCACATGCATCCAAATCATAACTTAGTGAGAAATGAGGTGGCAGATTGTTGACACTTCATCGTTACCCCCTATGGAGTTGGAATCATGTAATTTTGACTCATAAGGTTCTTGTCATAAATGAAGCTAGGCATTGTAAATGTGAGGGACAAATACACAAATTGGAAATTGCCACAGGGTGCAATTTTACAACATTAAATTTTTATCCCACTTTAGTGAGCTGATTTTTGAGAAAAAATTAGCTACACAAAAGTAGAAAAGAAGAAACTAGTACAAACTTGAAAATTTGAAAATTTTACGGATTTGCATGCCAAAAAGGATACTGTAGAGGCCATAAAGGTTGATCAGGTGGATACTGAAAATGCCCCTAGTGATTGAGCTTAGTGAGAAACCATAACACTAGATGTAAATTTTCATTATGCAAAACTTAATTTTAGGTCAGTTCAAAAATCAGAAGAAGCTACCATGACAAGAAGAATGCTTAAGAAAAATTCAATGGTTTGAAAGAAAAATATGATGAAGAGGTGAGTATATTTACCCTCCTATTTTTTCCCCCATCTAGGTGGGGTGAAAACAAGAAGAATGGAAGGACCACGTCCATCAGAAAAAATGGGCCAAAAATGACCTATATATACATAGGAGGGTCCATAGAAGGGTCATTTTCACTATTCACCGTAAGTGAATTGTTAAATTTTGTGAGAGAAAAGTTAGAAAAATTAGTCATAGACATGATTACATAGACCCTATGATTGAGTAGCTTCATAGGGCCATAGCCGAGGGTGGTGAGGTCGATGAGCTACGAGGAATCTGACTCTTTCTTTATATTTTAAGGTATTTTTTCCCTAATTTTTCAAATCTAGAGCAGTGTTGAAAATAAAGGTAATATTGTAGCTTAAAACTTGTAAAACTATGAGACTGTAGATCTAATTAAGTGTTCTTTGTCACAATTCTTTGTGTATGATTAATTTGTTTAGACCAATTTTACCAATTGTAGAAAGAGACAAAAGATTGTAGAAGAATGAGACAAGGAGATAGAAGTGACACAACATATACATGGACAAACCCTTTCGGGAAAAAACTCCACCAGAATCAATAGTGCTTGTATTATTTAACCCTAGAAAAAGATTACAATAATACTATATCAATCCTTGATTGATATGCTTCCTTGCCTTCAACAATCCTTCTTCACAACCTAAAATAAACTCTCATGGAACTCTCATACACTTGCTGCAATTAATAGACAATAAAATGAGCATGTAAACTCATAAGAGTTGTACAATACAAGAGTATAAATCTCCTCACAAAAATCTACACCTAGATTGGGCAAGTAGAGTTCCACAATGTAATCTGAAGTCAAACCAAAGTCTTCCTCAATTGAGGTGCCCCAAACTGAACACTTAATTGAACTTTGTCAAGAAGATATCATGCAAAATTCACCTCAAAGTTGGCACCCAAGAATGGGCCCACTTGACCGAGCCTTGTAAATATCTTCTCATGCAAAATGTGTTAATTGAAAGATGCCAACTTGGGTGCCCAAGGTGGTCCCAAGTCAATCTTAGTTAACTAAAACATATCTCTCCACCAATTCATGCAAACATTATGCATGATTGATCATCCCCACTTAACTAAAAGTATCCACCTGTTATCTGTCATGCAACTCAAGTCAATAGTCATGCAACTCAAGTCAACTAACATTCAACTCAAAATAACTACATGCAACTAAAGATAACTGAACCATAACTGAATTGAACTGAACTAAACTGAACTGAATTGATATTGAATTGATACTGAACTGAACTGAACTAAATTGATATTGAACTAATACTAAACTGATAGTGCCACTCCACTCATGTAAATATCAATCCCTAATTTGTAGGATCAAAACATGCATTACTAAAGTGTTATCAATCCTCCAAATGATTAACTGAAGCAAGGTGGGTTCCACCTTCCATGTGGGTGCCCCATGTGCTCCTATCTTGTAGGAGTTGTTCTTGGACATCCCCACATGTTCCTATCATTTAGGAATAATCACAAATTCCAATTTACATGTTCATTTCATTTGAATTTAATCTCTTTCTAATCCTAGTGTTGGTGAACACTTTCCAAGGACTTAGGCGATACATGAAATATGTTTAGGATTGCAATTAAATGGCATCCTATTCCCAACAAGTAGTGCATGTGTCTGGGTGGTGTAGAGGTGTCCAACTTGTGCATTATCATCCCAACTACATGTTGGTTTCCTTCGACCATGTTGGTGTTTTCCATGTGCGCTATCATCCAGGTAATGTTTATGGCGGTCAACCTCAAATGCTAGTGTGTTGCACAGACATATGTGCAGTGCACCTTTGTCCTAGAGGTCAACTTAGAGAAAAAAATGATGTAGAAGTTAGAATTTTTATGATATAGATGGATTTGACATAGATTTTATTTTTATTTTGTAGGTGTGGCCTAAGATGCATGAGCATAGAGGTGGGAACATGCTTATGACATTATGAGATTAGGCAACTTGCATGCATCTCGATGCCCAAGACCATATTCAACAGGTGGGCCTACACCCTTCCAAATATGTTTTATCATCATTTGATGCTCATGGAACTCATGGAGAGGTGGGATGCAACTACCTCCTTGGTCTGCCTTCCCACAAGAGAGATGTTGGTCACACTTGAGGATGTGTACTAAATCACAAACCTACCCATCTATGGATGGCAGGTGGCCTACGATGATACACAGTTAGCTCGAAAGACCCTAAAGGGCCAACAATATTGCATTGAACATATGAAGCCTGATGATACCATCAACCACATCTACATATGGTGGTTTGAGTAGGGATGAGTGGTAGTCCCACTTATTTAAAGGGTGATGGTAGTCATAGTCATCCTTCGAGTTGCTATGGAAAGGAGAGCATCTCACTTGCACATGGGCCTTGTCTCTACTGTTCATGAGATGGAGGAGTGGTGGACTATTTTTGGTTGGGGATGTATCATGCTCGCCCACTTATACCATGAGTTAGGGTGATATGTACACTATGAATTTTCTAGCCTCATAGCTTGCACGCTCTTGCAAGTGTGGGATTTTGCACATATTACATGTACTCGACTAGATTGGTTTCCCCAAGGCATGGCTCTTGGTACCCCAATGTCACACTTGTACCTATTGGTACGTGATTGAAGGTAAAAAGATCTTCATTTTTGTGGCTTTAGATGGATACTTTATAGTCACATGAGGTAAGATGGTGACCATATAGGGGCCTGTAGTGGCTCATAGATAGGTGGTAGCTGTGACGAATGCAATACAATCATCTCCTGGAAAGATGCATCGATTATATCATTATTCCTTAGTACTGGCACAAGGTCACTCGATTTAGGATTTTGTAGACCATCCCCCAACTCCTACCACATAATTTTGAGTGGCGAGGAGTTCCACTAGACCGGGAAATCATCGTCAGCTAACCATAGCAAATGTCATTATTAGCCACGACATGTCAGACAATGACAACTAACCCCTGATGCTGACCATTGACAATGTGGGGGTCACTCGTAGCTACAAATCTTGGTGGGAGAGAGTGGGTCCTATCTTGATTTTCTTGACACATACCCCTATGGGAAATGTTGGTGCATAGGGGTAGGTAGGAGTAGGAGGAAGAGGAGAGGATTGAGGGAATGGCAGCAATGACCAACATAAAGAGGTGGTGGGCAGAGTGGAAGAGAGGCCCAAGTAGCGACAAAGGCTTTTATCACCTCCAACTACTATCCTAGTCTCAGTGGCACCACCTTCAATAACCAATGTCCCCCTAATAGCATCAACAACAATAGGGATTGGTCCTAGGATTGTACCCCCTTAGAATCCACATTGGTAGGTTGGGGACCCAAGAATAAGAGTGATTTATGCTATTTCCATTTTAGTACTTCATATTTTAGTTTCATCTCATATATGCTCATTTTTTTGTATATACAATCTGGTATTGACAGTGTCTACTACTCTGTGGTTGTAGTGGACACACAAGAGTAGATCACTTTCATTAGGGGGTGTGTCTCTGAGGTGGTCCGACCATGCTAGTCTAGGGGAGCTTCTTTGATGCATACATGCTAGCTTCAATGAGGTGACACACCCACTTATTTGAGCCTATTGCATAATTAAGGATCGTGTATGAGGAGGCTCGGTAGAGGTCATGTAGAGGACCACTGATGTTGCTGTTGTGATCAAGCAGTGAGATTAGCATACGATCAAGCTCCACATTGCCCTCACCAAGTGAGATCAAGCTAGGAAATGGGAAGTAAGTGCTAAGAGGGCATGTGACACCCTACAAAGCTAGCTTAATGACCTTGGTGGGTAGGCAACAATCATGAGGTTGGATGGAGATCCCTAATTTTAGTAGCTTCAGGAGGAGTTGTGACAAATATGATAGTGGGAGGCACGAATATAGGTGGAGGTTGTAGATCTATGCAAAGAGATACGAGGATTGTGAGCAAGCTTATCCGTGTCACAGTCACATTGATCGCATTCCCTCGCGTTCATCTAGCCTCAATATCAATCGCCACCAAGACTAGAGGGCTCAGGGAGTTATGCGTTGAGGGGATAGAGGCCCATTTTGTATATGTGTGATTTTATATACTGATGATATCATTTTGTACAAAATTATTTTGATGCATAGACATATACAGATATACAAACATCACATTTTGATATAATGGTGTGATACATGTACATGATGCACACTTTGATATATATATATATGTGTGTGTGTGTGTGAGAGAGAGAGAGAGAGAGATTTTGGTCCGACATAATGGTGTTCATTATTTGTATGTTTTTACTTTCATGTATGATTATGTGATGGATGTTATACCTATGGATTTATGTTTAGACCTTAGATGCTATCATGATCTAATAAAAACACATAGATCTATGTTAATTAAATACCATGATGATGTAATTGTCTAACTAAAAGATTGAATCAAATGCAATACACAGATACACAAGATAATAAAACACATGTAAGGGTAATTCCTAATTAAGGAAATTAATCACATACACATGTTCACATCATAATAAAAAAAATAGGATAATGTCTTAATGAAGGAATGCAACATCACAACACACTACAATCCACGAGGGATGAGTGTTATACACATGAAACATAGAAACTATGTATAGTATCAATGAAGATGAATCACATTAACAAGCTCTCTTAGAGGCATTCCATCCATAGATGACAGTCCATAGGCACCAAAACCATACACAAAGATGATAATGTAAGGGCCTAATCTATTAGGACTAAACTTCCCCTTTTGATCAGGTGGTGCATTCACATTTCTTTGATTCTCATAGAGAACTAGATCACCTACCTTGAAAGTTATAGAAAGAACACCTTGATTGTAATGTTTAGAAAGTGATCATTGATAAGCTTGAAGATGATTGAGGGCTTGTAATCAGTGCTCGTCGAGCAACTCAAGCTAATGCAAACGATTAGCATGGTAAGTTCCATCATCAATTAATCCTTTAAGGGAAATCACAAAGACAAAATTTCCAACTCTAAAGGTGTGATAGCCTCAACACCATACATGAGGTTATATGGCATTGTGCCAGTCACCATACAAGCACTCATGTGATAGGACCACAAGGCATATGTTAATTGAGTATGCCAATCTTTACCATGTTTATTTACTATTTTTTAAAGAATCAACTCAAGATTTTTAATAGATGATTTAGCTTGGCCATTAGATTAAGGATAGTATGGTGTAGAAAAGCGATGTTGGATGTGAAACTTCTCTAAGAATTTCTTCACCTCTTTGTTCTTAAATGGAGTACCATTTTCAGAAACAAGGGTAGAAGGCAATCCAAAATGAGCAATGATATTGTTTAGAAGAAAGTTACAAATTGCTTCAGCATTTGTGGATCAAAGTAGAACAATCCATAGCAGTAATGATGAAGATATGTCCTCTAGAAGGAGGGGATATTTTACCAATAATATATCCAATCCCCATTTTGTAAATGGCCAAGGAGAGGTATAATTTTGAAGCTCTTGATTAGAAGCACAAATGAGATTACTATGCTGTTGTCACTGTGAACACTTCTTGACAAAAGAAAAGGAGTCTTGTTCCATTGTTAGCCAAAAGTATCCCATGTGAACCAATTTACGCACCAAGGATTTACCACCAAAATGTCCACTCAAGAGCTTGAATAGGCTTCTTGAAGGGAAAGGGGTATTTTTGTCTTAGTGAGACACCGAAGAAGAAGACCATTATAATATTTTTGATAGAGAACATATGATAATATAATGTATCAAACTAAAAAAAATCTTATCTGAGTGCAAGCGTTCTTTGTCACATCATTGAGAAAATTTCTAGTCTTCAGATAATTGTAAATATGAGAATACCATTCCTCCGATTCCACGCAAGCATACACTAGATCATCATATTCAAGTTGATTTGAGACAATAGGAGAGTAGAGAATATAGACCAAAAAGGGGTATTCTTCTATGCCTTCATTCAAAGATACAAGGGAGGCGACACTCACAATTGCATCCACTTGTCGATTTTATCTCTTAGGAACACTGTCTATAATAAAAGAAGAGAAATGATCAAGTAGGGATAATTCCAAATCCCCATACTAAGATAGCTTATTCTGCTTGGCTTGATATGTTCCTATAATATGATTTACAATAAGTTTAGAATCATTGTGTATGCGAATATGTTTCATGTTCAATGCTATTGCGACACACAAGCCAACAATAAGGGCTTCGTACTCAATGATGTTGTTAGTGCAATGGAATTCCAATCGAAAGGATAGAGGAACTGGCTTACCTTCAGGTGAGATTAAAACTACACTTTCTCTAGATCCATCTTGACATGTTGATCCACCAAAGTACATCTCCCATAAAAGTTCATGTTTGGTTGTAAAAAGGTCTTCGTCCAAACATAAATCCAGATTAGGAAAGGAGTTAGATGAGGGAGCTTCTGCCAATTCATTAGAAATAATTTTTCCCTTAATCACTTTCTAAGTTACGAACTTGATGTCAAACTTAGAGAGCAAAATTATCCATTTTTCTAACCTTCCCGAAAGATCAGTTCTACTAAAAAAATGTCTTAGAAGATCACTTTTTACAATGACATGAGTTTCAACACGAAGAAGATAATGTCATAACTTCTGTACTGCAAAAATGAGAGCAAGACATTGTTACTCCATGGAAAAATAATGAGTTTCATAATCGAGGAGAATACAACTAATGTAATAGACCACTCTTTCTTTACCATCATCACCATGTTGAGCTAACAAAGCTATTGAGGCATGAAGTGATGAAAAGATATAGAGAAAAAATGGTCTATCTTGTATAGCCGACATTAGGATAGGAGGATTAGAAAAATAACTCTTTATTGGCTCAAAATACTTTTTGCACTCATCGTCCAATCTAAAGAAAACATATTTCTTCAATAAACACATGAATGGAAGGGTCCGATCAACCAACTGAGCTACAAAATCTACGAATTTCCCGAATCTTCCCCTACAAACTATGTACTTGAGAGATATTTTGGGTGGAGATATGTTAACAATTGCATCAATTTTATTTGTATTGACTTTGATTCCATGGTGAGAAACAATAAATCCTAAAAGTTTTACAGTGTTAATGTCGAAGAAATGCTTAAGAGGATTCAGTCTCATCTTATAGAGTCAAATCCTTTCAAAAATAAGATAAATATTTTTCATGTGATCTTGGTGAGTTATAGACTTAGCCAAGATATAATCAACATAATCTTCTAGAATTTTATAAATGAAATCATGGAAGATTAGGGTCATTTCCCATTGGTAAGTTGCTCCTGCATTCTTTAACCCAAATTGCATGACCACATAATATAAAGTACCCCAAGGGTAAGTGAAGGTTGTCTTATACTAATCTTCCAGGTTAAATATATGAATTTGATTTTAGCTCGAGAAGCCATCCATGAAGGACAACAAGGCATGTCCTACAATCGAGTCCACAATCATATCAATATTAAGAAACAAAAAATCATCCTTAAGAGAAGCCTTATTGAGATCACAAAAGTTAATACAAATGCGAATACGACCATCAGGCTTGCTGACAACAAAAATATTCGATATCCAAGATAAATAGTCAATAGGATGGATACATTTTTCTGTTAATAGCTTCTCTATCTAGGTCTTAACTAGCAATGCAACCTAGGGTCGGGGGCCCTAGCTCAGTTGGCTAAATATTTCCTATTGCAGGAGGTTGGTCACTAGGTCTAGTCTCCCCCACCCTCGTGGTACCAGAGGGCGTGTCGCTCTAGCACTGTCGGTCACGTTAAAAATTTTATCAGGTGCATTGTAGTTTATAGGGGGTCGTGCTACCCAATTCCTGCAGTCTAAAAAAAAAACTAGCAATGCAACCTAGGGATTCATCTTTCGGATCTTTTGTTTAATGGAATGAGCATCAGGACATAGAGCAATATTGTGAACCACTATAGACTCATCAATACCAAGTATGTCCTCATATGACCAAGCAAAGATGTCAGGATGAGAATATAACAAGTCAAAATGTTGCTTAGATTCTTCTGAAGAAAGGCACTTTTCAATCTTAATCACCTTTCCAAAAGACTTAGGATCCATGAAAACATTAGTAGTATCCCCTTTAAGGAGAGAACTATGATCTTCAAGATGGGGAATAGGAACATCATCATCAACATTAGATTAAGGAGCCTTCTCATCAATACTCAAAATAGATGTGATTTGGTTTATGACCAAGATCATCCCACGATCATCAAGATCAACGATGGACAAGTTGAGGATGATGGAGTAAGGATGCAGATGGGTATGTGGAAGCTTTAAAGCACCTCATCGCTGTTTCTAAGTATGATCAATAAAGCAAGTGGCGATCCTTAATGAGCCTCGTTGATCAAGTTTTAAATCTTGGATGATCGACTACTGAGATTCAACATGCAATGATTGATTTTTTCTCACATGAGCGAGCTAGGATGGCCATTAATTGCAACTAGCCTCCAATTCCTCTATTTAATGAGGATTTTCTCTAGCTTGTTTGATCATTCGTAAATTATCAAGGCACATAATTGATTGCTGTGGGTATTGGAAGAACAATTTCAGAGTGCTAAAAGAACTCTCACAAGGGTGGCGATATGATATCTTCTGATATGTAAGTGTGCATGCATATTGTATCGTTGTTGTAGTTCATTAGTATTATGTGTTTGGTGCTTTTGGGGTTTTCATTGTTTTTGCATGGGAATTCTGTAAAAGTTGTGGTTAGTGTTTTTTCCTACACAATTGGCTCCGGTTAGTATTGTACTCTAGGAAAATGAGTGAGCCAAGTTCTCCCATTATAGTGATCCAAAGGTCCAGAAGGTTAAATATGCAGGAACTAGTTGCATATGTGCCTGAGGAAAAACCTATTGTGGCAGAAACACCAATTTTCCCAAAAGGAAAGAGGAGTGTTCGAAGGAAGGTTGAGAAAATTACTATCAAGAGTACTTACAATCTTAGAAATAGGACTAGTTCAGAAGAATTAGTTAAGTTTGGAGGAAAAGGGCATGTTGAGTTTGTGAAAGAATTAACAAGGCTGAGTACAGGTCCTAGGGTTTTTTAAAAGAAGCCCAGTGCTCCTATTCTAATTTTTGATAATTCTTTAAGTGAGGAGGGAAGAGCTGACCCTAATTCTGGCCATTTCCCTATTTTTCTTGTGCCTTATGATGACTCAAATGGTGATATAATTGTTGCAACTCCACTCTCTGTCAAAAATCTCGGTGAGGGTGTTTACTCGGCGTCTAAAAAGGCTAGGTAACACCTATGTTCTCTTTTTAATGGTGTCCAGTTTTGGGGTGCTCTGTTGACTTGACTTCCATGTTGTTGGTTCATTGGTTCGTACCATTGATGATGATGGTGGTTTCTCTAGTATTGGTGAATGTTCCAATTTTGATGATGCCTTTCAGAAGGCTTGCGTGGCTTCTTCGACCAATGGCGTGGCACTCTTTTTTCCTTTTTTCTTTCCCGTGGTGAAGGAATTATTGAAATGTAACAGTTCAGGAAATGACCCTAATGAAATGAAATTAATTTTGAAATTATTGTGAAATGTAACTGTAATGATCTCGATACTTGTTGCTCCCTTAATCTATAAAGGGGAATTCAAGGCTCATTACAGGGGTCAAATTTTGAGTCCAGTATGGTCTAGGTATAATTTGAGTACATAAAGCAAATGTAAATGTAGAAAGCTTGATGAATCTGTCGAGAAATTGTCTTGGGTATAGGTTGTATATGTAATAGTCTTAAATAGTTTTACATGAATTACTGATATTGAAACAAATCTAAATTCCAAAGCATGTACTCTCCTTTTGTATACTTTTGCAGATTATAAATGAAATTATCAAGGATCTTTTTGTTTGTCCTCAATGGTTTAATTGAATGTATGGCTTTGTTTATGTGCTTTAACTCAAAGGGTTAATCAAAATGCTTGAGGAAAGCCATAGGTCTCTAAGAATTTGCAAAGGATCTGATAAGAAGTGATGTTTTGGGATGTTGTGAGTTTTTGTATTGCAAGGCATTACAAAGATAGTCCATCTATTTCATAATTAAATAATTTGTGTATTACTAAGTATTTCATATTTGACTCCATTTACCCAATTGATGAGGCACTGGCCTGTTTGTCAAGAATTCATGTAATCAAATGAATAAGTAGTATGCCTAGCCATGGGTTTCAAAATGAGAACAACACTTATTAAAATCCTGTCAATTCTGAAATGTAAGCTAGAAATATACCCTCGTTCCTAGCAAATGGACAATTATTTACTTAAAGATTAGCCAAATCCTTGGTGAATTTTGTGTATTTACCTGAATTAGGAACTCATTTGTGCAAAAGTGATGTTCTCCATTTTAACAAAGTAAAATGAACACAATCAGAAAATAGCCTCCCTGGTCCCACATAACCTAAAGTGCAGGAGTAGAGATCAAAGAATTATTTACTTGTCGTGTTGGCCACTAGCCTAGGAATGTCTTGAATATAAGGATTGGCTATCCTTTAGAGAATTCCGGGGTTTAATTGAAAAAACACCAACAAAAATGGTGACTCTGTTGGTGACAATTTTCATTTTCCAGTCACAAATTGTTGTATTACAGAGTCAAATGGTGTGATAAATCTGAACATCTCATTAAGATATTGTTGAATTCTTGAACCCGGTGAAATAATTAGTAGCAACAAAGCTCAAAGGATTTGAAGGTGGCTCTATTGTTGGACCAAACCTAGAACAAGATTTATTGTGAAGACGCTTCATCTTATTTGAAATATAATCCTTTGAAGAGAGGTGGCGACTCTGACTCAAAGAACCTGACAAAGAATATGACAAAGCTTCAGATTTGCAAGTTTCAAGATCGAAGGTGAATGGCTGCTCTGAAACTCTAGGTATTCTCATGAATCTGAAGAAATATTATCACATTTGTAGATAATTTGTGGGAACTTTCAAGATACATGATATAAATAATTCCCAATTTGGAGAAATAGCACTAAGATAGGGAAAGGAAGGGTAATCTTTGCATAATCTTAAAGTGAAATTGAAATAGATGTAGAATTTTGTCATATCCACGAATTTCACTTGTTGAAAGATATTATGCAAAGTAGAACTGGAAGATTTGCATTGTAAAAGCTTAAGATCATAATTATAAAGGGAACTTGAATTTCCTTTTTGATAAATTTGACAAGGTTTGCAAAAAGTAGTACAATATGTCTTTTCAAGTTGTACATCTGGATGTGAACCTTAATACAATAACACATGATGAGTACCCTTTGTCACATCAAAGGAATTTTAGTACTAAAAGGTATAGGGCCATAAATTTTAGTAATATTTATGGTTTTCCAAATATTGTGTCACCCAAGATCAAGGATAAGATACCAAAGTTCAATGGAGTAAAGTATGAATCAACAAGTAGGCATTTGCAGGAGTTTGGGGATTTGATGGGAGATTATGAATTGGATGTCGAGGACGTTGTCATGAAGTTGTTTGTTTAGTCTTTGAAAGGGGATGAAAGAGATTGGTTCTCTTTTCTACCAATGTATTCTATATACTCTTGGAGTGAACTTAAGGTAGTATTCATGGAACAATTTGGTGAAAGGGTAAATCCAACTGTGGTGAGAAAAAAACTTATCAAAATCCATAAAAAAATGAAGACAAGTTGATTCCTGCTTTTAATATTAGATTTATGAGAGCTATAAGGGATATCCTCGAGAATATCAAACCGAATGATGTTGAATGTTTAGTTGTATATCTTGGTGCATTTGATAGTAAGATGAGCTACCTATTGAGGGATAAAGAGCTTGCAACATCACATCAGGCATATCAAAATGCCATGGATATTGAGAACAATTTGAAGTACTCAATAATGAAAGGATATATGGCTGCAAGTGTTGGTCATTCTAATACATCTCATGCAAATGGAATCCAAGGATGAGATAATAGAAATGATTGTCAAGATGACAATGCTTCTACTATTATGATTTCTCCATTGTCACAATATGCAGATTATAGTGAGCTCCAAGTTGTGTGTCAACAAAATTTGAGCAATGTTGAACAAGAGTCTCTTGTGCAAGAATTACATGAAATGAAGAGACACAAGGGATATTCACCACATGAAATATTTTTGAGGTTCTTGGATGCTTTGATAGAGGTTCCTGAAAATTTTAGACCCAAAGATTCAGTGTGCATTGATTTGTTTTGTGAAATTTATGAATCTGGGCTAAGTACTTTGCCTAAGGAATTGAAGCCTCACAGTTTTGATCAAGTACCTAATTGGATAAGGATTGTGGAATCAACCAAATGTGGTTATTCACAAAATATGGATTCCCAAAATAAAGACAACAATTGTTCTCTTGAAAAGGATCAGGGGACATAGTAGCATAACAGTGATGAAGAAAAAGATACATGGGATGATAATAAAATAAATATGCATGAATTATTTTCTAGTGATATCTCAGATGGAGGAGAAGTAAAAGAGATACAGGGTGTTGTTCCATGTCATTGTGATCAGTGAAAACAATGTGTATGTTGCTGATATTTCATCACAAACTAGTGATCATGACTTTGAAAGTGCAGCCTTAAGCATTCACTATGAAAATTTTGAACATGGTTTAGATAGTGATGAATCTTCTTGTGATGAAGATCATGACGAAGTTGGGATTTCTGATTTCTTTTTTGAGGATTGCAACTGCTCTTTTGAGGATAATTTAGAAGAATATCCCTCACATGAAGGATGCAATAATATAAATACTCATGATGTCACTTTTCCACAAGTGAAGGAACAAACCACAGATGATGCTTACTTGGAACATAATCTAGGTTGGTCATCAATGGAGCATGTTAATTGTGTGAGTGATGAGGAATTTGAAGATAAAAATGTATGTGTTTAGTATGCTGATAATGAGTATAAGGTTAAATATGCTGAACATGCTTATGTCCCTATTTCTCATTTCTGTTTATATAAAGTAAATATGAAGGGGTCAACTATGCATGAAGAGGGTAATAATGTACTCATGGATGACAAAAAGGTTTCATTATTGAATGATTAGAATGCACACCATGACAAGGACATGGATCTTGAATCAACATCATTACCTATTGATAATATGGAAAAGCTTGTTGATTGACCTGACAATGAATTTCTAGAATGTGAGTCAAAGATGCTAACCATTGATTATGTGAATGAAATTGAGAATCTATCTACATACTCTTCTAGTGATTATAGTGATTTTGAATATAATGGTGATATGGAGGAATTATACCTTCATGTTGAGGAGGTAGAGGCTTTTATGAAAATAATGAAGGTGTGGAAGAACCCTTTATATGATGAACCCTCATCAATATGTGAGATGACAAATGATGATTCCTACTAGTGTAGAAATAATCCACTTTTTGTTTAAAACCCTAATCAGTGCTTGGCAAGTATTACTTGTGAATATGAGGGAATTGGTACAGATGGGACAACAAGGAATGAAGATCAGCCTGACATTAAGTTTTTTGACTCTTCCCTTGAGGAAGGTAACATTGGTTCGACAATTACCCAGTCATATGAAATATGTGGTGGTATAGGTATTGATGAGATGGCTTGCCCACAGATAGATGAGAAAACTATATCTGACGATTACCAAGGGTGTGATTCAAATGTGTTGATAGTTGAATATGAAAGTTTCTCACATGGTGAAGAATTTGAAGGTGAAGATGTCATTGTCCATGATGAAAATCCTAAATGCAATGCTGGTGAAATAGATGAATATTCTATTTTTCCTATGGTACCCAGTAATGTGCTTGAAACAGAGGATGAATTGTTAGCCATACATGATAATATGGATGACATACACATGGGTGAAAGAGGGAATCCATCCTTAAACAATTAATTGGTGCATCTAGATGGGTACATCAGCTTTGAGCCAACATTGTTACATATTGATGAAGAGAAACAGTTTGATGAACCCTCAGGTTATGTTGATATTGCAGGACTGTTTAACTTATGTGGGGAGCCTAGGGGTGCAAATAGCATCAAGCATGATGTTAATCAATACAAACATGCACTTGAATTATTTGTAGAGGCTCCATATCTTATGGACCTTATCATAGAATTGTTTCCATCTAATGAGGTTAACACTAGTGCAAACTAGAATGAAGATCCTCCTGAATTTGTATCTTTTTTCTCTAACACCTTAGGAGAAATTGGGTCTAGCATACAATAGAGTGTCTATAAAGGATTTTGATTTGATGAACAAATTGAATGTGATGTTAAAACCTATGATCAAGTGGAATATGAAATTTTTATTTTCTCAACTCACTTGGATGAGCTCATGATGATTATTTAGAAATGCATAATGCATATTTTGATCCTTTGCTATCAGAGCAAGATAAGGTATTCGATAGAGGGAAGCATTGCTTCTAGCTCTTGGGGGCCATTGGCCCTCCAATTTGGAGAATGAATCCAATGAAAATATAAAGGAATTCTTCTGGGATTGGAAAAGAGAGTTGCATTTTTTATCCCTATAATCAGTCATCTTGGTTTGTTGTTCTTGTTCTTGGTTTTTGTGCTTTTTTGTTGATATGCTTCTACCATAAAATCTAGATTCTTGCTATGCCTGCAAGGGGCATACATCCCCAGTTGGAGCCACTAGTGGAACCCTAAATTTTTATTGTCCCACTGGTTCCATGGTCAAGCCTATGACTGAATCTTCCTTGTTGTCATTAGGGTTTAGGGTTTATTTTTCTGATTCACTTATACCCTTGATCTTTCTATTGGCTTATGTTCGCTCATTGACCAACTACATTGGGTTACCAGTTAATTAATTGGTATTCTATGGCCTTCACTATCATCATTTTAAATGGACCCATCATTTAGGTCACTTGTCAAGCCTAGGAGTGCCCTCTTTCAAGAACAAGTTATTCCCACGTGCACTTTGTCACCATTTAGGTTTATCACTAGTGGTTCATCGACCATCACACGTTCTTTTGAAATTGCCCATGTCCATTGCGTAATGAGCGATGCTTTATATTTCCTACCACCCATGTTCATCGCCTGTCGTGTGTTACATCCTCACCGCTAGAAGGTAACCCACAATGAGCGATGGGGTTAAGTTCTTAACCCATCGCTAGCCCTAGCACTATCGTTGGTTGTCTCTCACTCTCCAAAAGGGAACCTGCGACCGCTGATGGGTGGAGTTTCTCCCCATTGCGCGGACTTGGAGCATCGCGTGTTGAAGCTACTTGACGGAGAGGGGATGAGCAATGAGTGATTCAAGTGAAGATCTCTGACTAGGATCCTTCTGTGATCGAAATCAAAGGCCAATATCTCCTCCCTGGATTTACTGCCATCACTTGATGGAGTCCCAGAACAGAACTTGAAGGCACAATAGGCGATGTGATTTGGTTTATGGCCAAGATCATCCCATGATCATCAGGATCGATGTTGGAAAAGTTGAGGATGATGGAGTAAGGATGTGGATGGGTACGTGGCAGCTTTAAAGCACGTCATCACTATTTCTAAGTACAATCAATAAAGCAACTGGCGATCCTTAATGAGCCTCGTTGATCAAGTTTTAAATATTGGATGATCGAGAATTGGAATTCAACATGTAGTGATTGATTTTTTCTCACGCGAGTGAGCTAGGATGGCCATTAATTGCAACTAGCCTCCAATTCCTCTATTTAATGAGGATTTTCTGCAACTTGTTCGATCATTTGTAAATTATCAAGGCACATAATTGATTGCTGCAGGTACTAGAGGAACAATTTCAGAGTGTTGAACGAACTCTCACAAGGGTGGTGATAAGATATCTTCTAGTATGTAAGTTTGCATGCATATTGTATTGTTGTTGTAGTTTAGTAGTATTCTATGTTTGGTGCTTTTGGGGTTTTCATTGTTTGTGCGTGGGAATTCTCTGAAAGTTGTGGTTCGTGTTTTTTCTTGCATAATTGGCTCTGGTTAGTATTGTACTCTGGGAAAATAAAATTTCCAAGTACTCCCATTACATCAATCTGAAGGTCTAGAAGGTTAAATATGCAGGAACCAGTTGCATATGTGCCTGAGGCAAAACCTATTGTGGCAGAAACATTAATTGTCCTAAAAGGAAAGAGGAGTGTTTGAAGAAAGGTTGAGAAAATTACTATCAAGAGTACTTACAATCTTAGAAATAGGACTAGTTCAGAAGAATTAGTCAAGTCTAGAGGAAAAGGGCCTGTTGAGTTTGCGAAAGAATTAATGAAGCTGAGTATAGGTCCTAGGGTTTTTTCAAAGAAGCCAAATGCTCCTATTCTAATTTCTGATAATTCTTCAAGCGAGGAGGGAGGAGATGGCCTTGATTCTGGCCATTGCCCTATTTCTCTTGTGCCTTATGATGACTTGGATGATGAGATAATTGTTGCAACTCCACTCTATATCAAAAATCTCGGTGAGGGTGTTTGCTCGGCGGCTGACAAGGCTTCGTAACACCCGTGTTCTCTTTTTAATGATGTCTGGTTTTGGGGTGTTGTTGTGACTCGATTTCCATGTGGCTGGATCATTGGTTCGTGTCATTGATGATGGTGGTGGTTTCTCTGGTATTGGTGAACGTTCCAATTTTGATGACGCCTTTTAGAAGGCTTGTGTGGCTTCTTCGACCAATGGCTTGGTGCTCATTTTTTCTTTTTGCTTTCCCGTGGTGAAGGAATGATTGAAATGTAATAGTTCAGGAAATGACCCTAATGAAATGAAATTAATTTTGAAATGTAACTGTAATGAGCCTGATGCTTGTTGCTCCCTTAATCTATAAAGGGGAATTCAAGGCTCATTACAGGGGTCAAAATTTTGAGTCCAGTATGGTCTAGGTATAATTTGAGTACATAAAGCAAATGTAAATGCAAAAAGCTTGATGAATCTGTTGGGAAATTGTCTTGGGTATAGGTTGTATATGTAATAGTCTTAAATAGTTTTACATGAATTAATGATATTGAAACAAATCTAAATTTTAAAGCATGTACTCTCCTTTTGTACACTTTTGTAGATTATAAATGAAATTATCAAGGATTTTTTTATTTGTCCTCAATGGTTTAATTGAATGTATGGTTGCGTTTCTTTGCTTTAACTCAAAGGGTTAATAAAAATGCTTGAGGAAAGCCATAGGTTTGTAAGAATTTGCAAAGGATTTGATAAGAAGTGATGTTTTGGGATGTTGTGAGTTTTTGTATTGCAAGGCATTACAAAGATAGTCCATCTATTTCATAATTAAATAATTTGTGTATTACTGAGTATTTCATATTTGACTCCATTTACCCAATTGATGAGGCACTGACCTGTTTGTCAAGAAGTCGTGCAATCAAATGAATAAGTAGTATTCCTAGCCATGGGTTTCAAAATAAGAACAAAACTTATTAAAATCCTTTCAATTCTGAAATGTAAGTTTGAAATATACCCTCATTCCTAGAAAATGGACAATTATTTACTTAAAGATTAGCCAAATCCTTGGTGAATTTTGTGTATTTTCCTAAAGTAGGAACTCATTTGTGCAAAAGTGTTCTCCATTTTAACAAAGTAAAATGAACACAATCTGGAAATAGCCTCCCTGGTCCCACATAACCTAAAGTGCAAGAGTAGAAATTAGAGAATTCTTTACTCATCGTGTTGGCCACTAGCCTAGGAATGTCTTGAATATAAGGATTGGCTATCCTTTAGAAAATTCTAGGGTTCAGCTAGAAAAAAACACCAACAGGACCACAAAAATCTATATGAACTAAATCTAGTAGTCCAGTAGTAGATTGTTCCCTTGATCTGTAATGATTTCTTGCTTGCTTCCCAAATTGACAATTCATATTGCATATTTGCGTATTGTTGCTTGACACATCACAAATTGGGGGGTTTTTAAGATTTCTCTATAATTACTCCCCTTGAAACCATTACTGGGTTTAGTTCTTGGAAGTGGTATCTACACCAAATGTTGATACATGATTATCTAATTCATCATTTTTTTTAGGTTCTTCCTTCTTTCTCCAAATTTTTGTCATTTCTTTCCTTACTTCTTCAGGATCCACTTTGTTCACCGACATTTTTTCTGTTCCGAATTAGGTTTCTTTTCAACTTTGCTTCTACATAATTTTGAGATGTGTCCAGATTTGTTACAAGTGTAACACACAACATGTCTTTGATGAACCTGACTTGTATTTATCCTTGATCTGCACTGGTTTTCCTTATGTCCGATAAGATTACATGTGTAGCAATGATCTTGAAATGTTTGAATCCTTCTGCTAGCATTGAATATGTTCATCATCATCTAACTTCTACATTTGCTAGCTCTATGTCCATACTTATTGTAATCAATACATTGCCCAATAAAGAATCCAATATTCTGACTCATTCCATTCTAGTTCATTCTACTTCTACATTATGTTGCTTTATTTCCAAATTTATTGCATGAGAAATAAAAACTATTAAAAGATGGGTACCTTTGAGCATTAGGTTGTCCGATGGGAATCCTTCCTATATTGATCATTTGATTCTTGATTTGATGAATGTTACCTTGAAACTTCCTTTGACTATTTATTTTGCTAGAAATTGGTTTCGTCTTTGAGTTTTTACCTTCTTCAAGACCTAGACCATTTTTATCCTTGGAAGGTTTCTGAGATGCAATCAACTCATCAAGCATTGTAGAGCTTGTTTTGAATTTTTCTTCATAAGCCTTTGCCTTTTCTGGATCAGATCTTAGGGTTACCACTTATTGCTCAAGATTTGTGCACTCATCCTTTTTACTCTGGATTGCAACCTTTTGACATTCCTCAATAGATTTTCCTTCTACTTGCACCTTCAGTCTGATAATGTCTTCATTAGCCTTTTTCAATTGATCACTGACTTATCTATGTCTCTCTTTGGATTTTTTGATTTTCTCTCTCAAATTTTTGATACACTCATTTGCTTCCTTCAGGTTTCCTTTTAGAGTTTCTTTTTTATCTTCACTTTTGTCTAATTCTTCAAGAGCAACATTGATTTCCTCGGATATGGAGTTTTCTTCCTAAGGAATAAGATAGCTTTTGTTAGCCATGTATTCAAATTTTGGGACCTTCCTCAAGCTGTAAGACTTTTTCAGAGGAACCAAGATGTGATACCAATTATTGAATAGGACAAATGAGAGGGGCGGTGAATCAATTGTCACAGATTTTAACCTTTAATTCAATCACTTTAACTAATACATGAAATTGTTTAAATGATTAATCATCAACCATCAATGTAGAAACTCAAATCCAACACATAAACACAGTAACAACAGATTTACATGGAAAACCCAATAAGGGAAAAACCATGGTGAGGATTAACTCACACTATAGAGAATATCAAAACTGATTACAAAAAGGCTCACTGCCTGAAACAAGGCTCACTGCCTGAGATAAGACTCACTGCCTGAAATAAGAACTCACTGTCCATAGGGCTACAACCCGGAGGGATCACTGCCACATAAATACAAAGAAGAAAAATAATACTTGCTATAGAGAGAATAAAATTTCAATGCAACAAAGGATTCCACCACAATTACTTGATCAACTTGAATGAATGATAGAGTTTTCCTTCTGCTCACTACATCTAGAAACTCAACATTAAGCTTTGCATTGATCTCCCACACACAACTCACACACACTTTTTGAATAGCATCAATGTCACATCTTCTCTTTCACTTATCTTCCTTCTTTTCTTATGTATGATTTTCATTACTAGCTCATCTTGTATATATACTATCTCCAACCTTAAAAAAGATACAAAGTTGGCCATCTAGCTTCAAATTCGAATTAGGTCTGCGCCAAACATCCTAGGGTGGAATTAGAACAAGGGAAACCCAAACACACACTTCATCGAGACCCAAAAATAGATCCAACAGGCTTCATTAACTTCAAAGATAGTGCTCAATACACGATCGACCAAACCAGTGTAAAACACAGAACAATTAAGCTCGAAACTTCTAGAAACCAAAAGTATCTTCAATGCAATCAAAACATCTTTACTTTAGAACCGTAAGTCAAAAGAATTCAACAAAGAGAAATCTGGACCAACAACCTTCTCTCGGACTTCAACCAGAACATAAAGAACCATAGTTCACAATTGGTGAACACAACTTGAACTTCACAACGAACCATCAACTAAACATATGGATATAAGAACCTTCAACAATCATGACCAACATATCTAAACCACACAAACATAGGGGAAAATACTAGAGTAATATTTGAATACTTGCAATCTTCCTTTAATACAATTTTCTCAATATCCTCAATATATACAACCAACAACAACTAGTAGATAACTAGTTGACATCAATGACAACACCTTCATTCCTTTCTCTATTCTTGCAACATGTAAATGCTTGAATATGGTTTTCTACATCTCTTGGATCTTCTCTATTAAACCTTGGGAAGTGTTTCCTCAAACTTAAAAGCAAGGCTATATAATCAATCAAAACTAGAGGGCCAAAGAAAATTACCCATTGCATAGGTGAAATTATTGCCATGATGCTAATTTGAAAAATATCAACAATGTTTATTTGACTTCAACGTGGGTTCTTTCCTAATATCCATTATTTTGTGTAGGTTGAACCACTTATAAAGAGTTTCCAACCTCCATTTGAGGGGAGGCACCTTCAAATATTTGGAAAATTGAAATGCACTAGCACATTGTTCCCTAGTAGAGTTGCCAAAAATTTGTTGGTAAACTATTCATTGTTGTGGTGGTTCATATGAATCAATGTGGCTCATTAAATGGATAGTGATATGTATGTACAACTATCAAAAAAATTATTAGTTTGATTGGTTACTTTTCTTGGCATTTGAGAGGGGAAACTCCCTCAAAATATGGGATTATTTTAAATATTTTTTGAGTAATTTTAATTAGAAAGTATAAAGGGATACAAAAAGTTAAAATGGTAAACATATAGAGAAACCCTAGATGAGAAATGTGAAGATGGCCATATATAGATTCCTTGAAAATATATGGGGAAACAATAAACAAAAGGGAGAGTGTGTATAAAATTAAATAAAAATATGAGTCCAACCCTACATACACCATGAACAAGTAAATAGAAAATTGGGTAACAAGTAAATAGAAAATTGGGTATTGCGAACCAAATAGAAATTAGAGATTGATTAAATAGTTTAAAATATTTAAATATGAAAATCAATTCATATTATGAATTTACACCAAGGCACAAAGAAATATATGAAGAAAATACTTTGCATTATACTTAAGAATAATACATGAATCACAAAGAACAAGATAAACACAAATTTGTGAAAAAGTTCATTTTCTTCAAAAAGGCAAAAATTAATGACCAATAGTAACCCTTTTACAATGATATGAATTTGCATTCTATATGGAAATAATTCCCTTCCTTCCATAACCATTCAATTATACTTTTTGGGTTTACAAATATTTTGGAAATAAAATACAATAAGTTCCCATAAACAAATATCATAAATATTTCATTGTAAACATTTGAATGAGAACTTGACAATTGAATACATAAATTTGATGAGTGTTTGGCTATAATGAAATTTTGATGAGTGTTTGGATGTAATGGTATTTTGATGAGCATTTGGTTATAATGACATTTTTCAAAACATTTGATGACACACATTCATTTGAAGCATTTGGTTAAACATTTTGTGAACATGTTTATTTTTCCTTTGCTATGGAATTTAGACAACTTCTTGATTTCATATAAATCATCTTATAGTTCCATAAGTTTTCCCTCTAAAATCAAGCCAATACCCCTAGATTAGTCACACGCCTCTCTAATTATTTTTCACAATCATCTAGGTTTATAGAACTAGGATTATTAGCTTCCTCAAGCTCACCATCCAACCAAGCTTCAAGTTTTTCATCTTAAAAAAAATCTAGTGGATTTTTCTCATCACAATCTTTGAGCTTCTTTTCATCTAGATCAAGAATTGTTATAGGTTAAATGAGGGTAAGATCAAACTTATCAAATACCCTTGTCACAATTCAATTATAAATTACCCCATTTGTTTGGTGTTTTACATCTATTTCGTTCCACCACCTTGATCCATTAGGATTAATGCCATCTTTGATTGCCTCATTCTTTATGACAAGTAAACCATGAGTTATTTCACCCATTAATTTACTTATATTATCATTCATTTTTTGTAGACTTAAAAGTCACAAAGTAAAATTTATCTCCAATTGAAGACTCAATGAATATGCTCAAACTTAAACCTCAACTCTTGCAGCTCATTTATATTCTTAAGTTCTATAAGAATTTAGGAGAGTTTTTCCCTATGATTTGCATAGATAATCTATGCAACGATATATTTTCATCCTCACCACCCTTGGATAGAACAATCATACAATCCTCAAGATACAACCTTTACAAGGCCTTCCCTTATATGGTAGAGGTTGCTCAAGTCCAACAAAGCCTTGTTAAGGATGACTCCTAACTCCTTACTCTATTTGATCATGTTTCCTCCTACTCCATCAACACCACAAATACGACTTTCTACAGGTATCTTGGAAACTCTTTTATTCACCATTTTTTCAATCTAAGTTCTAAAAGAGCATTGAAACTTTCTATAATGCATTATTAAGAAATTATCACTCTCTTATGTCATCAATATCAATTATATAACGAAACTATCCTTAAAATGTGCATATCCAATGTTTGACATGAATACTCTAAAAAATTGTTCTTTCGCTAAACATCTTAAACATAATAACAACCTTAAATACCCCTATTTTTTAATTTCATGAAACTAATATCCAAGAGATATGCACAGGACCCAAGGATGATGCAAGGGTCGTGATTCATTTTATATCCTGCAAATGCATTGGTGTAATAATTTCTAAAAACTTGTCAACGAATTTATTCAAGTATATATACTACAATTATGAGTTTCTAAGCTTCATTGGTTTTAGATTCTATTCCAACATTGGTGAAAGTCTCATGCAAATTTCTTTCCTTGTGATCACACGTCTTTTGGAGGTATTTTGTCAAACAATTCGAATGTTTTCCACATTTTGCATATATTATTACAATCCATGAGATGAAATCTCTTTGAGAAATTCAAAAGATTCACGTGTTTATATATTACAGGTTGCATTTGCATGAAATTTTTCAAACTATTTTCACCAGATCCATTTCATTCGAGTTTCTTTTGCATTTTGCACTCTTATTATTTGCTTACGTGTAAATGACTCTTCACAGTGGTATTTAGAATGTTCATAAATAGTTATAGTTGTCATTCCTTACAAAATGCCTTAATATTTTTTCCTAGATTAAATTTATTAATTTATTTTATTGCAAGTAATTCTAATTTCCATAACTAGAAGCACTAATTAGAATATATATTTTAAGAAAATATATTAAACACAAAATCACACAAATAATAAAAAATCAACAAAAAAAACATGACACTTTCAATGCTTTCAAACTCAACATATTTAAAAACATATATTCATCGATTTCTAACTATCCATGTTATATTTTTACAACTTTCTTCTCTTGGAACAACTTAAGATATAGTGAAAGCAGTTGGATGTTAGCAATGGTCTATAGTGGCTAGTATTCTAGACAAATTCTCTTCCACTTCTCCTAGTTAGTCAATTACATGCTTTAGAGCAAGAAAATGAATTATTTTCATTTATATAATAAAAATAATTTTAAAAAAATAAAAATTATAGTTCAAATTTATATAGAAAATTCCACAAGTGAGTAGTTTACATCATCCTTAAAATGATTTCTTATTTATTTTCAATAACTGATATTATAGTGTATGAAATCTAACTCTTACAAAAGAAAGATCAATTTTCTTTGAATAATTACACACATTACATTAGGATTAACCATTGACATTATGTTTAACTAAGTCTATTGTTCATATTTTTATGTTGGTAGGGGAGAGGGGCCCATAATGGAGCAAGGTCCAATAGTGGGGATATAAGTAGTCCTCAGTGGGTCCCATAGTGGAGCACTTTAATATCCAATTGCAAAACACTTTTTATCCATAAAGTACGCAAAGTGACAAATCATGTGATGCCACATCAGCGCACCAATAAAACATGACTTAGTGCACCACTATCGGTCTTACTGTTTTTTTGGGCCTTTTTGGATACCTCAACAAAAATTATGTTGATATGGCATCATATTTGATGATGTGGCCCTAAAACGAAATATAGAAGCACATGAGTTGCCAAATAAATTGTTGTACAGAATTGGGAGTGATTTGAAATTTCCACGTAGGATTTTGAGAAACACGAAGTTAAGGTGCTACACTATAGGCCCCTCTCCCCTAATCCTTAAATATAAATCTAATCTTAATAAGAAATGAAACTTATTTAATTAAAATTTGAAAGAAGTAAACTGGTGAAAATATATGAGAATAGAGAAATAAAAGTAATTTTCTAATAACAAAAATAGAAAATGTATAGAACAAGGAACTTACGATAAAAATTTGGAAGACTTTGTGTGAGACCCCAACATGGTGTGAGGACGCCTACATGATATATTATCATTATATATGAATAAAAAAAGTATAGTTTGGAAAATCTCTTTGCATGCGCAAAAATCAAGAAAGATTACGAAAGAGATGGATTAATAAAGATAATAGCATTAACCTTACTAAATCGCTATTGTGCACAAAGGGCAAAAATAAAACAAGATTAAAATAAAATTGAGGGTTTTAGAAGGATATCACCAAATGCAACAATTTCACCTCCAATAGACCTACAATAAAAGAGAGGGAAAAAATGTTTTTGTGGCTATTTAGGGTTTTCTTTAGTCAAACTTGATATTGGTCTTTCAACCTCCACATATAGCCTTCTTTTTGATATATATTTTTGAAATGAAAATGATAATATTGTGTAAAATAAAATGCTAAATAATAATGGTAGAGTTTAAATTGAATGTAATATTAAATGCAAGCACTATTATCACTTAGGAATAAAAAACCCAAAGGAAAGAGGAGAGGAACAATAAAACCATAATAATGTCACCTCAAGAGCTTGAAGCTATCAAGAAGGATACTATCAACTATTGCAAATTATTGTCACTACACAAATATCACTTTGCAATGAAAATGGTGTTTACATGTTAAAAAATATTTATAGAATAACCATGGGGGTTGCTAGTATTTTCTTGATAGAGAAAGATATGTATTTTCCTTCAAAAATTTCCTTAGAGCCTAGACTAGATCTTCATTTTCTAAATTGGGAATAATAGAGGGAAATTAGGGTTAGATAACTACTTAGAGAGTTTGTAAAGTTGTTACCTTCCCAACTGTAGTGATAATATGGAAAGAGGAATTCTCAAACAACCACTGGAATGATGATTTTTTGTGGGATGCTATCATGTTGTATGGACATCCATGCAAATCACTCCTGTCTAAGAACATTAGATTCAAAAAGAGAATAGCGAGCTAAGATCATTACCAAAGTAGGTAAGATATGATACCAAATTCTAACATCTTGAATTAAGAATAATTTGTATCTAGACACCAAAGTGAGGACAAGACATAATGTAAAATTGCAAGGGTGTGCAATTTTTTACATTATATTTCCCCCCACTTTACAAGGCATGTGATCTAATATAAATATGTATGTTAAAGTAAATGCAAAAAATCTTAGAGTATGTAGACATCTAAAATTTGACCTTACGCAACCACACCTAATTTTAGCCCATCCTAAGCCATTAATTAAAGAAATAATATTTATTTATTTATTTAATTTAGCCATCACCTTTATCCCATCTTCTCCTAGCCAATTAATAAAATAAATATTTACTATTTATTTAATTAATTTATCCATTACCGTTATACCCAAATCCTCTAACTAAATTAATTAATTAATTAATTAAATTAGGCTAATTAATTCCCACCACCATTTCCTCCAATATTTAATTCCACTTTATCCTTCAATCCTTGTCCATTTAACCCTGGATATGAATCCATTCATATGGATCACAATCTAAACTTGTTATCATGTGACAAGTATCCCTCTCATATGACTAATTAAGACCTTGTCTAGATTCATTAAACCTAGAAAATTGCGAAAAGGAAAACTAACCTTCCATTTAGCTCTTCATCTCATATCCCACCTCTTAATCCTAGCCATCACATAAGGATGTTTCCCTAATGCACAGCTTAAACCTAGCCCTTATCCCTCATGTGACACTTGTCACATGACTACAACTTTAATCCAAGCCCTAATCCTCATTCAATCCTAGCCATCCATTAACCAATCCATCTTGGCCCTTGATTTATCTCATATAAATTCTAGATAAATCAGAGGCCTTCCATCCCATTTGTAAAAATAATATTCCACATTCGTAGCCTTATGCTACTAAATTTTCTATCTAATTCCCTCATTTTCTATCTACTTCTATTGCCTAGCTAATATTCATCATATGCTCATCTTATCTATTTAATTATTCATCATATCAATCCTATCATCATTTTGTTGGTTTTATAAGCAACCAAATTCCTCCATCAATACATCAAAAGATAACATCAAGTGGAGCTACGGTGCACTCTACTTCAACTCTATCTAAGGAGAAAGAAGGGTTTTAGGTGAAGGTATTGTGTGTGTATTGCATTGTCTTGTATGCTACTCACCTTCAATCCATTTTTTTGTCCTCAAAGTATGCCAAATGATATTGTAGAGGATATAGAACCTCCAGATGAGGTCTGTATGCCCCTAGAGAGAATACCATAATCCCAATCTATGAATATCTTGAAAAGGGCACAAACATTAGATTAAATTTTGCAAAACAAACACATTAACTAAATCCTAGACTAATTAGTAAACACATCACATATAAAAATAAAACAAAATACTTAAGAGAAGAAGAAGAGAGAAGAATAAGAGGGATGTAAAAGGGAAATTTTTCAATGATGCATTGCCAAAAGGAATGTCATGTATGGATATCAAGCTATACAATGCTTCCATAAGCCATGGACACTACAAGCTATGTTGTAGTGTGAATATGAAAAGTGCTACAAGACGGTAGGTAATATGAGGACCCATAGGCTAGAAATTTGTATTATTCTAGGTGTTTCATATGCTACCAATATTGCAAAGAATGCAAGAATAACCAATGCCATGGAGGAAGATTATTTAGGGAGTATAAAAGTGAAATGTGTGGCATGAGACCCCCCCTTTAAAATAATTGCATAATACAAAGAACACAAATTATTTTAAGGTAGAAGAGGGGAAATAAAAATGTCTAGATAAATAAGACACCCACAAGGACGTAAGCACAAAAAATGTGACATTGTGCTCATGGTATGCCATCACACAATGTAGGAATGTCACATAGAAACATACAACATCACTTGAGAGAATATATACATGTTAAGAGATCTAGTGGGTTGGGGTCTATATAGATATATGAGTCATCATAATCATGTGCATCATATAGGGGGCAAGGAGTTGAAATTTCATCATTCCCCAAGCAACATGCAACTATGAGTACAAAGGAATAAGCATGAAGAAAATATTTTTTTGGGTCAACGAGAAAGAGGCCTAAATATCTCAATGTTTTGCATCATCCCCAAAAGTTGAAAACCAATATACTGTTAGGATAGGTGACATTATAATTGCTATCCTAAGTTGATAATTGTGTGTCTCCACGTTCTTTGGAAAGTGTTCTAGAGGACATGAGGGAAAACATAATAATTATTTTTTTCCAATGAAAAATTGTAATTGCATTTAAAGAGGTGGACCCACTATGGTGATGGTTATAGAGCATCCTAAGAGAAAATTCCCTTTGGGCATCCAACTTTTGGGTGGGGACCACTCTGCAATGCATGTCCTTACATGTTATTTGCATGTTTTGCATGGTGGGGTGCCCAAGTTTGAATTTTGGTGCATGTTCTTGCATGAAGCTATCAGCGCCATCAGAGAGTTATAGAGCACTCGGTATTGACCAATTTTGATTGGCTATGGGTTAGGCACCCATGTGAAGGCCATGTGATATTTTAATATTTTTCACCATGCTTATGGCCTGTCCACTAAGGGGGGCATGGGTTTTTCTAGGTGGTTTTGCTTGTTGTTTTAGGATACCATTTGTGGTATTCTCTCCCACAAACTTCTATATATTGGAGCATTGATATGGTGGTTTGTAGGTTGCCAGAGTAACAAAATGCTACAGAAATTTAGAGAGGAGTGTTGTATTGGATTATCTCATTTGAAGATTAATACAAACTTTGGATGTCTTTGGGTGTGGATTTTGTCCCACAAGGGTTTCTCCATATATATCGTGTTTCACTTGTTATTCTCTACCTGTGGTGTCATTTTTTCTTTCATGTTTGGAACTGTTAATCATATTATCACTTAATGGTAATCTTGGACACATAATTTAATATTTACAAACACATTATTAAGTTCTAGTGTTGCATGTTTCACCTTGAATTTCTAACATTTGGTATCAGAGCTAACGGTTTTTTTAAGAGAGGAGTGCCTTTCTTTTAAATGTTGAAGGTTTTTTGGTTGTAGTGGGAGTTTGTGCATTGTGAGTTTTGTATATTTGTGAAGAAGATTGAAAACCATGGCTTCTACCTCTAGTCTAGATATTGAGAAGTTCAATGGCATTGGTTACGAGATGTGGAAGTTGAAGATGGATGATCTCCTTGAAGGGAGAGATCAATGGTTGATAATTTCAAGTGAAAATAAACTAGAATCAATGTTTGATGAAGATTGGAACAAAATGGACAAGAAGGCATGGGGAACCATTCGACTGTGTCTTGCAGATTTCTTCCTTCTGAATGTTTCAAAATAATCTATCACATTCAAGTTGTGGAGGAGGATAGGATCGGAGATGGATAGTCTAATTTCTATACTTCTTTCAGAAGAGATGAAGAGAAAGTCCATGAATGCGGGCTCCCAAGATCCTTGCATGTGCGAGGAAGGTCCAAAGAAAAAGGAGGGCCTAAAGGAGAAAAAAAGAGAGACAAGTCTAAAGACATTCTAAAACCCCTAAGAAGAGAAGAGTAAAGTGTTGGAATTGTTGTAAGAGAGGACATGTGAAGGAGTGAAAAAACAAGAAAATTAGTTTATCTACTTCCACAAAAAAGTCCTCAGAAGATGCTGATTTTGATGCTTTGTTTTTTTTCTGCTAACAATATTATTGATGATGCTTGGATTATTGATTCAGGTTGCTATTACCATATGACTCCTCACAAGTAGTGGTTTACTTCATATTCAACTTATTATGGGGGATAATTTTTCCTTGGTGATAACAAAATGAAGAAGATTGTTGGTAAGGGAAAGGTAAAGTTGTGTTTCAGTGATGGAAGGGTTAAAACCCTTGATCATGTTTTACATATCCTAGGACTTGCGAGAAATTTACTTTCAGTATCCAAGTTGAATGATTCTAGAATGCATGTAACATTTGACAAGTCTGGTTGTAGGTTGGTAAGAGGGAGTTTGGTGACTGCTAAAGGATCTTGGATAGGGACTTTGTTTAGGTTGAATGCCTCCACTTTTTGCAACTCTAACAATGTAATTGGCATTGAAAATGCATGTATGTTGTGGCACCATAGATTGGGTCACATAAGTGAAAAGGGCCTTAAGACCATTTTGAATAAAAATTTGGTTGACGGTATTTTTTATTATTCTGTTGGAAGAAATGATTTTTGTGAGCATTGTGTGTTTGGTAAACAAAATAGATCATCATTTCCTAATGGTACTAACAAATCTAAGAGATTATTAGAGATCATTCATTCAGATGTGTTTGGACCAGTTGATGTTGATACTTTTGGAAAATCTCGTTGTTATGTTGCTTTCATCGATGATGTCTCAAGAAACACCTGTATTTATTTTATTCATGTAAAATATGAGGTTTTCACCAAGTTTAAGGAATTTAAAGCCTTAGTTGAGAAGAAAATAGATTATAAGATAAGGGTGTTGAGATCTGACAATGGGGGTGAATATTGCTCTAGGGAATTTGATGACTTTTGTAAACATGCAGGTATTGTTTGGAAAAAGACTACTCCATATACACCCCAACAAAATGGGGTAGCAAAAATAATGAACCAAACCTTTATGGAAAGAGCTAGGAGCATGTTGAGTGGTGCTAAGCTTGATAGATGCTTTTAGGAAGAAGTTGTAAGTACTGCATTTTATTTTGTTAATAGATCTCCTTGTTCATCTCTTGTTAATAAAACTCCTCATGAAGTGTGGATAGGTAGAAGGCCTTTTGTTTCAAATTTAAGGGGCTTTGGTTGTGAGGATTTTATTTGTATGCCTCAAGAGAAGTGTTCTAAATTGGATCCAAAAGCACAAAAATGCATCTTTGTTGGTTACGGTGAGAATGTAAAAGGTTATAAGCTTTGGAATCCACTAACCTATAAAATGGTTTTCTTTAGAAATGTGACTTTTAGGGAGTTTAGAGCTTACTTAGGTGAAGAAAAACCAAAGGAGAAAGATGACAAAAATAGTGCACTTCAAAACAAAGATTGAGAAATAGGAAGATGCATATGTGGAAGAACAATCAAATGGATTTGAGGATGGAGAAGAAGAAGAGGGTTTAGAGATTTTAGATGATGTGCATGATAAGCATGTAGAAGAAGAAGAGAAGCAAGAACCCCTTACTCCTACCTTGAGAAGATCCACAAGACAATGGAATATAGTTGATAGGTATATCCCATCTAATTACAATTGTGTATTTTCTTTTTTGAGTACTAGCAATGAACCTATATCCTACAAGGAGGTTCTTTCTTCAGAAGAACATGAGTCTTGGATGTAGGCCATGCAGGAGGAGATGATGGATTTGGATAGTTGTGATACTTGGGATCTTGTTAGTTTTCTCAAAGGAAGGAAGCCCATTGGTTGCAAGTGGGTATTTAAAAATAAATTTGGTGCAGATGGTTAGTTAAAATGATACAAGTCCATATTGATGGCCAAGGGCTACTCCCAAAGAGAGGGAGTTGATTTTGGTGAAATTTTCTCTCTTGTTTCTAAGTTAACTTCTATTAGATTCCTATTATCTATTGCTACTTATTATGATTTTGAAATAGAGAAAATGAATGTTAAATTGCTTTCTTGCATGGGGATCTCGAGGAGGAAATTTATATGTGGCGACCTGATGGTTTTGTTGTGAAAGGAAAAGAACACTTGGTTTGTAGGTTAAAGAGATCTTTATATGGTTTGAAATAGTCACCCAAGATGTGGTACTAGAAGTTTGATGCTTTTTCATTGAATTTGGATTTTGTTAGGAGCGAGGAGGATCATTAAGTTTGTATTAAGGTTATTGATGATTAGATTCTTATCATTTTCTTGTATGTTGATGACATGATGTTTATGGGTAACAGTAAGGTGATGATTAGGGAGCTTAAGAACTAACTTTCTCACATGCTTGATATGAAGGATTTGGGGGCTACAAAATATATCCTTGGGATGGAGATTAGTAGGGATCAAGCTCACAAAAATATTTGGTTAAGTCAAAGTAAGTGTGTTGATACCATTTTGCAGAGGTTTAGGATACATGACTGTAAACCAGTAAATATTCCATTTTTAGTTGGTACTAAGTTGAGTTTAGACATGCGTCCTAATTTTGATGATAATTTTAAAGAGATGTCTAACGTTCCTTATGCTAGTGTCATTGGTAGTTTGATGTATGCAATGGTTTTCACTAGACTAGATATATCCCAAGTAGTGGAAGTTTTGAGAAGGTTTGTGTCTAAACCTGGTAAAGATCATTGGAATTTTGTTAAGAGGGTGTTTAGATATTTGCATGGTACTTTAGATTACTATTTGGTTTATCATGGTACTGATGATTTGGTCAAGTCATTGGACATATAGGGTTTTTTTTGTGTAGATTGGGCAAGTGACTTGGATAGTCGAAGGTCCGCTAGTGGCTATGTTTTTACTTTGTTTAGAGGTGCAGTGAGCTGGATGAGTTAGAGGTAGCCTACAGTTGCATTGTCTACCAATAAAGTAGAGTATATGGCTACTACACATGCCAAAAAAGTAGTGTGAGGTGGTTTGGTTATAGAGACTTGGTAATGGTATTGGTTTTGATTACAAGATAGTGAGGATTGGATGTGATCATCAAAGTGCCATATGTTTAACCAAAAATCCTATGTACCATGCTCGTACTAAGCATGTTGATGTTTAGTATCACTTTGTGTGAGAAATGGTTAAGAATGGTAAGGTTTTGATTGAGAAAGTTAACACTCTGGATAATGTTGCAGATTCTCTCATGAAGCTAATGACCATAGATAAGTTCTCTTGGTGCAAGAAGGCCATGGGTCTTGATCACTATACTTGATTATATGTTTTATTTGTATCTCATCGATGTAATGCAATGCATAATGCCAAGTGGGAGAATGTTAGGATAGGTGACATTATAATTACTATCCTAAGTTGATAATTGTCTGTCTCCACATTCTTTGGAAAGTGTCCTAGAGGACATGAGGGAAAAAATATTTATTATTTATTTTCCTATGACAAATTGTAATTGCATTAAAAGAGGTAGACCCACTACAGTGATAGTTACAAAGCATCTCAGGAGCATATTACCTTTGGACATCCAACTTTTGGGTGGGGACCACATTGCAATGCATTTCCTTGCATGTTATTTGTATTTTTTGCATGGCGGGATGCCAAAGTTTGCATGTTGGTGCATGTTCTTGCATGAATCCATCAGAGCCTTTAGAGAGTTATGGAGCACTTGGTATGACCAATTTTGATTGGCTATGGGTTAGGAACCCATGTGAAGGCCATGTGATCATTTAATATTTTTCACCATGCTTATGGGTTGTCCACTAAGGGGCGTGTGGGTTTTTCTAGGTGGTTTTTCTTGTTGTTTTAGGATACCATTTGTGGTATTCTCTCCAACAAACTTCTATATAATGGAGCATTGAGATGGTGGTTTGTAAGAGTTTGTTTGTAGGTTGTCAGAGTAACAAAGTGCTGCCAGAATTCAAAAATGAGTGTTGTATTAGTGCATCTCATTTGAATATTAATACAAACATTAGATCTCTTTGGGTATGGAGTTTTTCATGCAATGGTTTCTCCATGTATATCTTGTGTCACTTATTATTCTCTACTTGTGATATTGTTGTTTTTTCTTTCATGTTTGGAATTGTTAATCACATTATTGCTTTATGATAATATTAGACACATCAGATTTACAAACACATTATTAAGTTCTATTGTTGCATGTTTCACCTTGAATTTTCAACATATACAAAAAAATAGAAGAATATTTTTACAAATATAATAATATGAAAATAGGTTCACCCAACATATCCATGTACCTACAAGGGTTACATGGGTCCTCTAGGGGAGAAATATAAACTTAAACAAGCATATGTATAGTGATAAAATAATATTCATAGAAACACTTATGTTATGATAAAATGAAGGCACTTCTCTACTATTCATCATCAAACAATATATCGTCCTCTCAATATTGATCATTTATGGAGGGAGGATGAGCTTGTAGATGAAGAAAAAATTGATAAGTACTAGGTGTCTCATCTGCAATGAGGGATAAGGAATTCACTACAAGTATAACATCATCTTGACTATCCTATTAGATAAGTCTAAATTATCATGTAAATATTGGTGACAACATTGGAATGTCCATGAAAGAGTAAAAAAACCCACTTCTCGGTAGAGGAGGTATATGAGTCATTGTTGGGATACATAAAAAGTGGTAGGTAATTGTTAAAATCCTCAATGAGAGTAAGAAGAGGATCATAAGAAGGTAAAGTTTCCTTTGTTAAAATAAATAATGAATAATTTTCTTGAGGTAGTGGAGAAGGTGGATTGATATTTTTCCTTGTGGTATGGTGGGTTAGGATAATTCTTTGGCTTTCTCTTGGGAGGTATGTAGGTGATGTCTATATTGATGGTGGTAGGACAAAGGACATTAGGGAAGATCTTATTTTAGATACATTAAAATAGAACATGAGAATCAAGGGTCCAACACTAGAGATCACATTGATTTTAGGAATGTCTAAGGACACTAAAAATGGAGTTATATTAGGAAGTTTAAAAATGAGAGGAAGATCCATCAAAGGTACTAAGATCACCTAAAACATTTTACGATGAGGCTCATATGGGTCATAATGAGGGATAAAAGGGGTCACAAGGGGAAACTAGTAGGTGGGGAATTTTGAGATGGAGGATCACAAGAGGAAAACTAGGCTCGGTGGGAAATTAGGAGATGGAGGAATCACTAGGCTAGGGGGAATTCCCATAGGAGGTGGGTGCTCAATGTTGGGGACCTCCAAAGTAGCACTCTCTAGCTACACAACACTAACGACACTTGCATTCTCTTGCGAGTTGGTTCTAATTGTGAAAATACTTATATTTAGTTGTAGGAGGAGGGGGAATATATTTCTACTTTGGTTATTGCATGTTCCTTATATGGGAGATAGGAGGAGGAACAACTACAATAGTTAGAGGTTGAAATATTGAGGATACATGAGGTGGGACTTGCACCAAGGTTAGATTTTCTCTTTCTACAAAAAAATTAGGTGGAGGAATTGAAGCTACCACTAGATGGTAAAGACCAAATGATAGATGAAAAGGTTATCATCCTATGGGTTTATTTCCTTTTCCTACCAAAGAGGTAGGTGGGGAACAAAGGAAAACATAGGAGGATATAAAACCTAAGGGGAGGGTCCATGCAGAATGATTTTTTCCTCTCTTCCATAGAGATAAGTAGAGGAACTAAAGGCACCATTGGAGGCCATGTGACCAATGTTAGAATAAGAGGGCATCCCTTCATGGATTGGATTTCCTTGGGTATTGTAGGGGTTGACAAAGGAATTGAAGTCGGCTATGAATATTGGAAAACTAAAGGGGATACAACCATAGGAGAAGATGAAGAAGGACTAATAGATGAGTATGCTAGATGAATCACTTTAAATTTTTAAAAATATTTGAATATATTGGCTCATGGTTGTAAAGTCCTAAATGGTGTCAATCAAAATAATTTGGAGGAAAATTTCCCAAAAAATGTGAGTGGAATATATCTAGTATGATGGATAGTATGCACAACTACATCATGTGGGAACTTAAGAAATTTATGAACAATAGAAGTGAATAATTTTATAGAATTAAGACAATGATAAATGAACTTCACATGGAATATATTAGAAGTAGGGATGCAAAAGAAAGAAGTATCTAGGCACTTAGGTCCCACCTAGATAGAAAGCGTGATGGAACCCAAGGTAGGGATTAGACAAGTCATCATGATTCTAAATAAATTCTCATACTTTTCTTTGTGTATTTGGTTGACATACAAGCTTTTTATGACAATTACATTCACCCTACTGGCAAGGTCAACAAGAATCCCTGTAATGGTTCTCTTGTTGAACTAAGTAGAAATTTAGATAGTACTATTATCTGTCATTAAGCACATCGACTAAAAAATATGGTGGGATCATGAATAGTTCACTCCTAAGATGTGAGGTTGATCATTTAACATAGAAACCATATCAACTAAGGAGGAAAAAGGCCTAACAAGTGGAGATTATAGTACCTCAAAAGTAGGAGCAAGGATGATAAAGTTAGTAGAATATTTTGGAAATGGATCAATGCAAATTTTTAATTTTTGGTTGGGTTTAGTAGTGAATTTGTCAGATGTGCTAGGGCCATCTAAGAGTTGGATATTATTAAAGTTAATGTGGTCTTGGATGATATGTCAAAATTCATATAACACTTAGTATCATGGCCAAACTCTTAATGGAATTGAAAAAATACATTTGGGTCATAAGAAGATCAGAGTGGCTAATTTGTAGGAAGAGGATTGATGGGCGGTAATTGTACAAGGTTGTTTTCAAGAAGCTTTTATAAAATGGTATGGAGAAACTCAAATAATTTAGAAGTTGTCAATGTCTTTAAGGCACAATAGTGAAAGCATCTAATGTTTGAGATGTGCTAACTGTATTAGGATTATATTCTTATTAAAATTTTGAGAGGATGAAGAGGAGTCACTAGGGGAATTAGAGGGAGTTGATGACGTGAATCCCCCATAGTGAATTATCAATTGTTGATAGTCTCATAAGGTAACTTGCACAACTGAGAAAGTGAAATATATTTCATTAAGATCATTTTATCTTAGAGGGAAGGTTGTAGATTTTTGATGAATAATTTTTGTATATTAGCATTAGGAAACACATTATAAATTTATGAGAACAAATATTGATATCTAAAAATAGATATGTAACTTTTCTATTTTGACCTTGCTTATAATGGATAAGGTTAACAAAGATTACCTATGGTCTAATGTTATCTTTGAAGTGTTGTAAAAATTGATTAACTAATTGATCAAAGGAATTGAATGAATGGTTAGGAAGGGAGTGTTGAAAACAAGGTGAAGGAAAGCTACAATGTGAACTTATGCAAGTGAATTCAGATCTGAAAATCAGATTTCCAAATCAGAAATGAACATGTGATTGTAACATACATCACAATATAAAAAATCAAAAAACAAAATGTGAGACTAGATTTACATGGAAAAACCCTTTCAAGAAAAAACTCCACACACAAAAAAGGGAAAATATATTATTAATATTCAAATGAGAGTACACAATAATACACTTCAATAATTATCTTGATCAACTTGGTATCATCTTGTTACCCACAAGAACTCAATATGAAACTACCATCCCATGGCTCTAATTTATAAAAATTATGGGAGGAAAAACCATGAATGGTAAACAAAAACAAGAGGTACAAAACCACCTGAAAAAACCCACACCACTCTTCTTGTATAGCCAAAAGACTTAATAAAATATTAATTGGAAATTCAAGATTCCCACATGGGCACCTAACCCATAGCCTATCCAACTTCTTTCTTTCTAGATGCTCTGATGACCTTTTTGTTCCCTTATGGAACACCAACGAATGCCTTTTCTTCTCCAATCTTGGGTGCCCCATCCAAGACCTTTCATATTCCATTTTGGATGCTTAGGAAATATTCCTTATCCATATTTAATGTGTAACATCCACCAAAATTAAATCCTCTCTTTAAAATATAATTATTTTTGCATGTCCCCTAGAACACATTCCAAGGAATGTGTAGACATACAAATGACATTGGATTACAAGGTTAATGTTACCTTATCCTAACATTATCCCACTTGACATTATAAATTGTAATTATATCCAAGAGATACAAAACATAAAATCAAGTATAGTGATCAAGACCCATGGCCTTTTTGCATCAAGAGAACTTAACCATAGTCACTAGCTTCGTAAGAGAATCTGCAACATTATTTAAAGTGTCAACCTTTTCTATCAATACCTTACCATTCTTAGCCATATCTCACACAAAGTGATACTAAATTTATCAACATTCTTAGTACGAGCATGATACATAGGATTTTTGGTCAAACAAATAGCACTCTAACTGTCACATCCAATCCCCATTGTCCTACACTCAAAATTAATGTCATTACCAAGCCTCTGTAACCCTACCACCTCCTTAGAGGCACGTGTAGCAGCCATATACTTTTCTTCAATGGTGGAAAATGAAACTGTAGGCTGCATCCTACTCATCCTACTCATTGCTCCTCCAAACAAAGTAAATACATAGCCACTAGTAGACCTTTGACTATCCAAGTCACTTGCCCAGTCTACATCATCAAATCCTTGTATGTCCAATGACTTGTCCACATCATCAATACCTTGATAAAAAAAATATTAATCAGAAGTACCTCGCAAATATATAAACACCCTCTTAACAAAATTCTAATGCTCTCTACCAAGGTTAGACATAAACCTGCTTAGAACTCCCACTATTTGGGCTATATCTGGTCTAGTGCAAACCATTGCATACATCAAACTACCAACGACACTATCATAAGGAACCATAGACATATCCTCAAAATTATCATCAAAATTAGAACACATATCTAAGCTCGACTTAGTACAAGCTTGAAATGGAATAGAAATTGGCTTACAACCATGCATATTAAACCTCTACAAAGTGGTATCAACATACTTGTTGTGACTTAACCAAAGCTTTCTATGAACCTGATCTCTATTGATCTCCACCCCAAGAATATATTTTCCAACCCCCAATTCCTTCATATCAAATGTGCCAGAAAGTTTTGTCTTGAGCTCACTAATCATCACCTTTCTTTTACCAATAAACAACATATCATCAACATACAAGACAATAATTAGAATTTGATCATAAATAACCTTAATGTAGACACAATGATCCTCCTCGCTCCTATGAAAACCCAACTTCAATGAAAATGCATCAAAATTTTGGTACCACATCCTGAGTGATTGTTTCAAACCATACAAAGATCTCTTCAACCTGCAAACCAATTATTCTTTTCCTTTCAGAACAAAACCATCAAGATGTTGCATATAAGTTTCCTCTTCAAGATCCCCATGCAAGAAAGCAATTTTAGCATCCATTTGCTCTATCTCAAAATCAAAAGTAGCAACAATAGATAATTGGAATCTAATAAAAGTTAATTTATCAACAGGAGAGAAAATTTCACCAAAATCAACTCCCTCTCTTTGGGAGTAGCCCTTAGCCACTAATTTGGCCTTATATCGCTCTAACCAATCATTTGCTCCAAATTTCTTTTTAAATACCCACTTGCATCGAATGAGATTCTTTCCATTGGGTAAAATAATAAGATCCCAAGTGTCTCAACCATCCAAAGCCATCATCTCCTCCTACATGGCTTGCAACCAAGACTCACTTTCCTTGGAAGAGAGAGCCTCCCTATAGGATCTAGGTTCATTTCCAGTACTCAAAAAAGAAAATACACAATGATAATTTGATGGGCTATGCTTTTCAACTAGATTTCATTGCCTTGTGGACCTCCTCAAGGTAGGAGTAATGGGATCTACATGTTCTTCTTCTTTTGTGTGCTCATCCTGCACATCCTCTAAACTATCTTCTTATTCTCCATATTTAGATCCATATGGTTGTTCTTCCACATGTGCATTTTCCCGCTTCTCAATCTTTGTCTCGAAGTGCACTGTCTTTGTCTTATTTTTCTCCCTTGGTTTTAATTCTCCTAAGTAATCTCTAAACTCCCTGAAAATCACATCTCTAGAAAAGATCATTTTACAGGTTAGAGGATTCCAAAGCTTATAAACTTTTACATTTTCACCATAACCAATGAATATGTATTGTCGAGCTTTTGGATCTAGTTTAGATCACTTCTCTTGAGGCATAGGAACAAAATCCTTGCAATGAAATACTCTTAAGTGTGAAACAAAAGGCTTTCTACCCATCCACACTTAATAAGGATTTTTATCAGCAAGAGCTAAACAAGGAGATCTATTAATAAAATAACAAGCAGTACCAACCACTTCTCCCTAAAAGCATCTATGAAGCTTAGCACCACTCAACATGCTCCTAGCTCTTTCCATCAAGGTTTGATTAATTATTTCTACTACACCATTTTGTTGGGGAGTGTAAGGAGTATTCTTCTATGAAATAACATGCATGCTTACAAAACTCATCAAATTCCCTAAAACAATATTCACCCCCATTGTCAAATCTCAACACTTTTATCTTATAATTTGATTGCTTCTCAACTAAGACCTTAAATTCCTTAAACTTAGTGAAAACTTTATATTTAGAATGTATAAAATAAATCCATATATATCTTAAGACATCATCAATAAAAAAGACATAATACCGAGATTTACCCAAAGAATCAACATCCACCAGTCCACATACATTCGAATGAATGATCTCTAATAATCTCTTTTCCTTATTAGTTCCATTAGGAAATGAAAATGTATTCTATTTACCATACACACAATGCTCACAAAAATATTTTTTTCCAATAGAATAATAAAAAATACTATCAACCAACTTTTTATTAAGAATGGTCTTAAGACCTTTTTCACCAATGTGACCCAATCTATGGCGGCACACCATACATGCATTTTTAGTGCTTCTTACATTGGAAGAGTTACATAAATTAGAGGCATTTATCCTAAACAAAGTCCTTATCTGAAATCATTTATCTATCACCAAACTCCCTCTTACCAACCTGTAATTAGACTTGTCAAATGTCAATGCATTCCAGAATCATTCAACTTGGATACTTATAGTAAATTTCTCACAATTCTTGGAATATGTAGAACATCATAAAGGGATTTAATCCTCCCAACATTGAAACAAAACTTTACCTTTCCATTACCAACAATCTTCTTAGTGTTGTTATCATCAAGGAAAACATCTCCCCCATCATATGCTTTGTAAGAAGTAAACCAGTCCTTATGATGAGTCATATGGTAGGAGCAACCTAAATCAATAAGCCAAACATCATCACTAACAAAGTTAGTTGAAATAAAAAAGAATCAGAATCATCGTCAAAGGACATTTCTATGGAGGAATCAACATTATTTTTCTTGTTCCTACACTCCTTCACATGCCCTCTTTTGCCAAAATTCCAACACTTTACTCTTTATGAGGGTCTTAGAACATCCTAGCATAAGGAAAATTAGACATCTCTTCAAAATAATCATCATAATTAGGACACATGTCTAAACTCAACATAGTACCAACCAAAAATGGAATATTTATTGGTTTACAGTCATGCATACTAAACCTCTACAAAATGGTATCAATATACTTGCTTTGACTTAACCAAATATTTCTATGAGATTGATCCCTACTGATCTCCATGTCAAGGATATATTTTGCAACCCCCAAATCCTTCATATCAAATGTGCTAGAAAGCTGAGTCTTACGCTCCCTAATCATCACCTTGATGTTACCCATAAACATGTCATCAACATACAAGACAATGATTAGAATCCAATCATCAATAACTTTAATGTAAACACAGTGATCCTCCTCACTCCTAAGAAAACCAAATTCAATGCAAAAGTATCAAACTTCTAATACCACATCTTGGGTGACTATTTCAAACCATGTAAAGATCTCTTTAACCTGCAAACTAAGTGCTTTTTCCTTTCACAACAAAACTGTTAGGTCATCACATATAAATATCTTCCTCAAGATCCCCATGCAAGAAATAATTTTTAACATCCATTTTCTCTATTTCAAAATCATAAGCAGCAACAACAGATAATAGGAATCTAATATAAGTTAACTTAGCAATAGGAGAGAAAATTTCACTGAAATCAACTCCCTCTCTCTGGGAGTAGCCCTTGGCCTCTAGCCTTGTATCACTCTAACTAACCATCTACACCAAAATTATTTTTAAATACCCACTTGCAACCAATGGGTTTCTTTCCTTTGGGAAAAATGACAAGATCCTAGGTATCGCAACTATCCAAAGCCATCATCTCCTCCTACACATGGCCTGCATCCAAGACTCGATTTCTTCTAAATAAAGAGCCTCCCTATGGGATCTAGGTTCATCATCAGTACTCAAAAAAGAAAATACACAATGGTAATTAGATGAGCTATACTTGTCAACTACATTCCATTGTCTTTCAAGGATCTTCTCAAGGTAGGAGTAAGGGGTTCTTACTGATATTCTTCTGTATGCTCATCCTGCACATCACCTAAACTCTTTGAACCCTCTTCTACTTCTCCGTCCTAAAATCCATTTACTATTCTTCCACATGTGCATCTGCCTACTTCTCAACATTTTTTTCGAAGTGTACTATTTTCTTCTTATCTTTCTCCTTTGGTTGTTTTTCACTTGAGTAAGCTCTAAACTCCTTAAAAGTCACATCTCTATAGAAAACCATTTTACAAGTTAGTGGATTCCAAAGCTTATAACCTTTTACATTCTCACTTTAATGAACAAAGATGTATTTATGTGATTTTGGATCCAATTTAGAACACTTCTCTTGAGGCACATGAAAAAAAGCCTCACGACCAAAGACCCTTAAATGTGAAATAGAAGGCTTTCTACCTATCCACACTTCATAAGGATTTTTATTAACAAGAGTTGAACAAGGAGATATATTAACCAAATAACATGCAATACTTACAACTTTTTTCCCAAAAGCATCTATCAAGCTTACCACCACTCAACATTCTCCTAGCTATTTCCATCAAGGTTAGGTTCATTCTTTCTGCTACCCTATTTTTTTGGGGTGTATATAGAGTAGTCTTTTGCTAAAAAATACATGTATGATTGCATAACAAATCAAATTCCTTAGAGAAATATTCACCCCCATTGTTAGATCTCAACACCCTTATCTTATAATCTATTTGGTTCTCAAATAGGACTTTAAATTCCTTAAACTTAGTTAAAACCTCATATTTTGCATGCATAAAATAAATCCAAGTGTATCTTGAGACATCATCAATGGAAGTAACATAATAACAAGATTTTCAAAAAGAGTCAACATCCACTAGTCTAAACACATCCAAGTGATTGTGATCTCTAATAATATCTTAGCTTTATTAGTTCCATTAGGAAATGATGATCTATTCTGTTTACCAAACACACAATGATCACAAAAATAATTTTTGGCAGCAAAATCATTAGAAATACCATCAACCAACATTTTATTCAAAATGGTCTTAAGACCCTTTTCACTTATGTGACCCAATCTATGGTGCCACAACATACATGCATTTTCAATGCTAGTTACATTTGTAGAGTTACAAAAACTGGAGGCATTCAACCTAAACAAATCCCCTATCTGAGATCCTTTAGAAATCACCAAACTCCCTCTTACCAATTTGCAACCAAACTTTTCAAATATCGCATGCATTCCAAAATATTTCAACTTGGATACTGAAATTAAATTTCTCGCAAGTCCTGGAATATGTAAAACATGATCAAGGGTTTTAACCCTTCCATCATTGAAACACAACTTTACCTTTCCCTTACCAACAATCTTCTTCGTTTTGTTATCACCAAGGAAAAATTCTCCCCCATCATAAGCTGAATATGAAGTAAACCACTTTGTGTGGAGTCATATGGTAGGAGCAACCTAAATAAATAATCCAAGCATCATCAGTAATAATGTTAGTGAAAATAAACAAAACATTAGAATCACCATCTTTTGAGGACTTTTTTGTGGAAGTATCTGAACTCTTTTTCTTGTTTATGCACTCCTTCACATGTCCTCTCTTACCATAATTCCAACACTTTAATTTTCTCTTCTCGGGGGTTTTAGAACACCCTTTAGACTTGTCTCTCTTTTTGTCTCCTTTAGGCCCTCCTTTTTCTTTGGACCTTCCTCACACATGCAATGCATCTTGGGAACCAGTTCATTCATAGACTTTATCCTCATCTCCTCTGATATAAGTATGTAAATCATGTTGTCCATCTTTGGCTCTACATGACCACTACTTATGGCAACAAGTAGACTTTCCCAATATTTGGGCAAAGAATAAAGAAACAAGATACATTTATCTGCATCTTCTAATTTGACATCTGTTGATGTAAGCTAACTTATAATCAATTAAAATCATTTAAATGGTCTACAATAGAATCACCAACTTTCATTTTTAATGAATATAACTATCTTTTGAGATATAACTTGTTAGACAAACTTTTAGTTTTATAAATATTACCTATCCTCTTCCATAACTTGTATGTTGTGGAGACATTCAAGAGGATGGAATCTGTGAGACACAACCATATGGTCCCTCATGCCTTCTTGTCTAAATTTTTCTAATCTTCATCAGACATTGCAGTTGGTTTGGTCTTTTGTGAAACTGGCAACCACTGATCTCTCTCTTCAAGGAAATCCTCCATCTTTAGGTTCCACATCTTGTAGGCTATGAAATTGAATTTCTCAATAGCCTAGCGAGAGGTAGAAGCCAAGGCAAACAATCCTCTTCACAAATATACAATAATCACAAAACAAAAGCTCTCATTACAACCAAACAACCTTCCAACACTTAATAGAAAAGCATCCCCTTCTCAATAGAACCGTTAGCTCTGATACCAAATGTTGAAAAAAAGGTGAAGGAAAGTTGTAATATGAACTTATGCAAGTGAATTTAGATCTGAAAATTAGATTACCAAATCAGAAATAAACATGTAATTGCAACATACATCACAATATAAAAATTAGCAAACAAAATGTGAGACTAGATTTATGTAGAGAAACCCTTTCAAGAAAAAACTCCACACGAGAAAAGAGGGAAAGTATATTATTAATCTTCAAATAAGAGTACACAATAATACACTTCACTACGGATCTTTGATCAACCCGGTAGCACCCTGTTACTTGCAATAACTCAATATGAAACTACCATCCCATGGCTCTAATTTATAGAAATTGTGGGAGGTAAAACCATGAATGGTAAACCAAAACAAGAAGTACAAAACCACCTGAAAAAACCCATGCCCCTCTTCTTAGACAGAAAAAGGCATAATAAAATATTAATTTGAAATTCAAGACTCCCACATGGGCACCTAACCCATAGCCTATCCAACTCCTTTCTTTTTGATTGCTCTGATGACCTTTCCACTCCCCGATGGAACACCAATGGATACCTTTTCTTCTAAAATCTTTGGTGCCCCATCCAAGACCTTTCATATTCTATTTTGAACACCTAGGAAATATGTTGTATTCATATTTGATGTATAACCTCCACTGAAATTAAATCCTCTCTTTAAAATATAATTATTCCAAAATTTAATATTTTTCTCTCATATCCCCTAAAATGCATTCCAAGGAACATGGAGACACACAAATGATGTAGGATTACAAGGTTAATGTCACTTTATCCTAATAGGGAGAAAAACTAAACCAAAATGATATCTTTTAGTGACAACAAGAATACTTTTTCTAACAATATATCTTGAAAGAGAAAATATTTACACAATGTAGTGAAGGTGAATTCATGTGTTTGTGTCTCCCTTATCATTCTTGACACCTCAAACCTTATGGGTAGAGGAGTCTAAATAATATGTAAAGAAATTGGATTGTGTTGATAATAAGGTTGAGTTGAAGTAGTTGTAGTCCAAAATTTTACATTAATTGGTTTATAATGAGGTCTAATATGTGTGAAAGTACTTGATGTATGCATTACTTAAGAAATAAAATTATGTGAAGTGTTAGACCTAAGGGATATAGAGGTTCCAATATTTCTTGCATATGGTCTTGAAGTTAGATTGGTAGAAGGGGGTACAAAGCAAGTAGATGCAATATGTGCCCCCGTTGATTTTTGAATAACCATATCCATAGGTGTGGTAAAGACTATATGGATGGTTGGAATTGATATCAATAGAGATAAAAATATGCTAATTATGTTAGAATGTGCATCATGATTATTTCCAAAAAGAGGGACTCCAATCCTTTAGAAAATGTGTTTAACATGTTTCAAAGGACATTAAGGACATGCATAACCTCAAAAGAATGTGTTTCCTTGGCCATTTTTATTTTAAAATTTGTGTAAGTTTTTATCTAAGCTTTGAAGATAAGATTCAAAGGCTTGTAAGTTAGCCTCATGATCAAAGCCTACATCCATGTAGGAGAAATAGTGGAAGGAGAAGTTGGTAGTATAGTTATTTGAGGGAATGATGAAGGCATTCCATTAGTATAATTTTTATGAGAAAATTATAGACCGATTTTGATTGGAGTCATAAAGGGATGAGAGTATAACATTTTATGTGTTTAAAGGATTCTTCTCACTATGTTGTTAGAGTAGAGAGATTGGGTTGTAAAACTCATAAGTAGTCTTACAATACATAATCTAAAACTTTATTACTAATAACCTTTGGTGTTTGATGTTTTTTATTTAAAAGAGTTTAAGTGTTCTTCCCAAAGTTTAAAAGGTTTTGAATGATGGATTCACCAAAATATAGTGTATGAAATATAAATCTTACAAAAGGAAGATCAATTTCCTTTGGGAGTAATTCCACACATTACATTAGGATCAATCATTAGTATTTTTTTAATTAACACTTATTGTTTATATTTTTATGCTAGTAATAATTTCCCAAATCTAATATTAATCAAAAATGAAATTTTATTATATTAAAATACTTGGAAGAAGTGAGCTGGTGACAATATATGTGAATAGAGAAAAAAAAGTAATTTTTTGATAATAAAAATAGCAAATGTTGACTACAAGGAACTTGGGATAAAAATATTGAAGTCTCTACCTAGGATGGACCAACATGGTGCGAGAACATACACATGATGCACTATTGTCTTGTATGAGCATATAAAAAAAAAACATATTACAATTCAAAAATATCCTTACATGCACAAAAATCAAAGATTTTGAAAGTGACAAAATAATAAAGATTTTGAAACTTCATTTGGTAATATGAATCTAAAAGTAGAGTGTTATGTCAATGCATGAAGTGAAATCACCAATATTTCTAGGGATTTGGAAAGCATGAAGACTCCACAACAAGGTTTGTAGGTACAAACTAATATCATACTTTATTTTGTTAGGATTTTTTACATTCCACGGTGAAGTGATACTTGATAGGTGAGATGTCATGACTATCATAGTCAAGTAAAAGCATGAAATTTATAGAAGGGCATCATAGTCATACAAGGGATTGTCAATTGCACTCCATAGGTAGATGAGAAGGGACAATGAATTCTTAGTCCAAATATCCTTGTACAGTGACAAGAGATAAGTAAAATATATGATCAACTCATCATAGTATGTATTCTCATAATGTGAAAAGATTGAGTGACCTTTAACTAGAACATAGGTTACTAGAAAGAGATGGAACTAAGATCATGATAGTGAGAAAGTTGGAGATGATAGAAAATAGAAGATATCAAATGTTTTGATTACTTGTGACTTTCTTGCTACCAAAGACAAAAGTGTCTTAGTGTATGATGGAGCATGACAGACTTGGTGATAGAATGATCATGGAGTTAAGAGATATTCTTACTATATTGAGTAAAGGGAAGAAGGTATAGAAAGTAATGGATAAATTTATGCATATAAACCCAAGACAAAATACACATTCCAAATGATTGCCAAAAAGGATATGCAAGTACTTGATTAGTGCTCTGCATTATGTGAGACTGAAGCATGAATGTGTTATTCAACATATGAATATGGGCTACAAATTGACAAAGATACAATATTCTAACAATAATGATGATATTCAAAAGGAAAAATGACAAATAATGACAATCCTATAAGTTATAGAGAATACAATGCAAAATGATGGGGAGGGTTGTCCAAGAAAGATGTTATGATAATAATGAGATCAAATAAGTGATAGTAGTAAGAAAGAATAAATTTTTAAGGATATAATTATTGAAGTCAAAAGAAATAGCATAAGCTATGTGTTGGTCACTATCATATGTGCCAATTATCCCTTATGCTTATAAACTATTTTATCATATTTGTATGTTATCAAGAAATAAAAACAATTTTGTAGCAGCAATTTGAGTGTCTTTTATTATGCTATAATACTTTATCCTATTTTTTGTTAAGATTTTTTTATACGACTATTGATATTTTCTCTTTGAAAACCAATAATTGATATTAGAGTGGGCTGCTTGGTTTTTTTAATAAGAGTGTGATTTGTTAGGTAGGGGAGAGAGAAAATATAACAGTGCCAAGAACAAAGTTCTAGAATTGAATAGTAGAATTGTGAAGAGAGTAGAATACTCTTTTAGAGTATTGTCTTATATAAAGGTCATCAAATTCAATCATTGTGAAGAAAAGATAAGTATATTGTTTTCTTCACTTTTTTTATTTCAAGATATGGCTAGTAGTAGTAGTTTAATTTTTTCATAGCTGCAATATATTTTCTTAAAGAGGAAAACCATGACTTTTGAAGTTTTAAAATTATATTGGACATCATCTTATGTTTTGGGCACTATCATATGTGTCAATTATCCCTAATTCTTATAAACTATTTTATCGAATATGTACGTTATCAAGAAATTAAAAACTCTTTTGTAGCAACAATTTGAGTGTCTTTTATTATGTTAAAATTTATTTTTTTAAGAAAAAGGCTAGAAGCCTGTATTTATATTAATATTATAAGTAGGTAATTACATATAAGCCAAAATTGGTGATGATAACCATAAAAAATTGTATGTCATGGACTGAAGAAAATTAAAATTCTGAACTAAATCCATAACATTGTCTTGTCAAAGTCGGTGAGTTCATACTTTTCCTAACCTAAGTCGAGAGGATCTAGAGTTTCCTAACCTCCCAACCACCCAACTTCTTTGTTTTTGGAGGTTATCTAAGTTTTAGAACACCTTATATCACTAACTCCTCTATTTATAAGTTCAAAGGTTCTAAAACAACCCAACTCTTCTTTGTCGGTTTGTCGGTGGTTCTCAAAACTTCACAACCTCCAACCAAATGTTCTCAATTTTGGATTTATGGCAACTTCACAACATATCCTTATAACACCAACTCCTCTATTTATAAGTTTGAAGGTTCTAAAATTGGCTGACTCTTCTTTGTCGGTCCGTCGGTGGTTCTCAAAACTTCAGAACCTTCGACCAAATGTTCTTGAGTTTGGATTTCTGGTGACTTCGCGACATAGAAGTTCTTATTGGCTTAAATACTTGTTGCAGATGTTCTATCTCAAGGCACCTTGAGAAGGGTATCTCTCATGGCCAAACTAGAACAGGTACTCTGTAGTTTTGTGGCTGGAATTCCAGACTGTTACTGGTACTCTGTGGTTTCTCAACTTATTATTTCCACTATATCTAGAAAAAAAATTAATGTATCATCATTCTCCATGAAATATACCTCTTCCTTTTCGCACCCAAAATTGGCCAAATGGTTTACAAGCATGTTTCCCTCCTGATATGTATGTGATATTTGATAAGAATCAAATTCATCTAAAAGCTTCCATACATTTTGCATTACATATTTTATATGCCAATTGAAACATTTCCTTTCTTTGCATGCATTTACAATTATCAGGGAGTCACCTTATATGCGGATATCATTGATTTGGAGTTGTCTTGTAAGCTGCAGACCATAAAGAATAGTCATTGACTCTTCCATGTTATTTGTTCCTAACAGTAAAACAATTGATCTAGTTGCTTTCACAATTCCCTAAACGAGTCCCTGATACATACCCCCGCCCTTGAAATACCTGGGTTCCCTTTGGATGCTCGATCAAAATTCAACTTATAGAAACTTGACATTGGTGGGCACCATTTAATTGTACTCCTGTCCACCTTTGCCTTATAAGGCTACTTCAAACTTCCTTTAAAAGGAAAACTTATACCCTGAAAAATATTTAAAACATTATTATCCCATGATGTAAACATAGAGCCAACATTCTTGTGATCTTTAACCCAAGTATTTACTGCCTCTATGACTGATTTTTCAATAATTGCATGAATAGTTTGGTTTGTGGTTGAAACTTTTCTGAAAATGTGCTTGTTTCACTCCCACCAAATAGACCATGTCACTATTGTTGGGATCAGACGCCAAATGCATGCAAAAAATGAGGTTTTATATAGCACCGACCAAGAATAAAAAAGGTCCCATATTGAGTTTGGCAATGGAGCGGAGAAACTCATTTTTGTAATACAAATAACCAACAACTTTGAGCAAAGGGGCATTTCAAAAACAAGTGATCAGGATCTTCCAAATCTTAGCCACATAAAACGCAATTAAAGGGATTTGCAATTCCTAGCTTTGCAAGTCGATCACTTGTGAGCACTCTTTTTCTCAACACAAGCCATGCAAAGTTGGCCGCTTTTGGTAAAACCGCACTATTCCAATAGAATGAATAAGCCCTCTGAGTCTGACCTTGATCACCTTTGTTAAGAATCACTTTTTAACCCTGCTTGATTGTATAACATCTATTCTTGGATGGAGCCCATATTATACGATCAACTTTCCCTGTTATGAGTACTATTCTTCCACCTAAAATCTTATGTAGAAGTTCTTTTTGTTCTTTTGCTATTTGAGTGCAAGAAAAATCTTACCAACTCACCCTTCCTGATGAAGCCTCCACTGAACTAACATAGTCAATTAACCTAGTCCCCTACAATTGATAAAAAACCGAGATAGCTGACTGCAACTCTTGACAATCTCTCAATGGCAGATGCCCATTCCAAGAATCATCCCAAAACTTAACTTTGTCGCCCTTGTTAACTTCCCAATAAATATATGATGTGACCACTTTTCTGCATGACAACATGATATTCCACATGGTAGACCCTTTAGGAGGATTAGAAATTGTAAAGATTCTTGTTGGATTTTGATTGTCTAGATACTTTTCCCACATCAATGCACACCATTTTGAATCTGCCTTAGCATACATTTGCCAAATCAGCTTTCCCCCAAAGGCCATATTACGCTTGGAAATATCATGTAGTCCCACTCCGCCTCTAAGTTTTTCCAATATGTTATAATATTTATCCTATTTTTTGTTAAGATATTTTATACGACTATGATATTTTCTCTAAAAACCAATAATTGATACTAGAGTGGGTTGCTTGATTTTTTGGATAAGAGTGTGATTTTTTAGGTAGGGGAGAGAGAAAATATAGCAATGCCAAGAACAAAGTTCTACAATTGAATAGTAGAATTGTGAAGAGAGTAGAATACTCTTTTAGAGTATTGTCTTATCTAAAGGTCATCAAACTCAATCATTGTGAAGAAAATATTTAGTATATTATTTTCTTCACTTCTTTTATTTCAAGATATGGCTAGTAGTAGTAGTAGTTTATTTTTTTCATAACCACAATATATTTTCTTAAAGAGGAAAACCATGACTTTTGAAGTTTTAAAATTGAAGATGTTTATTTCTCAAGTTTTGTGGGATTTACCTAAAAGTGGTTACTTAGAACATGTATATGTAAAATCTCTTGCCACCTAGACTCAAGCACAATAAGATTAACTAGATGAGAACAAAAAGATAGATTCTAAAGCCATCTTCATTATTGATGTAGTACAAGATTCAATTTTTATATGAATTATTATAAGAACCAAATAAAAATAATCATGGGATATGAGCTATATAAATTTATTTTAGGGAACAAAAAGGGTAAAAAATCATCAAAATTCAAACTTAGAAAAGACTTTGAAAGTTTTTAATCTATGCAATAGTTTTTACTCAAGTGACGGGACTAGTAAATCAAATTAAATCTTATAGAGAACTTGACAAATTATAAAAAAATTGAGAAAAATTGAGATGCTTTCCTTCACATTTTGATCCTATTGTGGTAGTTATTAAAAAAATCTAAGGATTTAACTCTAATATTAGTAAACGAGCTTATTGGAAATCTTCAAACTCATAAGAAAAGGATGACTGGTCAACGAAAAAATATATCAAACAAGTGTTTTAATCAAAGCTTAGCATTTTAAAGAATAAGAGAAAAGAATAAAAATGATCAAAATTTAAGGGCACAAATAATTTAGAGGAATAACACATGTAAGAAGAGAAAGTAGCTACGAATGATGAAAATGATACAAAAATAGAGGAAGAACATGTGGCAAGGTACGAAAAAACCCTTATAAATCAAAATACATTGCTATTTTGGTTGAAAATGAACATTATAAGCATGGTTGTTGGAAAAAACATAAGAATTGTGTTACTTTTTCTAAAGAAAAAGGATAACACAATAACTTACTTTTAACATGTGATGTTACAAAATAAATTTTTAAAAATTTATGGCTTTTGGATAGTGGTTCAATAAGTCATATGACAAGCAATAAAAACATCTTTGTAAATATGAATGAATTTATCAAAACACAAGTAAAATTTGAAGTTGATAAATAAATTGAGGTTATGGGCAAAGGAACCATTGTAATCAAGATAAATTAGGTGCAATAAAATGTATTCATGATGTTTTATATGTGCCATGAATAGCTTAATCTATATAATGTAGGACAATTTATTGAAAAAGGATATTTTTCTATTTTTCAAAATAATGATTGTGTTATCTATGATAAAAAATGATAGCAATAAGATTGTAGCAAAATGTTTTATATGTGTCATGAATAGCTTAATCTATAGATAAATTTTTGACTTGGACTTGTATATGGATAAAATCAATCCTTGAATTCTTCCTTAAATGATGAATCATGTTATGGTACATGAGGTACAAAAAACTACACTTTTGAGGGTTAAAACTAATTTTTCAAAAGAAAATGGTGAAAGGATTACCATATTTTAAATAAGATGAAAGGATTACTTTATATTATATAAGATGACCAAGTATGTGAGGGTTGTATTATTAGTAAACAAAAATAACAAAAATGGGTACATTTTATTAAATAAAAGTCATAAACCTTTTGCATATTTAAGAAAATTAAAACTTATTTAATAAAACAAAGTTATTATTCCTTGAAGACTCTACATATAAATAGAGGGGGGGTTTCTATATTCACCCTTTGTTTATCAATAGAAAATTTTGGAGTTGCTATATTTTTTCTAGTAGTAACTTGCTCCTTCATTAGCACATGCATGTTCCTTAGTAAGTAGCCATCTTGTACCTACATCACTACAACATCAATGAGAGTTTTTATGTATTATTCAAATCTCCTTGTTCTCTTGTATTTTTATCTCATAAGCCCCTTCAAATGCTCAAATTCATGAGTTGGAAACTCATATCGATTTGAATCATCCTTGCAATCATATTGAAATATTTGATCGTTCAAATTTGAACCACTATGAAAAGGTTCAATATCCAATGAGTCATACACATCATCATCCAATTGGTTAATATCGTCCTTGTAGTACTCACCACCTCTTTCATCATTTGGAAACTCCTCGTCTTAGTTTATTGAAAGGGAAGCAACACAATTTGAAGGATCATGTGGAAGAAAATAAGAATTACACCATAACATCATTTCTTAAAAGTTCACATGTTCATTCCTCAATGGATCTAGTGTTCCCTTATCTTGTTGCTTAAATCTGACTTGCTCTGAGGAAACCTGTCTATCATTTTGTGGTATCTTAGACTATTCAATATCATATGACCTATCATGGGACCTCTACCCTTCATTAAGATGAGTGTCTACACCTTGAGGTGGCATCCCCTTCTCATTTCATTCTACTTTATACAATAGATCTTTATCAAGCTTGTCTTTAGTTGAAAGTGGCCTATTTATGGAAACCCTGTCTAGTTGTAATAATTTTGTATCAAACGTTTTTATTTTTATTGCATTCCCTTATGTAACTTTCAATATTAATGGATCTAGCATAGGATTCCTTGAGTGTTTAAGGATTTATCTCTCAAATAATACCCATTTTTTAGTCCAATGCACCACAATAAAATATGAGACACATCGATTCATTTGGCTTAATGTGTTGAGGTACCTTACTCATGGTGAGAATGAACCTAGTATTAAAATCCACTAGATTTCTATTGTTTCTCTTCTTGATAGTGATAATCTCATATATATATATATATACACACTTTGAATACACTCATGAACTCCTCCCAAGAATCAATATTATTGTTAAGAAGGTTTCTATACCACTCTCTAGCACTTTCCTTTAGAGAATACATGAATAAATTAATCATCACATATACTCATGAATGATGATGAAATACCTCAAGTGCTCTTCCCTAGTTAGTGCACTATTTCACTGAAACTTTATAATTTACCTTCTAATTTCACTAGGGATTAGGTTAGGGTAATTTGGAATCCTAAGTAAATCTAATTAAATATATCTTTCAATAGAAAGTGGCTTCTTGAAAGGATAAAACCTTTGAGCATTTCTTCATGGTGAATACACATTATTTGGCACATTACCCCAAATGAATTTGTTGACATGATGAATGGTAATGTTAGCTATTTGTTATTTTTGTATATCTTATTATTGTTGAATATTGTTAACATGTTGATTCTGATTTAGCCTATGATCATTCCTAGCCAACTAGGCCTATTATAAAGCTCTTTAGGCTTCAATCTCTCTATCTTTCCTTAAATTGATCAATTAGATCAAGTCTTTCATCTATTTCTTTCTCATTCTCCTCAATTTTAGACTATTTCCCAAGGCTAACATCATAAAAATACATCTCATAAACCCTTTTAGTGTCTAAATAAATATCCCGGGGAGAAGGAAATGGAATGTCTCTTGAATTTCTTACACATGGGGGTGGGATCAACTTCTTGCTCACATTTTCAACATGGAGATCCCAAAATTTTTTTGCACCTCGATGTAACCTTGATGTTAAAGTATCTTGCAAGCAACTAATATGTTCCTTAGTTGTTTTATTTCTAATATTCTAACCATGTGTTGTTTCATCATAATTTTTTTTTTTTTACCAATAGTTGTATCATTTCTTTCTTTTTATTTCTAATCTAAGTTGATGTGATTTTTTTGGTTGTTCTTGACATGTTTTTAGAAAATTTATCAAAAGTGTAATTGATGAGGGCCACACCACCTGAAACCCACAGAAATCACAATAATAGATACCAACACATAAGATGCAAGACAAAAAAATAACTCACTTTCAATTATTTTCAGGAAATGAAATTATAGATTCAAAACTTACATGCTACAGCCTCATGGGCTTGATTCATTACAACAAAATCCACTCTCAAAACAAAATATATTATTCAAAGCCACAATTTGCACTCTTGGAGCCACCTACAACCCCCCACTTAACCCTTTTTATTTTTACCTTAATAACCACCCTAGAATGTTTTAGAATGTTCCAATTTCCCTTTTGTTTTGGCGCCAAAAGTCTCGCCATTTGATTTCTAGCCTAGGAAGAAATTTTAATGAAATTCACTTTTTAGAGGGGCAACTTTGCAGGGCCATAAATTTTGATCTAGGTGTTTGATTTGCTATTATTGCATATCGTTGGAAAGCTCTCAAAGAGATCTACATCACTCATCAACTTTTTGAGCTGTTTCGATGCCTCTAAAGTCTTCATATCTGATTTTGAAGCTGCATTAGAGAAATTTTTTGGGACGAAAACTTTAACATCTCCCAAATTGTGTAGGGTATTGAGACGAATCTTTCACGATAGAAAATATTTTTTAGTTTTGCTCCTTGGGGTAAATTTTCAAGTCCATATGAGTCTGTTTAGGTCGACTTACTAAAAAAAACAAGTGACCATTTTTTGCTATTTTTGACTCCTGACTGTGTTATGCCCCTTAAGTGCCATCATGGAACTCAAAACAACTAAAGATATTAAGGAAAAACATTTTTTTTGGGTGATGCAAGATTGCCCTACACTGTTGGATGCTCCTACATCAATAATGATCCTTTAAATTAATAAATTCATCCTCTCAACTTAATCTACTAACATGTGTAGAACCATGGGTATCAAGAGTAAGAGACTTTCCTATGTTTTTATCCTTCCATTTAGTGTGTTGGTTCCTTGCATAGTTCAAAATTCCTTCCTACTCGTGTTGATCTTCAATTATTTTTTGTTTATTTATGTTGCAACTTGGTGAATGAACTATCTTTGAGCTTGATGCAACAAAGTCAACACTCTTCAACTAAAAGTGAAAATATTATCTTTTCAATAATATTTTGTTGAAACCATGCAACATATAGTTGAAGTCCCCTTATTACTAAGGTTTTCAAAATGATTTTAAATATTTAAATTTTCTGAAAACAACATCATTTTGTTAGGTCCCAAAACCACTGCTCCAAAATTTTAGAAATTAATTTTGAGTAGATTAGCTATAGGAATCACTTATTACATGATTAGTACTTGACCTAATAGATGTCTAGGAAAAGATAGGGACAAATTTTACCAAAAATGTGGGCCAAATTATGTTGAAGAATAATTGTGGGGGTCTATGAGTACCAAAAATTTTATTCATAAATGCAAATGCATTGTGAAACCTACCCTCTAATACAACAAATAAAAATGGGTGATTTGATTGAAGGATATTAGTTTAATAGTGGCGATACCATTAAATGAATTTGGTGCCCATTTTTTTGAACACATCAATGCCAATGTTTCTCTTACAAAGTAAACATATCCATGTTGAAATCCACCCTCAATTGACCATACAATGTTGCCAATTCAACTCTAATAGTTCGATCACTTCAAATTTTCAATAACAAAATTTCTAGGGGCAATTGTGATAGTGATAGGAAGAATCCTATGTGGTTTGTGGGAAAGAACCTAAACAAACCAAAAATCCACCCGACTTAGGGCTTTATACTTAACAACATTAACACATGAATAGACACATGAAGGGTGAACACAAATAACGACTTAGGTATAATAACCCATGGAAACCCATAAGAAATATCTCATATAAGTTATATGTAATGAGCAAGAAAGAAACCTAAGTGTGTTGAGAAAAAAGAAATCAAGCAAAAAAAGTTTAAAGTAGGGTCAAGTCTTAATAGACCTAGCCAAATTATCTTTTTGCAATACTAATCTTTTGGTTTTTATTTTGATGATGAGGTTCATCAAATTTTCTAAACCTTCTAGTCTTTAAATATAACCTAACAAAGAGATCACTATATAAGTTTTCATATATTTAAAACAAATGTATTTGTAAGCTTCACAATCTAAAATACACTATTTTTTTGTTCAACTACCCAAGTTGTGCAAAAGACACACACAATCTTCTCCTATTTTTCTTTTCTTCTCTTCCAATCACATTTTCACTTCGAAGATCATGTGAATTAGTCATCAATTGCACTAAGAGTATGTTTTATCTCCAAGTGATATTTGCCCCTATGCATGTCTCTTGGTGTTGATCATATGTAGGTTAAATTCTCAAGATAATGTTTCATCTTTCTCCTTGTCTCCTTTTTCCCACATAGTCATACAAGATTTATTCATAACAAAACAATTTGTCTAAACGTTATCTTTTAGACATGCACTCAAGTTGATATTACATGCATTCATCCATTTATTATTTATTTCATCAACATCTTCCTTCTCTTATTGAATAATTATTTTGTGATGACCTTAAGACATCTATTTACCTCCATCTACTCATTTTTTAGATACCTTAAGAGACAAACCTTAGCAATTGCCTCAATAAGGAAATCATGTGTTTTTGCTAGAAGAACCTCATAGGAAACCATTTTTTTTAGCTTGAATTTATTTGTAATTAGACACTTTTAAATCCTTTCTATCTACCTCAACTTTTATTTTTAATGTGTTTCTATCTCATGCTTCACATCCATAAAGCACTATACAGATTACTAATAAGAAAAATAAAACCCAAATAGTTTTTCAATCCCATATCTTAGCCTCTCTACTTTTATTTTGTAAAGAAAAAAATCTCTCCAAACTTCCACAATTCCCTTCATTCTCTAGGTTTCCCAACTAAGCTTGTTGTTGAATCCTATCCCAATATATTTGTACTCTATTAGTTTTTTTAGGAGAGCCCCCTCAAAAGAAAAGTTAATCTTTTTTCCTTTAGGTTGGAGAAGATCAAGGTTCTGATCATGTTGGTGATTACTTGCATACCACCTCCTTGTAAAAGTGTTTTAAGGCCCTTGAGTGATCATATAGCCATTGAGAAGACCTTGTGATCAAAATGAGATTAACTGCATAAAAAAGAAGCCTTACAATGTATTTTCTTAAAAGAGCACCAATATGTAAACATGCATATATATGAAGAGCATTCTAATGCAACAATGATCACATTTTCTTTGCTCCATGGTTGTATGTGACTTATCAAATCTAAGGTTTAAAATTAATGTCCATTTAAATATTTTTCAAGATTTTAATTTATTGTATGTATATATCAAAAAAAATTAAAATAAATGGTAGATGTTTCTCTATTTTTATTATAGATTAGAAGTGACACAATTATATGTACCATGAAAATCAATCTTGTTTCATTTTATTTAGATAGTGCACATCATATTACTTTATCTAATAACTAGGTGTAAGGCTAAATTTTATGACCGGCCTTAACTATCAATTATTTTTTTGTGTTTGTTATTTGTTCACAATTGGCCTTCAACTGTTAAGACACATCTTTAAAAAATAAATATCCTAGATTTTACATTTATCAAAAAAAATATTTCCTGTGATATAATATTCTTAAAATTCTAATTATATTTTATGAGAAAAAAGTCTAAATACAACCATATACCATTAAAATCAGGTCCTGATTAGGAGCATGACACAATATCATCATTTTAAATTTATTTATACCACTATAAACATCATATAAGAAGTTATGTATGTATGTGTATCATGAAGAGCAATCTTTATTTGATTGAAATAGTATTATATCATATTAGTATAATTATCATCAACTCTATTATAAGAATGTGGATAATATACCCATTCTTATATTTAGAAATTTTGGTAACTACATTTTTATATAATATAACTGTCTTAATGCTCATTTGCTTGCATACTCTAATTTAATTACCTTCCATTTTTTCATATCAATATCAATATCATTACCCTCCTCGTCTCCCTACTAACTATGCCATTACAATTACTTAAAAATAGTGCTAACTAGTATAGAGTAAATACATCTATCTTAAAAATGCAAAGAGATATCAATGTGGAGCTATTTTATTTACTTTAAAGTTGTTTTATTTTATTGTGGAATTATTTTATTTACTATATATATGGAGACACACATTTTACATACTACTTATTTTGGAAATATTATATTTATTTATTTACATAGGAGTATCCCCGCGACGTCGAGAGGGGCAAGCTAAGGCAAGAGAATATTAATATTTTGGCATGCAAATGGCTATCAAATTTAAGATAAAAGGTAAGAGTTTTTGTTAACACACTCACACCATTATGTTCCACCCCTTACTCATATATAGAAAGTCTCTCGACATTGACTATATTGCCACTTAAAAATTATCTATACTAAAAAATGAATGTCAAATTTAAAGCTTTCCAACATATCCCCACAAAACAAAAAAATCAAAACTAATAGAATGGACTATTTTACCTCAAACTAAAAGAAATTTAAATGATATTTTTATTACTATCTTAGATGGGCCATAGATTTTTTATATATATAATGAATCAAAACTGATTACCATGAGTTATGGTACAGGTAATTCTCTTAAAGAAGTACAAATTCAAGAGAATTTGGATTCTTGTGGGTCAGCTTTAATGGATAGAATTTCCAACTATGCTCATCATTTGTTGCACGAGGGCTGGTCCCATTTTGTAGGTGCATTCAAACCTATTTTCTTTTATGCAATGTAAAGGAAACGTGCTTTTAAGTAGCAGCAAGTACATGAAGAATGTCCATCCCACACCCAACAGCTTGGCTGCATGCGAGGCTCTTTCTAGGGAATGGCTGGCTGTTGAAGACTTTAAGTAGTAGCTCTTGTCATGGTGGTTGTTGCAGATTGTCTCCATTTTTGTTTCTGTTTCTTTACAGTTTTTGTTACCATTCTATGTATTTGCCCTTTTTTTTTTTTAATGATACATGGTATATAATGATATTTTCAAATATTATATTCAACGTGTCAATTCTTTATGTTGAGAATGAATTCTTGTATACATAATTGACACATTAATTACAACAGTTTCGGGCAAATTCATCGTGAACAATTCACCGTCAATAAATTCACCTCCAATAATTTGTCGTCAAGACAAATTCTTCTCGTGGAAAATTCACTGCCAGCAATATGATATGAATTGCTGGTGGTGAATTTTCCACGAGATGAGTTTGTCACGACGATGAATTGTTGGCAGTGAATTTGCCTACAGTAAATTACAACATACCGACAATTTATGCTCAGCACTTTCTATGTGATCTGTCACCTAAATTGTAACAGTGTTGTAAGCTTTTTAACAGCTCATCATACTGACAATTTATGCTCAACGCTTTCTATGTGATCTGTCACCTAAATTGTAACAGTATTGTAAGCTTTTTAACAGCTTATCATACCGACAATTTATGTTCAACACTTTCTATATGATTTGTCACTTAACTTGTAACAGTGTTGTAAGCTTTTTAACAGCTCATCTGATGTAATCTGTCGATTCTAATCTATATAATTGAATTTTATTCAAAATAAATAAATAAAAAATATTTGACTTTATGCTTGGAGTGCACAGCTTACTCTTTTCTTAGCTTAATTTCAACGCTAGATTTGTTGGTCACACATGTTTGTCAACAATAGATCGTCCTTTTTTCTTTGGGCTTTGAATCTCAGTGCTTTATGATGTTTGAATAGTGGTTTATTACGTAAAGCATGACATTTGAAAAAGAAAAGAGAGAAAGTGATTGTGACTTTCTTGGATTGTTGTTTTAAATCATAGATTACACATCTAAATGATAAGATAAAAAAGAATTAAAATTTATTGTATGATATGAATTTTATAGATATATTTAGATTGAATTGTTTTGTAAGATTTTGGATTTATAGGTTTAATGCATATGGTGACGGATATTTATTATATTAAAAATTTATTAGAGAGATTATTTTTGCATAGTCAAATCTTTAATTATGTAGAATATGATATCAAATGTATATATATAATTTTTTAAACAAATCACTAATAAACTTGTTCATTTATTAATCATGAAGTCTCATGAGTCGCAATTATCATTCTCTCTTCAATATTAAACAAACACATTTTAAACTATGAAAAGGGAAGGGTTGGTGTTTCTACTTTCTTAATCTTGCATTTATTGTGACATTCTTCCAAAAACTATACTTGTGTTTATTGTTGTGTTGTACGGACTTGAATAAATTTCCATTTATTACTATGTCGTATGAACATTGTTAAATTTTCATTTATCACGTTGTTGTGTAGTTTTTCTTTTTTTCTAATTCATTTCTACAAAAGAAAAATATAATACATATTATTGCACATAGTGATTCTTGGAATAGTTATTATACTTAAAACTAATGTTCTAAATTTCAAAATTTTAAATAAGCAAAAATTCAAAACTATAACAATTTATTATATAAATTTAGATATAATCTATCAAAAAAATTACAATCTTTGGCTTTATTTTTTTTGGTGGCTTTAGAGATTGTGTTTACACAATATTTAATTTAATTTCATTGTTTACAAAAAATAATAAATACATCATATTGTCAAATTATCCCATTTTCATAATGCATTTAGGGCCACCAATTAATTTCTACCCTTTTGAATGTCTTATTATCCCAAAGAAATCATTATTCTACGTAGATTGGAAAGGTAATTGCCACAAAGGTCTAAATTTTTTCCATTGGTCTAATAGATTGATGGTTCAATAAACTCAACCTACAATTAAATTTGAATTTAGTTTATAGCAAAGTTTCATGAGAACTAAAAAAAATATATGTACTTTTGATTTTATTGATCTTATGAATTATTTTTGGGAGAGAAAGACCATAGCTTGGTCTGTTTTAAACTTCATATTCTCTTTTAACCTTCTTTGGCTTGCTCGAAACATTTACAAATTTAGTCAAAGTCCATTTCAAAAAATCTCATACATTCCCAAGCTAAATTGATTAGGCCACATCTTTTCAATAAAACTTATATCTCTAATCAATATATTTTAGAAAATTTATAGCATTTTTACTCACATTTTGAGGGTATAAGTTATAATTTACACCAAAACTATCCACATCAAATTACAATTCTTTGGTACAACATGCTCTAGAAGAATATCATAACTCTAAATTAATCTAGGTAAAGCTAAAAATACAACAAAAATAAATAGGTAAAGACATTGAAGTCTTTTATTACATAATGGTGAAAATAGGCTTGTTTATTGCTAATAATGTATCTATTACTTGCAAGAGAGTGTTACACTTAATTTTTTGGGATGAATGTAGTGCATTGTATGTGCTTGAGAATATTTTTGTAATATACTAGAATAATGCAAATTAAATAACACAATCTTTGATCTTGAAGTGATATTTGCTCCTATATAGGTCTATATTCCATTAAACTCATTTTTGGGTTAGTTCCTTAGTGTGTATAATCTTACCAAAATGATTGTATATAGTAAATTAGATATTATTCTCAATGAAACCAAATTCAACGAGTGTGTTGATATTATACTCAAATTATTTAGCTTAATTATCCTCATTGATACATAGGATTTGTAAGGGAAACCATAAGTGTCCACAAGCATCTAAGATTCTCTACAACACCAATGGCCTTCCACACAACAAGAGAGAATAAATAATAATGCTTTATTTCCAAATAATGATCTAATATAACCTTGATTATGAGCATACGATACATAGTGTATAATGAGAGAATCCTTGTATATATAAGTAAGGATGATCATATAGGATAACATAAGATTATGACATGTGTCTTAATCTTATGGCTTCAAATATAAAAAGTAATTTCCTTAAATAAACTTAAGTAGTTGTGTGAAAAGGACCTAAGAGGGAATCCTATTAGATAATATACCCTATTTAAATCAACACCCCCAAGTGTCATTTAGGGAGAATTTCAAAACATGCAAAATATGAGTCTTAGATATAAGGCCATGTTAGGTATCCATGTACAATATAATTTATCAAAAATAGAGTAGACGATGAAAACCCACAAAAAAAATCCCAAGCTTCAAAAGGGATAACAAAAAAGAGAAGGGAAGGAAGGAGGACTCAACATGAACCCCTAAGTACTATTTTTGTCACCAACATATAATTGGTTCCCCACTAACATGAGAGTAGAAGAGAGATTATGTTTCTCGGTTCCCTCACAATGTATAACATCCTATAATGATGGTGGATTCTCAATAAAGGATGATGATCATAATATAATAATTTTAAACAACATAACTCCCCTTAGGAAGAAATAAAACCAAACATATATGTTGGATGTATTCCCATTATAAATAAGAACACGAGAGAATAAATATGATGATGTATGATGCATATAGAACTACTTAAGTGTCACCATGTTGGTATCAAAGGATACCATAATCAAATCTTCAACTCCAAGTCTAACCAATGAGAAAGAAGACAAGTCAGGCCACATGGAAATGGAATAAAGAACAAGATCCAAAGACAATGATGATGGGAAAAAAACTATAATTATGATTTCATTAAAGAAGACATAGACTTTCTCAACAGTTTCCTCAAAATATACAAGAAGAGATTTATAAATCAATATAAAATATTTGTCAAGTATTCATCCCAAGTAGTTTTATCTAGAGGAAGAGATATATGAGCTTATTGAATTGGATCACAAGAAGCCCCATTCAAAACAACACTTACCTTTGAAGAAGTAGGAGATGAAGGAGGTGTAATGTTAACTCATGTCTCTATAAAATTTTTGATAACATCATAGGAAGGTTCAAATGACCACACTGCACCTCCTAATGTGCTTTTTAAACTTTTTAAATGGTTCTTTCATGAGATCAATAGGACCAATGTTCGTATTAGAGGTGTTGCTAGCAAGGCTGAGGACCCTTTGATCCAAATCCAAATTGACAATTTAATGGATGGTCTCAATACTGTTGCTAATACTGTGGTGGAGGAAACCATCAATCTAAAACAGAGTATGGAGGGAAGATTGTTATCCATTGAGGAGAAAATTAATAAAATTTGAAATGTTGTTATGAAGAGTGGAGAAGCCCCTAAAGTCTTGACTATGTCAAACTTTTTGATGGCTATCTCCCATGGGACTATTGTTAATAAGAGAAAGGAAAATGTGTATATTGATGTTATGGTTGCTGAGGGTAAGCTAATGGCAGAGGATTATGCTGTTGATAAGGGTGTTGCTAAAGGTTTTGTTTTGAGTTGTGAGGTAAAAACTGGTGAGCTTGGGGTTAGGACTAGAAATAGAATGAAAAATCAGGCTGGGGCCTCGGGTATTGAGGTTTCTGATACTGGGGTTAAGGGGAAGAAGCTTGCTGCTAGTGAGATGGAAGTTGTTGAAATTCTAAACAATATGTAGTGGTGTTGGCCAGTTTCCTTCTTTTTGGCTATTTTTTGGTTGGTGGTTTGTTGATGATGGGTTGATGGTTGTTTAATGTTTTTTTCCTTTTTATATCAGTTGTTCTTTTCTGTAAAGGGTTTCGAGCCCCTTCAAAACGCGTCTTTTACCTCTAATCAAGACCATACTACACCTCCTGAAAAATATCCATGATAGTTGTAAGAGTGTGAATATAACTCAAAGGTCCATCAAGGGAAAAATGTGAGAATGTGTACAATATATAATAATCTTCTACCTACCCAATAAAAATAACATCTCTACTATACAAATTCTAAATGATCACATAATCTAGTGCGAACTCCCCACTCTTCTCTATACCACTATATATGATATGAGAGATAGACAAACGTTTGGCTAATAATGATGCTACATAAAGGACATCATTGAAGGATTTATTGCCCATGTTAGTAGATCTTCTTCCAAACACACATAGAGAGTACATGTTATTACCCATAAACATGTTTGGTGATGAATAAGACTCAAAACAAGAGAACATACAATGTGATGAAGCTATATGATGTGAAGCTCTAGAATCAAAGATACATCTCCTTGATTTAGAATATACAAGTTCAAGAAGTGTCTTATCCTTCATTTTCTCTCACTATGAAGGTGAAGAAAAAGAGGATGAACCACCTAACATAGTTGAATGAAATTTGATATTGTGCTTGTATAGAAGATGCTTCAACTCATCAATATATTTCATATAATATTGATGTTTGTCATGTTCAAGTTTTATGCAATATGTATATTTAGACCTCTCCATATTAGATGATTCCCCTTGGAAGAGGATGGATACTCAAGTGTCACTAAATAGGTTTGTGTTCTTTGTCTTTCTTATTATTTTTCTTATCCCTATTTCTATTTCTTTTTCTTGTTATTTAAATCCTTTTGTTATTTTTTCCTTGATAAACAATGTAAACATTTTAATTTATAGACTTTATACTACCCATCTACATGATCTTTTCTTGCTCCCTAGATAGTGAGGTAGTAAAACCATTAAGTGATGGCATAGTCCATGTAGTTCCAAGAGCATACTTAGTAGTATAAAATAAAACAAAAAGACATTAGGACCAAGCTTGGAAATAATTAAAGACTTAGCCAAGATTATTATTTATCTATATCATATTTTTTAAATACAATCTTAGTGATTTGAGCTTGGTGAAGGAGCCTTAGGTGGTGTCAACAATAGTAGGATTCAATCTAATGAGATCATTCTCTAGTTGATAACACCAAAATACATCTTAATTTTCCAAATGACATATATGTATGATGATATGGATAGTCCATTTGACATATAGGGATTTATGGATATAGATTGGGTAGGTGACTTGGACAGCCAAATATCCACTAGTGTCTATGTGTTTTCTCTACCAAGAAATGTAGTGATTTGGATGATTATAAGGTAGTCCATAGTTACATTTTTCACTCCTAAATTAGAGTATATGAATGCTACACATACATCTAAGGAGGTATTAGTTACAAATACATTGTAAAAGTATTGGTTTTCATTACAAGGATGTTATAATTGGTTATGATAGTCAGTGTGCTATTTATTTGGTTAAGAATCCCATCTCATACACATAATAAGAAATTTGATTTTAAATACAACTTTATGTGAGATATGTTAGATAATAGTAAGGTCATGTTATAAAAGGTTGATACTCAAAAAAATGTTATAGATTCCATCATCAAGCCAATGCCTATGGATAAGTTATACTGGTGCAAGAAGGCCATGAGCCTTAGTTTTTGTGGCCTAGCCTATGATGCCAGAGCATTGTCTTTTCTGCTGGAAGTTTAACCTCCATGGAGTTTACACCATCAGGAACGTTTCCCTCTTTTCCTCCATGAGTAGCTTTATGTGACTTCGTAGAGACACTATTGCATTGAATAGCTTGTGCATCCAGCTTATACAAGGTACCAATACGAGCACCCCTTGCTAGCACCATAGAGCCTCTAGTCATCTTGCAGCCATTTCCAGAGAACGTGACATGCACTCCAATATCATTCAGCTTACTTACAGAAAGTAAATTACGAGTCAGACCTGGTATATGCATCACATCATTGATTCCCTTCAGTCTTCCATCAGGGAATTGAATTCTGACTCTTCCACGGCCAACAATTTCCAAAGATGAATCACTTTCCAAATACACCTTTCCACTGTCATAGTTTTCATACTTCGTGAACCAATCTCTATGAGATGTCATGTGGAAAGACACTCTAGAATCAATCAGCCAGACATCATTAGATGCCCACGTAGCCAAGGCTGCAATGAAGGCATCTGCATCACTCTAAGAAGAATCATTGTCAGAAGAGGTCTTCTTCTTCTTCTTTTTCTCCTCCTTGCAATCTTTTCGAACATGACCAGGTTGCCCACAATTCCAGTACTTCACCTTGGACTTCTTTCCAGGAGACTTTGATCTCCCTTCTGATTTTGATCTGGACTTCTTGTCCTTCTTCTTGCCTTTTTCTTTCGATCTGCCTCTAATAGCCAGAGCCTCCTTCGCCATCTCAGAAGATTTCCTTCTCATTTCTTCTAACAACAAAGAAGCAACAACATCTTCCATCTTGAAATTGGATTTCGTACTCCCAATAGCCATCACCAGATGATCCCAAGAATCTGGCAAGGAACACAATAAGAGCATACAACGATCTTTATCTTCAATCTTCACACCAACAGATGTTAACTATGCAATCAGCATGTTGAAAGCATTCAAGTGATCAGCAACAAATCCTCCCTCTTGCATTCTCAAAGAGTACAACTTCTTCCTCAAGAATAGCTTGTTCACCAAGGACTTTCCCTGATAAATAGAAGCAAGTCTTTTCCACAAGGAAGATGCAGTCTTTTCTTCATGCACATTCAGAAGAACAGAGTCTGCCAAATAGAGCCTTATCAGCCCCTTAGACTTTCTATCTGCAAGGTCCCAATCCTCTTGCTTCATGCCTTGAGGCATCGTTCCAGACACAACAAGCCACAGATCACGATCCACTAACAAATCTTCCATTTTGAGTTTCCACAACTCAAAGTTGCTACCATTGAATTTCTCTATTTCCATCTTTCTGGATGTGCTTGCCATCTTAATCTGTAATTAAATTATCATACCTCTACCAAACTCCCATTGAAAAAGAATTGACACAAAAAACCCAACCCACTCACAAGGATAACACAACTAGCCAGGCTCTGATACCACTTGTAAGGAAAGCATAGGTGCGGAAGCAACTTTCCTAACATCAAAACCATAGGGAAGAATGCAGACAATACTTTTAATTTCCAAATTACAATCTAACTAAGACACACATGAAAGATTTACTGAAACAGAAATAATACACAAAGATAATGAACAACAGATTTACGTGGGAAAACCCTTTCAGGAAAAAACCCACCACACCAAGATAAATCTCTTTGTATTATAGTAATAAACAATTACATACAATGCAGAGATACAACTCTCTGGTATCAGTTCACAGTAGCTTCATTCACTGTTCAATCTCTTACAGAAATGCTCTCAAAAATCCAAATTTTTTTCAACCTTAGAATCGATCCCTTAAATCTTATCACATTCCGATTTTTATCTTTTGTTCATCCTTATCCGCCATTACCCATCGTAGAAAGTTTCCATTCCATTGTAGATTTTTCCTTGCATACAGTTCAGCTCCAGCGTCGTAGCTGTTGCAAAAATCAAACCGCCAACCATTTGAATTTCGCTTCCTCTGATTGGTCCACGAGACACCACATAGGATATTCATCAAACGGTCAAGGGCGTTCAACCTGTGTTGGCATTTCGGTGAGACACTAATCGTGTCTCCCCGATGCCAACACAGCCAGCATTCGATATCGGCATAGGTTCCAACAGTCGGCAAGATGATATAGCGAACGCCATGAGTCATACTGAATCCACCGATATTCATTTCATTCCTATCGACAAGAGTTTCCTCATCGGCAAGACTCATACCGATGCTCACGAGTCACAACGACCTCTACCTTGCCATCGGTAAGACTACCGCAGTTCGCCAAGACTTCATACCGAAGTCTTCAAGTCATGCCGATGTGAGTATTCCATTCGGTGAGACAATCGTCTTTCACCAAGACCTCACACCAAGCCCTCATGTGTTACTCTGAAGTCACATAGCCATCAGCGAGACCATCGTAGTTCGCCAAGACTTCATACCAAAGTCTTCAAGTCATACTGAAGACCTTGTGTTACACCGATGACTCCCATCGGTATCCGCTAGAAGCCTGATAGCAACCTTTGTCGGTGAGACATTTCATATCGGTAAGACTCATATCGACAATAAAACTTTTGCCCAAGTCTCCCCGATAACTGCGAGTGAATAACCATCGGTGAGAGAAACAACAGTCGGCAAGAGATCTTACCGAGTCTCCATGTCATAGCGATAGGTCCATTCGGCAAGACTTTAACAAAGTCACAGCGACCAAGACATTTCAACAGGATTCAGAACAGCTAGTCAGCCAGACATCAATAATGTCACAATGACTTTGCCCTTCAGGAGTTACATGCCAATAAGAATTGAGGCACCTATTCCAAAAATAGAGAGGGGGCACATAGTTCCCAAGACTAGGCATAGATACCCCTTGCTAGGCCAAACATTGAGCATGTCATGATCCCTTATATTATGAATAAGAATGTTGAGGTGGAGAATCTAGAGCCCATCAACTCTCTCACATAGACTTTGTTGGAAGAATGAAGAAGAAGCCTCCAGTGTGTTGTCATTGATGCCAACATTGGTTAGTAGCAATTTTTCCAATCCATAAAAGCTATTTCTCTGTTATGTTGATTCGGTAATTTGGTTTGGAAATTCTCTCAATAGAATATCGCTTCATAAGTTTTTAATATGATGATCAGGACTAGTTGGTGCATCTTTGGACAATTTTTTAGTGGTTTTTATTGAAAGGAATGAAAGTTAGGAATGACAAAGTCAGCTTACATTATTCTTCTCAGTATTTGTGCAATTGGCATAAGTTTTCTTTTGGATGACATGGATATGTGATGTGTGCTTCATTAGTGACTTAAAGAGTTCTTTATTTGGTCCAGGCAGACCTAGTTTATGCTTTCCACATTTTTTTTTGATGAAAAGGTGTTCCGGTTTGAGCCGACAAGTTACAATTTTTGATTAAGTATGTGTACATCTAATTAGGCCGACCTAATTAATGTATGAAGGTGTAATAGTTTATATATATTAAACATCTTTTTGTATTGATATATATAGACATAGATATAGATGTATGTGTGTAGTGTGTGACAAGTAGAAAAAAAGTAATAAGCAGTGGTGCGCATTCATTGTGTGAAGTTGTATACTCTTTATGTATTTGTTGTGTGTTGGAACTGTTAAAATCTGATATTTTCACATGTTGATTTTACTCTTTTGGCCTTACCGTGTGCATTTTCCACTCATATTTTTCCCTTTTGTCCCTTTGAATCCTTTGGGTCTTGCATTTTCCACCTTTTGGTGCCTATCGGCATAGGTCTTCTATTGTCTCCCCGACCCATTGAGCATTTTTTGCTTGCATAAGTCTATATTGCCTATCGGCAAGACTTATCATTTGTCATAGCGACTGGATCTTACTTATAGGTGGTTGTCGGTGAGACCTTGGTTTTGTCTCGGCGATCGGGATGATATACATATCGACAAAGCTTGGAGTTTTCGGCATTGCATCTTGGCGAATGTTTTTGGGTCTTGCCGACTTGTGCTTCAATGTTCGTTTCGGCCAAACATGGACTTCGGTGAAGGGTTATAACGACTTCGCGTTGTTTCACCGACCGACAATGCAAGGGGATGCTATTTCGGCAAGGGTCTGGGGGTTTCGGTGACATCTCATAGCGAATTCAATATGTCCCACCGATAGGGTTTTAATGATTTCTTCATGTGGCTTTCAACGAGAGTCTTATATTGTCTTGACGAACGTGAACTATCTCGGATGACTTTCGGTGAAGCAAGGAGTTCTCTACATGACGTCTCGCTGAAGGTTGGATATTATAACGACATGAGAATCTTTATCGGCGTAGGGGTGGCTTTGTCTTGGTGAATTGGTGTGTTCGGGGTTTTCGGCGAAACGATGTGATATCTACATGAGGTCTCCCCGATAGAAATGAGCTATAGCGACACGCATGATGGGCAATCTGTCGGTAAGAGAATCGATGAGTCCTAGCGACTTGCGGGGATGGTTAAGGCCTTTCAGTATGACTTGTGTATTCTCTATAAGGTCTTCCCGACACTATTATGCTACAACGACATGAGAAGAATGAGGAGGGTTCTCGGTGAAACATAGAATGGTCTATATAACGTTTCACCGACCCGGACGTGCTATAGCGATACACAATGAAACAAGGCGACATTTCTTGGCTTCGGTATAACAAATGGATGGTCACGATGAAGCAAGAGGAGCAGGGGAACTCGGGCATGAGCAATAAGCGTTATTTTGCCTTCGACATACCTTCTGGCCTATCTTGTCGACTGTCACGGGTAATAATAGAATTTCAGATCTTGTGGCCGACATGTAATTGCTAAATTAACCGTTATGGCCGACATGATTTTTGCACGATTTCCAAGGTGGGCCGACATGATTTTGAAGCGTTTGGTTTTCTCATGCTGGTGTATTTATATGCACCCTGGATTGTAATTGAACGGGGATCAGATTTTTTAGATTACAGATAGATAGATTAGGCATGGCTATAGTAGGATAATTTTCTCTTTCCAGAGATTATGTGCATGATTTCAAATGGTGGCTTCAATGAAAATCAGCTGGTGTGGCAGGTTGTTCCTGGTATCAATTGTATGTTGAATTTATTGAAAAGCATTGCTAAAGTTGTCTCCAAGTTGATTCTTTTTGGTTGTTTAAATTGAAATAACAAGTTTATTCTCAGTTTATCGGTGCACATTTACTGTATCTGTGTGATTAATTGACTGGTTCTCTCAAGTAGGGATTAAATCCTTTCTGTTGATCACAGTAATCAGGGAGAATTCATCTGGATTCTTAAAGTAGAGCTTAGTAATCATAATCCTACATTGTTTATACAAGTTATAAACAGATCATATGCCTACAATTTGATCTTCTGCCAGAATAAGCTGCTCACCTCTGTTTTGTTTGACTCCGCATACCCAACAAGGCACTGGTCTCTGCCTTTCATCATTTTTGAATTCACTTAATCTCTTTACATCTGTTAATCAAGCATTTTAGGATTTAGATTAGAAGATTGCTATCAAGTTTGGTTTCATTTTGTTCACTGTAATTTGCCATTGAGGACAAAAGCATCTCAGAAAGATAATCATAAGTCAAGTCTGCACTATTCAAGAAAGGTACACCCGCCTTGGTCTTGCAGCACCAGAAGAGCAGAAGGTTTGATTGTTTCAAACCTTGTTTTGTTACCCTAAAACGTTGTGAAAGCTTGGCAACCTTTCGTGGTTCAAACCTACGTTTTTGAGAGCTAACATTGTGTACCTGCAAACTAGAGCAATATTTTTTATTCCAGAGCCTAATCGAAACTGAACTCAACACATAGAAGGTGCATTTCATTAGTTCATCATTTTGGTAGTGAGCCACACTCCTTTTTGTATTTACTTTAGGTTGTGAGCCTTTCAAGGATAGTGAGTCCTAACAATGTGTCTTGTAATATCTTATAACCGGTTATAACATATTATGAGTTAATCCTCGTCGTGGTTTTTCCCATTTTGGGTTTTCCACATAAAAATCTTGGTGTTCATTTGTTATGTGGTGTTATGCTTCCTTTCATGTTCTTATTTATAGTTGCAATTAAATATGTTTTGATAATTGAATGGTTAGCAATTAAATGATTCGATAAAATACTGATTCACTTCCCCCTCTCAATATTTTGGGTGTTCAACAGACTTTGCTACAACACACCAAGCCTTTAGCATAGGATGAAGAGGACGATGCTCCCAAATATTGATTATCACCTCACCTTTGCTAAAACCATGATTCTATTTGTGATTATGGGTTTGAGGATGCTCAAAGCTAGCAATAGGACACTTCCATATTGGATGATATGGTGTTCATAAATGACCTGTTGGATACAACATTTGGTATTATCAAAAAGGTAAAGAAAAAGTGTTATTTTGCTAGCATTTTGATATGTGGGAAGGAGACTCCATTGTGGGTATGATCTAAGGGGGTCTTATCTAAGGAGACTCCATAGTTCTATGTGTAGGGGTTCTATCCAAGGGGGTTTGATCTAAGGGGGTCTTATCTAACCCTCTTCAATTAAAACCCTTTATATGGAACCTCTCAAGGCTTAAATCATTAGTTTTTCTAAAAATAAGTGATTTCAGGCAAAAATCAGGATGTCCCAAAAGTGGTACACACTATTGTGATAGCAACCACTAATGCAAATTGATTGTAATAAAATTTTAGGGTCAGAGAGTTCATCCTATTTTTGTCAATCCTTCAGCTCCTAATTACACAACCATGTCAAGTCAGAAAGTTTGTAATTAGTAAAGAAATAGTAAATATAGTACATGTAAATATTTGTTCCTTATATTAATAATCTTAAAATTCAGATTGGATAATGAACAGGTGGATGTTGGATATTTGACATCAAGATCTATTGGTGGGAGTGGTCATACAACTTTCATTAAGGTAAGCTTGACTATTTTTAATCATTATGTTTGTAAATAATGTTAGGTATATTTTGGTAAAATATCTTTTATTATTTTTGGTTGATGACATCAATTTAGACTCCTCTCAATATTCATGACACAATGGATGTGGGAATTGTTGCGATAGTTTTATCTTTGATTCCTTTGATAGAGGTATGAGTTAGATTAGTAAATTTCATATTATATTTCTTATTTTATCCCATGTCTATTAGAGTAAATTTGAATGATATTCATATGTACTCTAATTTGTTTCTTGATGATTGTCACAAGAGGTCAACCCTCTAGATCATGCACTTGACCCTCAAATGGATGAAGAGAAGTAATGATTAATTGAGATTGATTATTAGATGGTAATAAGTAATTATTCCCATCTATGTCATTGTATAATTCATTCTTAATATTAACATATGTATATTTGTTTATTATATTAGGTGGGCCTCCAAAAAATTTAGAGAGGAGGTCAAGTTAGCAAGTTTGAAATAAAAAAATCATCACTTGTCTCTCCATCTACTCAGCAGTCAAAAGGTTGTTGAATCTTGCATTCCAATGGAGAGGACTGATTAAATTATGAATTTTTTCTATGCCTATATGGCTTTAGATTGTACATGTATTTTTTTATTGACATGTGACATTGTACACCTATATGGCTTTGAATTGTAAGCTTATATGGATTTCTTGTACATATAATATAGTTTTAATGACATATACTATTGTATACCTATATGGATTTGTAGTTAATACATTTACTTTATTGATGTTGTATATTTGTTATAAATGACTATTATATGATACACATTTGATTCCTTTCAATTTTAATTAGCTATAAATATGTCATCCTAGTGTCTAATTTGAGAGTTATAACATGAATGTTAAAAAATTCCAACCTTACCTTGTTTCAAGAATTCATGATTTGCCCCTTGGTTCAATTGATCTTTTGGTTTCTCTTAGGTATTCATGTGCGATTTCATTTGTCCATGATTTATCTTCTTATATGTCTAGATTATTTTGAATCTTGAGTGGTTTGGTAGTCCTTTAGTGTATTCCTAGTTCTAAACATGGTCATACACGTTCATGTTTTATGAGTACATTTTATGCTTACAAAAGGTGTGTGTCTACTATGTGTTTGGTATTTTTCATGATCATGGTATCTTAATATAGTTTGATATTTTTCCTAATTTATAACTAACTTAGATGAGTACTCTTGGGTTTGGCGTCCTTTGGTCTTCATTATTTTATGGTGAAGAGGGTCTTACTACATCATTAAAAGTTTTCTTTGATATGTGCATTCTTATTTTTCCTTCAAAACATATTTGGAGTGGTGTTAAAGTTGATTAAAGAGGATTAAATAAGATATATTTCAATTTAAACTTTTATTAGAGATCCTTTTTCAATTTAAGTAAGCTTCTATAACCCCCTCTTAAATGTCCTAAACTCTCTCTTTACTATTATCAACCCTCTACACTTTCCTAAGCCCTTAGAAACCTTCTAAACCTTCATAAAACCCTTAAAATAGTTCAAAATTATTTAGACATCTAAAATTTTAATTTTTATGAGAGGGAAGGAGTTAAAGAAAGATAGGTTTAAAATTAAAGATTGTGCATCCTTTAGTCTCCACCATAGGATGTGCATTTACTTATATACAATTTATGATCCAATTGGTCATTACCCTTAGCCTTAAATTTGATGGTCCACTCACTCTTCATATAAAACCATAATTTGCATTTCATTTATTTCCAACTGTCTTTTATGATTTAGGAACCTTAAAATAGTTATAGTTGTAAAAATTTAATGACAATCCTCCTTAATGTTGGGCCCACACATTTTGTGTATGCGCAAGAGTCTCTTAACAATTGTAGGAAGCATATAAAGTATAATTTATATATGATAGAGCTAACAATAATTGAGAGAAATTTTTAATTTATTAGTTTTTACCCCTATGTTTGGATTTTTTTCCTTATTTTGGGCCTAGATGTAATGGTACCCCTACACGTAGAACTATTTTTAATATTTATATGCAATTTTATGATACATTTCAACTAGATTTTTTAAAAATCAAGATTAAAATCAGATCTATAAGGATTTTTCTTCCCATCATAAGTAAAGGCTTAGATTTCTTTTTATTTGCATGAGATTAATGATTGGAGTTTAATTAGGAAATATCTAAATTATATTTTCTCCTTTATCTTTGTAGGTTGATTGGTACCAACTAAGAAGAGTGTTATATTTTTAGATTTCATTAGTATATTAAATTAAAGAAATATGAGCAATTGATTATGAAGCAAAAAAAAATCACTTACAAATTAGGGTCTTAGTTAGTTATAAATGATATCTCCCAAAATTATTGAGGATAATTTAATGGGTAAGAAGAGGTTCCCATTAATTAAATAATATTTACTAAGCTTCAAGGGATAGTTATTGACTCTAGAATATTTCTAGGATAGTAAAGAATAATTTTCAAATATCATAGGGTTATTATGAGGAGCAAGCATATTATCCCTAAAATCATGCTAGTAGTTATAACATGTTATGTCAAGAAAATTGATAGCTAAAACAATAATTTCACATCCATGTGGACATTATGATAGCATGCCAAAACCTGGACATAGTCATAAGCACTCAAGGATAATATCAAATAAGAGGTGAGTAGTGGTGCCATGGAAACAAGGAGGCGGTTCATCATAATAGTGTCATCAAAATCTCCCTAAATTATTTTCATGTGGATCATGTTTCATCAAGGATACATCAATAGAGGCAAGAGTTCCCAGTATGAATAAAATTCTACATCATATGGTTATTATTAATTTCATAGAAGATAAATGGATAGTTATAGAGGGAAAGGTGGATAACCATTGTGAATAAGAGGTGTGTGTGTGTGTAATTAAAATTCTCACATTACCCTCTTAAGGACATTTCCAAAAGGAAGGTTGTCATCTAACATATATTTTCTAGACATAGCCTAAGAGGATTTTCATAGTCTTGAATGGATTTCCCTAAGTAGAAAAAGTATTTCTATGTCTTAAATAAAAAAATTTCCTATCCTAAGGCTATCATAAGATTTCTAGTGCCCTGAAGATCATTAATGACCACTCTAGAGTCAAAATCATTGTTATTTACATGAGGATAGTCACTCCCTATTTCAATACTTTTCATGCATGAAAAAAGACAAACCTACTATTCTCCTAAAACATCATGAGTCAGTATTGAAGTCACAAAAGAAAATCATACCATAAACTTGCATTAGTAGGTCATGGACATTGAAAAAAAAAAGTCGCATTCTATAATCAAAAGGCCTATTCTAGTGAAAAACACTGACATTTATAAGGTTTCTATTGGTATATGAGAGGGAAATATATAGGGACCCACTATTCACTTGTAGGTTTAGATAGAACATTTATAGGTGTCATGAACTTTGAAGACTACTCTACCATAGTTTAGCAATATTTTTTCTCAGGGTTATTAAGAGACCGCCTTCGAATAATGTAGCCTAAAATTATTGGGATACCATGGGAAAAAATGAGACCTCTAATAGAATTAACCTACCCACCCCAACATGTTGGCATAGTTAGTTCAACCCCAAAATACAAGGAATATGAATATGTTTATTAGCATGTTTACGTTTCTCTCTAATTATGCATTTTGGTAAGAAATAATTCATTATTAGCATGGTCAAATAGTGTTGATTTGACCAAAACAAAGATATAATAATATAAAGAGACCACCTTCAAATAATGTAGCCTACAATTATTGGGAGACCATGGGAAAAAATGAGGCCTCTAATAGAATTAACCTACCCACCCCAACATGTTGGCATAGTCAGTTCAACCCCACGATACAAGGAATATGAATATATTTATTGGCATGTTTACATTGCTCTCAAATTATGCATTTTGGTAAGAAATAATTCATTACTGGCATGGTCAAATAATGTTGATTTGACCAAAAAAAAAAAATAATAATATAAAGGGAACCACCTTCGAATAATGTAGCCTAAAATTATTGGGAGAGCATGGGAAAAAAATGAGGCCTCTAATAGAATTAACCTACCCACCCCAACATGTTGGCATAGTCAGTTCAACCCCACGATACAAGGAATATGAATATATTTATTGGCATGTTTACATTGCTCTCAAATTATGCATTTTGGTAAGAAAGAATTCATTACTGGCATGGTCAAATAATGTTGATTTGACCAAAACAAAGATATAATAATATAAAGGGAACCAACATCCACCTATAGTTTCTAATGGAAGATTTTTAGGTGCCACAAAATCTGAGAAATATTATGTCATGGTTTTCCAGGTTCTTGGTCTCATGGCTTTTAAAAGACTGCATTTGAATAATGTATCTTAGAAGGATTGGGAGACCTAAATAATGAACAGAGGCCTCCAATAGAATTCACTTGCCCACCCCAATATTTTGGAATAGTTATTTTTTCCCACAATGCATAAAATACAAATATGCTTGTTACCATGGTTACACTATTCTCAAATGATAGTTTTGCAATTCATTCATTCTTGGCATCGTCAAACACTATCAAGTTGACCAAAATCAAGATATATTAATGTGGAGGACCCTATATCTACATGTAGATCTAGATGGGACACTTTTAGGTGTTAATATCTCTAAGAACTACTCCATCATAGTTTAAATTTTTTTTTCTCTTGAGGTTCTTAAGAGACTGCACCAAAATAACATAGCTTGGAAGGATTGAGAAACTTGAGAACAAACCAAGGGCTCTGGTAGTATTTGTTGGAGTAGAAAATAATGAATACAATATTAAAAATATCATAAAATGAATCAAACACAATGCAAAAGCCAATAACTCTCATAGAATGTGTGTAATACAATGATTGCTCCTAGTTTATATAGGACAATGAGGAAGTAGGAAGGTGAAACATAAAGACTAAATAACACTCCAAGTGATGTGACACATGTAGAACACTTGGGACAAGTGTGAAGGCATGTGCCAAGTGTTTATGAGGTGAGACAACTAAACCACTAAGTGAACTTAAGCCAGTGTGAATAGAACTACTAGGTGTAGGACTAGATAAATGATAGTTAGATGCATAAAGACACCTTTCACACTAACACCACCCTTTAGTGATAATTAGGGAGTAATTCACTAAAATATGAGTCCCAAAAATAAGGCTTTATGAGGTACTCATGTAAAAAATAAAGTCTCTCCAAAACAGAGTAAAGCAAAAAATCCAGTGGTAAAAAACTCCTCTCTTAAAAAGAAAACTATACACAAACGAAGGTTGACTCAATACCCCCCAAGGAAAACTTCCTTCACCCCAAGCAATTTGTGCAATGCAATATAGTTAGGTGATGCTAAAGGTTAAATGAAGATGTTTGCAACCCAATCCTCAATACATAAATACTCTAAGGATAGAACACCATCCTAGATAAGTTATCGAATGAAGTGCATATGAATCTCAATGTTCTTTCTCCATTTTTGCTCGACTGGGTTGTGTGAAACGTGAATGGTAATTTGGTTATCACACCAAAGTATAGTATGATGACCAAGTGGAAGACCAAACTCTATCATAAGTTGTCAAAGTCATAGTACCTTCTAGATAGCAATAACTTCTCATCGATACTCAACCTCAATAGATGATAATGTAATAACATTTTTCTTCTTGAAAGACCATAAAACTAGACCAAAACCAAGATAAAAAAGAAAAACCAGAAGTGGAATTCCAACAATCAACATCTCTTATGAAATCAGAACTTCAACATATCCTACTATCTATAAATCCTTTGGTGTGTATTGAATTCCAAAATGAGTGGTCTCATGAATATAACTCAAAATATGTTAGGCTTCCTTCTAATGACTCTCATGATGGTCATGTGAAAAATAGGAGACAATCCCAATATTAAATGTAATATCTGGACATGTGTGTGTCAAATACAAAAGACTACCAACTAACTATCTATACAAAGTAGCATCAACACTAGGTGTGGTGCAAGTGGTAGGCAAAGTGACACCAAACTAGAATGGTGTAGGTGCAAGCTTACAATCACTCATATGAAATTGATGAAGCAATTCAATGTCATAATTTTGTTGGTATGTGTAAATCCCCTCAATACTAAATAACTTGAACACCAAGGTAAAAATCTAGAAGCCCAATATTTTTCATGTCAAAGTGTGCCATCAAATTATATTGAATATCTTGAATTATGAATGAGGAACTACTAGTAAGGATCAAGTCATCAACATACAAGACTAGTATCAAAATTTCACCTACACATTTCTAGATGTATACTGTGTGATCCAAGTGGCAACGAGTGAAAATAGATGCAAGAAAGCAACCATCGATCTTTATATACCAATCCCTAGGGGCTTACTTAAGATCATATAAAGAATGATGTAACCTATAAAAAAGTGGAGTCCTATACAAAACCTAGAGGCTACTCCATGAAGATCACCATGTAGAAAGGCACTCTTTACGTCGATCTGATAAACTAGCCATCTCTATGATGCAACAATAGAAAGAATAAGGAAAAATGAACCCATCTTCGCTACAAGATAAAATATCTCAAATTATTCAATACCCTCGACCTATTAAAATCCCTTAGCTACAAGGCGTGCCTTGTATCTTTCAATAGAACCACTCGCTACATATTTGGTGTGATACACCCACTTACACCACACCATCTTTCTTCCCTTAGGAAGAGTAACTAAATCCCATGTGTTATTCTTCATCAATGAAGAATAATCAGGTCTACCATAGCACATCCCACTCTGTAATAACTAAAGCCTCTAAATTTTTTTTGCAAATCTTGAGATATAGCATGAATCAAAATACTAGTGTCAAAATTTTGTGAGCGAGTGCATATAAAGGATGTAGGACTACCAAATAAAGAACCAATCTCCTCAACAACACCTCTAGCCCACTTGGGAAAAACATGAGTGGTAGGAGGTGGCTGTGGTGGTGGAGCTAGTGGCGACATTGGAGGTGGTGGTGGTGGATTAGGACCATCATCTAAAGTATCCTCAAGTACTAAGGTATCCTCATGAGATTAAGAAAGAGAAGTAGGTAGAGAGGAAGAAGAAGATGATGGAGGATATTTCTATTTGAAAGAATCATCAAATTGGACATCTCTATGAAATTGGAAATCTCTAGTGATAGGATCAAATAACTTATAATAATTCATAGCCTCACAATAACCAATAAAGATGTATTGTTGACTCTTCTTCTCTATTGCCTTACACCGACCATCTAGTATGAATTCCCAAGCTTCACTACCAAATACGTTGAAGAAGGGAACATCAAGCTTGATTCTAGACCTAGCCTCCTTGTGGGGAGTGTGGTTCTAAATATAGTTGGCACAATTGATATTGGTATCCCAAAATGATGGGGCCATAGACCTAGACTGAAGCATAAAATTTTCCATCTCCTTTAAATATTTTTTCTTTCTTTTGACAACACTATTCTTCTGAGGAGTGTAGGGAATAAAATACTAATGTTTTGATTAGAGGTAAAAAATGGGTTTTGAAGGGGTCTAGAACCCTTTACAAAAAGGAACAGCTGAAGCAAAAAGGAAACAACATTAAACAACCATCAACCCAAAGACAACAAACCACTAGCCAAAAAGTAGCCAAAAAATGGCACACACCACTACATATTGTTCAGAATTTCAACAGCTTCCATCTTACTAGCAGCAAGCTTCTGTCCCTTAACCCCAGTATCAGAAACCTCCATACCCGAGGCCCCAACCTAATTTTTTAGTCTATTTCTAGTCCTAACCCCAGGCCCACCAGTTTTTACCTCACAACTCAAAACAAAACCTTTAGCAACACCCTTAGCAGCAACATAATCCTCCCCAGTCAGCTTACCCTCAGCAGCCATAACATCAGCAGACAAAATTTCCTTTCTCTTATTAGGGGAGAAAGCCATTACAGAGTTCGACCTAGTCAAGACTTTAGGAGCTTCTCCACTCTTCATAACCACATTCCAAATTTTGTCACTTTTCTCCTCAAGGGATAACATTCTTGCCTCCATACTCTGTTTCAGATTGACGGTTTCCTCTGCCATAGTATTAGCAACAATATTGAGACCAGCCATTAAATTATCAATTTGGCTTGGATCGAAGGGTCCTCAGCATTGCAAGCAATGCTTCTAATACAAACATTAGCCCTATTGATCTCATGAAAGAACCATTTAAAAAGTTTAAAAAGTTTTTTAAAAAGTTTGAAAAGCACAATCAAATACTAATGTTGAATACCTTTCTCAACACAATACTCCATAAAGGCATGGTTCACATATTCCCCTCATTATCTATGTGTATCTATCAAATAGAAGAACCTGACTGCTTCTCCATGAACACCTTGAAGGTCCTAAAAGTGTTAAAGACATCACTTTTGTACTTAAGGAAGCACTCCCAAGTGCGACGAAAGTAATCATTAATGAAAGTGAGTACATACTTGGCTTCTGAAAATGAAGGAGTTAGAAATGACATGAGGTCACTATGAACCAAATCGAATAAGTTGGTAGCACGATGGCCTTACCCTTTGTAAAGGGTTCCTACAATGTTTTCCAAGTATAAAACCTCAAAAAACACCCTCCATGCAAGACACCTTAGGGAGTCCAAGTACTATATTCTTATTACTCAACTGATGAAGATACCTGTAATTGAGGTTTCCAAAGCTATCATGCCAAAGTATACTCAAAGAGTCAACATGGGAAATATGTGATGCTCCACAAGATGACTCAAAATGATGAAACTTGTACAACCAAGACCCATGGTCTACTCTACTTGAAGTAACAATCCTCTTTGAATAGTGTAGTTATCGAATAACTACATCATGTGATGAAAAATCAAATCTTTCCATTATCAGTATGAAAATTTGGTAAACTGGAAGAATATTATCTGAAGTATTAGGAATATCAAGAACATTCTCAATGTTTCCTTATATCAATTGTAAATTGTACCTAACCCCAAAATTGGAATGTGTGAAGAGTTTCCCACCAAAATATAAGAAGCTTTGTTGCCAGAAATAGAGCCTAGAAGATCCTATGAGTGAGTCATGTGATGTGAAGCTCCTAAGTCAACTATCCAACTATCCTTAAATGAATCTAAACCTCTAGTTGTAAGGGCATATCCCTTGGTAGGTTTGGGAAGATCAATGTTGTGTCTTTGTATGACCAATTCTAAAGTTGCAATCCTCTTATTAAAACTTTTCTATCATAATTCTATAATCCACGAAAATTATAATGGAGTTTGCTTTTATTTTTAGACTTGTAAGTATTCTTTCCTTATTTTCTAGAGGATGTGGCTTGTTTGTCAACTTTATTCTTTTGCTTAGATGATTGCTCATTTTTTGAGGTTGATTCTACCTTAGGTTTATTATAAGTCTTCTTGCCTTTTACCTTAGATGATTGGACAGCTAGTGTCTGACATTTTGAATAGGTGATGGTATCCATAGAGATTAATTTATATTGTTCTCTTGTGAGTCTATTACAAAACTATTCAAAATAAAACATTACATGTGTTTTTCAAAGAGAATCCATGGTATAATAAAAGGAAGAAGAAAATATATGATAAGGACCTCTTAAATTTGAAAAAATCAAGAAGATGCACTCTTTGTTTGTTTTTATTTTATCATAACCCTGAATTCTAGAAAGAAGAATTAAATTGAACCAAGAAATCTTCAATAGAAGAGAAGGCATCATGAGACAATATTGTTAATTCAACATCCAATTGTAAAATCTTGAGCTACTCAACTTTTCCAAATAGATCATCAAAATTTTCTTGCATTTTCTTAAAGATTTGTACAAATAGAAATGTGAGATTGCAAATTATTAGTAAAAAGAAGAAATATTATTCCCATTGCTTCATCTAAATTGTTCTAATAACTAAACTACTCAAACTCCCTAGTAAATTACATTTGTTGTTCATTGACCATTTATCATAATCCCTTAGATTGAAGTAGTTCTTGTACTTTGACTTTCCATGTGTGGAAATAATGTGGAGTTAACAAGTCAATTTTAGGATCCATGATGCACACACAACAAGGAACTTGAATTGTGCTTTACCAAACCCCCCAAAATTGTATTATATATAAATTTTGACCCCCTAGAAATATGTAAAATAAAAATTACAAGCTTGTGTCAAGTTTGGAAGCCAAATCATCCATTTACAACTCACAAATATTTTTACAAATATAGAAAAAGAGATTTTTAAAACTTTATTTTGACTACAAATCTATAATCCTTATAAAATTTTGATGAATTTCAAAAAGAAGTTTTTCATTTTTTGACAAATGGGGTGAAAGTTATGCCTTGTTGAAAATTACACAAATTACATTGAGTTTGGGTGTCAAAATAATAGATTAAAAAGTTACAATTTTAAAAATGTCTTGATGCTTCTTTGTCTAACACAAAAAGAGATTTCTGGTGACTATTTACAATTGAAAAATTAATTCTCCATTTGCAAGTTACACCTAGATGAAAAAGAGCCCTTTTACAACACTTAGCAATGAATCCTAACCACTAATTGTTAATAATTACAATATTTTTTTAATGGTTAGAAATAAACTTATAGTTTTTTAAGTGACATATAACAACTATTATGACATTAAATGCCAACTATATTTTGTAAACAACTACCAATGCTCTAGAAAAATAATTCCAAGTGGAGGTGATGTGACCATAGATAAGTGACTTGGTCAAAGTGGTTGTTGGATGGCCATTGCATATACAGGAGTGGAGGTCGTTTGACTAGGTCTTCTTTCTCCACAAAGTCGTTGATTTGTGTTTGGTGTCACATGGAGCTTTAGAGATCACTTTGCATCTAAAGGTTGAAAACACCTAGCTCTAGCCATTATATTTTATGCCAATCAATCTATAGATTTATAAAGGGTCACAGATTAATGAATATGACCAAGCCACTGGCTCTAATATTTATCACTTTGAATTTGCAATTGTTTTGAACAAATCTTCAACACCAAAGAGAGCATTTGAATTTGCACCAACTCATATATTAGTTGCTCTACCAACTCAATAGGGAAATGGCCATGCATGTGGGAGCTCCAAGATGTTGAAGAAGGGCATGGGAGAGTTGATTGCTTCTTGGGAAGCAATTTGGAGGGTGCCTAGGAATTTCGTACTAAGATCTGCAATAACCGAGCAAATAAAATGAAACCAACGAACTTTCTGCTCACGTTTGCCTAAAGATGATGAAGTGATCTCTAAAGCTCCATGTGACACCAAACAAAAATTAGTGAATTGGTGGAGAAATAAGACCTAGTCAAACAACCTCCACTCATGTATATGCAATGGCCTTCCAACAACCACTTTGACTAGGTCACTTATCTATGGTCACATCACTTCCACTTGGTGTTCTTTTTCTAGAGCATTGGAAGTTGTTTGTAAAATATTGTTGACATTTAATGTCACAATAGTTGTTATAGGTCACTTAAAAAACTAGCGGTTTGTTGCTAACCATTAAAACTTTGTTGTAATTATTGATAATTAATGGGTAGGATTCATTGCTAAGTTTTGCAAAAGGGGGGCTCTTTTTCATTTTGGCATAACTTGCAAACGGGGAACTGATTTTTGAATTGTAAATAGTTGCCAGAAAGCTCGTTTTATGCTAAACAAAGTAGCCTCAAGATGTTTTTGAAATTGTAACTTTTTTAATTTTTTATTTTGACCCCGAAACTTAGTGTAATTTATGTAATTTTTGACGAGGCATAACTTTCACCCTATTTGTTGAAATTTGACAAAAAATAATTAAAATTCATTAGAATTTTGTAAGGATTCTATATTTTGACCCAAAAATTTCCCCAAAACCTAAAAATAGGCCAAAAGGCCATAATTTTTTAAAAAACCAAAAATTTGACCTAACAATCAAATGGGTAGAGGGCAAAACTGGCCCTCTACTAAAAAAAATCATTTTTTTTACATTTTTTGTACAATAGGCACAAGAGCCCAAAAAATCAAAGTTATCAAAATTAATGAAACAAAAGGTATTTCTTCATTTCCTGGGCCTTTTGGATGCAATGATAGTGTTCGCTTGGCTCCATAATGCTCCATTAATAGGGCTATGTGTGGGATTCACCTTTATGCAGAAAGGAATGTGCTCTCATGGCTTTGATACCATGTTGGAGCAGTAAATAATGAATGCACTATTCAAAATACCATAAAATGAATCAAGCATAATGCAAAATCCAATAACTATCATAGAATGTGTGTAGAATACAATGATCATTCCTTGTTTACATAGGATAAGGGGGAAGTAGGAAGGTGAAATAGAAAGACTAAATAACCCTCCAAGTGATGTGACACATGTAGAACACTTGGGATAAGTGTGAAGGCATGTGTCAAGTGTCTATGAGGTGAGACAACTAAACCACTAAGTGAAGTTAAGCTAGTATGAATAGGACTACTAGGTGTATGAACTAGATAAATAATAACTAGATGCATAAAGACACTTTTGACACTAACAGTATTCACCTACCCACCCTAATTTTTATGCATAGTCGGTTTGGACCCATGACACACAAAATTTAGAATATGCTTGTTATCATAGTTACACTCCTCTTAAATGATGATTTTTTTAAAGAATGTATTTGTTATTGGCATAGTCAAGTAGTGTCGAGTTGAAAAAGTGAGAGGTTAATGTGGAGGGACCCCATATCCACTTGTTATTCTAGATATAAATTTTTAGGTGTCGTGAACTCTTATACCTACTCCATCATAGTTTGATAATTTTTGCTCTTAGGGCTCTTAAGAGACTACAACTGAATAACATAAGCTACAAGGATCATGATACCTTGGGAATAAATTGAAACCTCCTATAGCATCCACCTACCCACCTCGATATTTTGGTGTGATAATTTGGCCCCACAATGCAGAGAACATAAAATATGCTTGTTGACACAATTACATTGCTCTCAAATGATACTTTTTGCAAGAATGCATTCATCCTTGGTATGGTAAAATAGTTTTGATTTGATAAAAATTAAGAGATATTAATGGGAGGGGCCCCATATCCACCTATAGGTATAGATATAAAATTCATAGGAGTCATGACCTTTGATAAATACTTTGTCATAGTTTGACATTTTTTTGTTCTCAAGGCTCTTAAGAGACTACACCAGAATAACATAGCTTGGAAGGATCAGGAGACCTAGTGAATAAACTAAGGCCTCCAATATAATTCACTCACAAAGCTTTACATTTTGGCATAGTTGGTTTGGCCCCACAATGCACAAAACACAAATATATGCTTCTTTTCATGGTTACACTACTCTCAAATGACATTTTTTCAAGAATGGATTCATTTTTGGCATGGTCAAATGGTGTCGAATTGAAAAAAATAAGAGATTTTAATGTAGAGGGACCTCACATCCACCTCTAGGTCTAGAAAAAATATTCATATGTGCCAAAAAAAATGAGAACAACTTCATCATAGTTTGACATTTTTTTCTTCTTAGGGCTCTTAAGAGACTGTACTGGAATAATGTAGCCTAGAAAGATTGGGAGACATGAAGAATGAATCGAAGCCTTTGATATCATTCACCCATACACCCCAATATTTTGGCATGATTAATTTGGCCCCATGATGTATGAAACATAAAATATGTTTGTTGTCATGGTTACACTACTCTCAAAAGATGCTTTTTGTAAGAATGCATTTTTTCTTGGCATGGTCAAATGTTGTTAAGTTGATAAAAAATAAGATATTTGAATTTTAAGGGACCCCATATCCACATATATTTTTGGATGAAACATTTGTAAGTGCTACAAACTCTAAGAATTACTCTATCATAGTTTAGTGGTTTTTTGCTCTATGGATCTTAAGAGATTGCATTGGAATGATGTAGTTTGGAAGGATCAAGAGACACGGGGAATGAACTAAGTCCTCTAATATCATTCATTCATTCACCCAAATGTTTTTTCATAGTTTTTTTGGCTCCATAATGCATGAAACATAAAATATGCTTTTTGGCACGGTTACATTGCTCTCAAATGGTGTTTTTTGAAAGAATACATTCATTCTTAGCATGGTCAAATGGTATTGAGTTGACCAAAATAAGAGAGGTTAATTTGGATGGACCCCATATCCACTTATAGGTCTAAAAAAATAATTCATATATGCCACAAACTTTGACAACTACTCTATCATAGTTTGGAAAAAAAATTCTCATAGAGCTCTTAAGAGAGTATGTCGAAATAACATAGCTTGGAAGGATTGGGAGACCCAAGGAAAAATTTGAGGCCTCCCATAGCATTCACCCACCCAATAAAATATGTTTTTGTATTTTATTTAGCCCCATGATGCATAAAATATAAAATAACTCTTTTGGTATGTTTGTATTGCTCTCATATGACACTTTTTGTAAGAATGCATTTGTTTTTAACACTGTCAATTTGTGTCAATCTATCTAGAACTAAGAAATGTTATTATAGAGGGACTAAAAATCCACTTGTAGGTCTAGATGGAACATTCACAGTTGTCATAAAATCTAAGAACTACTCTTTCATAGTATGGCAATTTTTTCTCTCAGGGCTCTTAAGAGACTATGGTAGAATAACATAATCTGGAAGGATCAAGAGACCTGAGAAATGAACTGAAGCCTTCCCTAGCATTCATCAACCCACTTGGATGTGTTGGAATATTTTATTTTATTACACAACTTACATAAGGTATAATATATCTATTGGCACATTTCCACTACTCTTAACTGACACTTTTTGTAAGAATGTATTTGTTCTCGACACAATCAAACAATGTCAGGTTGACCAAAACCAAGAGAGGTTATTGTGAAGGGACCCCAAATCTACCTCTAGGTTTAGATAGAACACATGTAGGTTTCACAAACTCTAAGAAATACTCTATCATAGTTTCACATTTTTTCTCTCAAGGATCTTAAGAGATTGTACCAGAATAATGTTGTTTGAAAGGATCAAGAAACCTAAGGAATGAACCAAATCCTCCCCTAGCATTCACCAACCCATCTTAGAATTTTGGCACAATAAATTTGGCCTCATGACACACATAACAAAAAATATGCATTTTGGCATGTTTACACTACTATCAACTAACACTATTTACAAGAATGCATTCACTCTTGGCACAGTCAAATAGTGTCAAGTTGGCTAGAACCAAGACAGTTTATTGTGAGGAACCTCCCATCCACTTATAGGTCTAGAAGAAACATTTATAGGTATCACAAACTATGAGAACTAATCTATCATAGTTTGACAGTATTTTATTCTTAGGTATCTTAAGAGATTGTGTTAAATTAATGTAGCTTGGAAGGATTGGGAGATCCAGAGAACAAACCAAGGCCTCCCCTAGCATTCACATGTGGTGCAAGGGCACCTAAATCAATTTTGTAAATATGGTCATATGTGGTTTTTAGGTTTTTTTGAGTCTAATGCCATGAAATAAGGTCATAATAGATCATTCTCCATGTATTAAGTCACTTTGGGTCATTTTGTGTATAAGTTGTCAAGTTTTGTAGTTTGTTGCAAAAGTTGCATTACAACTTTACAATTTTTGGCTTGGTTTGGGAAGCTGAAGGGTCATAAGTTCAAAAGTTAGTTGTAGCCATTGGTTTGAGGTTGGAAAAAATTTAAATATGGTTTTAAACCTCTAGGTAGGGCTTGGGGAGTTGTTCTTGAAGTTTAAGCAATAAGATTTCCCTATTTTCTCTGAAAATTCTATGTATTTTCATTCAACTTTGCTGCTACAGGTCACTGTACGATTTTGTAAAGAGGAATATTGAACTAAAGGATTTTGAATTTGATGGAGGCATGAAATAAATTTATTTTTGTTTGGATTTGATTGAATTTCATAGATTTTGAAGACCTTTACAAGCATTTTTCTAAGGACGGGTTGAAAACCCTGTTTGGAGGGTTTGAGGGTGTTTAAAATGCATTGTTGACCCATTCCACTGGTAGAATTGTTTGAAAATTGGTGGAATGGGTGTATTTAGGTAGGACGTAATTCTAATGTAGGTTTCAATAGTAGGGAGTAGGGTTTGATGGAATTTTGGTGTTGCCCTAGTTGATATTCCATGAGTTTGGGGCTAAAAAAATGATGGCTAAGAGTTGAAGTTTGGTGAGAAGGCATTGGGAAAGAGTGGAAGATGGTTTACAAAGCATGTGCAGACCCTACAATATGTGTTTGAGGTATTGGTAAGGTGAAATAGGGATTGAAGTTGGTAGTTTCAATGAACCCTCTCATGTGCAAGCTTAAATAGGCCTAAATAAGGGTTTTGTGATTTGGTGAGTTTGTAGGCATTCATTTTGTCAAAAGTTATCAAATAAATCCATTTTTTACCTTTTTTGAACATTGGAATTGATTTTGGTGGATTGGGTGAAGGGATTCACAAAGTTTCTTTGTAAAAGTGACTTATTTGGGGCTCAAGGGTAGTGTAGCAGCAATTTTTAAGAGGGTATGTTCTGAAAAAACCCTACCTACAAATTGGGTATGTCAAAGTAGAGGATAAAGGGTATCTAAAATGATGAGTGGCTTCTAGGTTTTCAATTGCTTTCAAAATTTGTGGTCATAAAACACCATTTGGAATGCAATAAGGGAATAAGAGTGAATGGTGAGTTGGACATCAAGTTGGGGTTTTGGAGATTGGAAAATTGTTTGAAATAGTTTGAATTGTGATTTTTTGACAAAATCCTTCCTAATCTACATCAATTGGTATCAGAGCATAGGTTTTGATCTTTTGTAGGAGATAGGTTGTAGTTTGAAGAAGTGAAAAGTTGTAATTTGAGAGGACAAGATTCCTCCTAAAGGAAGTTGAGCCCTTGGTAGGGAAATAAGGTTGTTAAAGGAATCACAAGAAATACTTTTAGCCAGATTTGTAGCATTAGAGACAAAACAAAGGAGAGGAAAGGCCACTGAAGAGGAAAGTGACCGAGAGGAAGAGGAAGATGGTGAAGATGAAAACCCTCCAAGAAGAGTCCAAGATGATGATGATTTGGACCCTGATGAAAGAAGGATGGTGAAAATGTTGAAGGCTATTAGAGGAGATGATTCTGGTGAGAAAATAGATTTGCCAATGTATAGTGGAAAGTTGGATGTAGAAGAAGTAATAGATTGGATTGATGCAATGGACAATTACTTTGAATACAAGGAGGTTGCAGATGATTAGAAGGTAAATCTTTCTAAGACTAAGTTGAAAGGTCCTACTCTAACATGGTGGAATTATGTGTGGGAGGAAAGAGTGAAAAAGGGAAATGTAAAAACTAGTTCATGGGATAGAATGGTGTCAAATATTAAGAGCCAATTCTTGCCAGGTGATCATGCAATACAAACTTTCAAGAAGTTACAAAACTTAAAGCAGAAAGAAAAGGATTTCATGGCCTACACTAAAGAATTTCACAAGTTGATCATTAGAGTTGGTCATGTTGAAGATGAAAATGAGAAGATAGCAAGGTATATGAATGGCTTGAGATTTCAAATTCAGGATGAATTGAGTCTTGCTACTCCTAGGACGGTTGAAGAATGTTTTCAATTGGCTACTAGGGCAGAAGAGAAGTTAAAAAGAAGGCAAGAAAGACAAGGAAGAGGCAGAGGCAACACTAGTATAGGAAGAGATTCAATGCAATTCTATGAAGACCAAGAAGATGCAAGTAAAAGAAAAGACTAAGTTGTTGATCAAAGAGGTGGATTCAAAGGCTTTAGAGGAAGATTTGGTGGACAAGGTAGAGGTTCAAGCACATTTTCATGGATATGTTACCATTGCAATCAGTTTGGCCATCAAGCATAGAAGTGTCCAGAGAAACAAGCTTCTACTTCAACTGGTGGTGATAAGAGAGTTCAATTGGTGCAAGAGGAAGATTGTGAGAGTGTTAACTCTTCTAATCAGCTTGTTGCTCCAAATGTTGGAGAATCCTTGGTGGTTAGAAGAACACTCCTCAAAGAATCCAAGGAGAAGGAGCCACAACAAAGAAGGACACTATTCAGGACAACTTGCAAGTGCAATGGAAAGGTATGTAAAGTTGTAATAGACTCTAGAAGTACTAATAACATGGTGTTTATAGAAATGGTTGATAAACTCAAGTTGGAAAAGATACCTCATGAAACACCTTATAAAGTGTCTTGGTTGAATGAAAGTCGATCTGTCTTGGTGAATGAACAAGCTTGGGTTGAGTTTAATATCAGTGGATATAAGGACAATATTCTTTGTGATGTGTTGTCTATGTATGTGTGCCACTTGTTACTAGGGAGACCATGGCAATTTGATATACATGCAATTTATGATGGTAGAAACAATACTTATGATATTGAAAAGGATGGAAACTCTTTCACTTTGACTCCATTACAAGAAGATGATAAAGGACAAGGTAAGGTAGCCAAGGTAATAATGTTAGATTAGAAAGAGTTTGTAAAGATAAAGAAAGAAGAGCCTAAGGAGTTTGCAACCACTTATACATTTGAAGGTATTAAAATAGTAAACTTGAGGAGTGAAATGAACTTGGAAGGAAATGGTATTGAGTTGAGAACCAAATCTGATAAAGAGAAGATGAAGGATGAATTTTTTGTGGAGATTCAAGAATGGGTTGAGAAGCATATTGAGGTCATGGTAGGAAGAGTGCTTTGTTCATTGATTGCAAAAGAGGCTAGTGGGCCAAAAATTTCTGTCAATACAGAGGTTTGTAGTCTTGATAAAACAAAGGTCTTAGGGGCAGAGAATCTGAGAAAAGAGATGAAGGAAAAAGGTGAAGTGATTCAAGGTGAATGACAAGGACATGTGGGTAAGTTCAAGTGTGCAATAAGAGTTAAGAAGAGGGAAGCTCAAGACAAGGATGGTAGAGATGTGTTTATAGGTATGAAGACAGGTTTAACATCAATTCCAGATGAGGGAAAAGTTAGACAACATCCATCAAGTCATCTTACAAGGTTAGAACAATGTTTAGGTGGCAAAAAGTTCAATAGTGCAAAGAAGAATGCAAATCTTCAGTTGTTGACTCATTGGAAAGGATTACCAAATCAAAAGGATTTTGGAGACCATAGAAATGAAGGGATCAAGCATAATTTTGTGTTGTAGCATGGTACTCAAGGGACTTGAGTTCTTTTTTTGTCCGGGTGTATGGTGTAGGGACACCTAAATCAATTTTGTAAGTATGGTCATATGATGGTTTTTAGGGTGTTATGAGTCTAATGTCATGAAATAAGGTCATAATAGACCATTCTCCATGTATTAAGTCATTTTGGGTCAGTTTGTGTATAAGTTGTCAAGTTTTGTAGTTTGTTGCAAAAGTTGCATTACAACTTTGCAATTTTTGGCTTGGTTTGGGAAGTTGAAGGGTCATAAGTTCAAAAGTTAGTTGTAGCCGTTGGTTTGAGGTTGGAAAAAATTTAAAAATTCTTTTAAACCTTGAGGCAGGGGTTGGAGAGTTGTTCTTGAAGTTTAAGAAATAATATTTCCTTGTTTTCTCTAAAAAATTTGTGTGTTTTCATTCAACTTTGCTGCTATAGGTCACTATACGATTTCGTACAGAGGAATACTGAACTAAAGTCTTTTGAATTTGATGGAGGCATGAAATAAATTCATTTTTTTTTTATTTGATTGAATTTCATAGATTTTGAAGAACTTTATTTTTCTAAGGACGGGTTGAAAACCCTATTTGAAGGGTTTGAGGGTGTTTAAAATGCATTGTTGATCCATTCCACCTATATAATTGTTTGAAAATTGGTGGAATGGGTGTATTTAGGTAGGAATTAATTATAGTGTAGGTTTCAAGAGCAGGGAGTAGGGTTTTATGACATTTTGGCATTGCCCTAGTTGATATTTCATGAGTTTGGGGCTAAAAAATGATGGCTAAGAGTTGAAGTTTGGTGAGAAGACATTGGGAAAGAGTGGAAGATGGTTTGGAAAGCATGTGCAAACCCTACAAGATGTGTTTGATGTATTGGTAAGGTGAAATAGGGATTGGAGTTGGTAGTTTCAATAAATCCTCTCATGTGCAAGCCTAAATAGGCCTAAACAAGGGTTTTGTGATTTGGTGAGTTTGTAGGTGTTCCTTTTGTCAAAAGTTGTTGAATCAGTCCATTTGTGACCTATGTTGAACATCGGAATTGATTTTGGTGGATTGGGTGAAGGGATTCACAAAGTTGCTTTGTAAAAGTGACTTATTTGGGGCTCAAGGGTAGCATAGCAATAATTTTTAAGAGGGTATGTTCTGAAACAACCCTGCCTACAAATTGGGTATGTCAAAGTAGAGGATAAAGGTATCTAAAATGATGAGTGTCTTGTGGGTTTTCAATTTCTTTCAAAAGTTGTGGTCAGAAAACACCGTTTAGAATGCTACAAGGGAATAAGAGTGAATGGTGAGTTGGACATCAAGTTGGGGTTTTGGAGATTGGAAAATTGTTTGAAATAGTTTGAATTATGATTTTTTGACAAACTCATCCCTGCTCTACATCAACCTATCCACCCAAATGTGTTGGTATAGTTTGTTTGGCCTCACAAAACATGGAATGCATGTTTGGGTGATCCATGATCATGTACAATAATAATATAAAATTTTATATCTTCTTCTACTTGTGTAACTTGATATATTTTGTTTATTTCTTCCTATACAAATATTTTTATCTTGATTTTCTTCACCCATGTCAACTTATAACTCATACCAAATTCTATTATAGGTCTAATATGACTGATTTTCATAGAGTAATAGGCTAGTACAAAATCATGTATTTGATGTAGAATGGTTGATTTGGAACACATTCAATCTTATCTTCATGAGTCAATCTAATTCATTTGTCTTCTCCAATGCTCAAATTAGGATGGCCATGGAATGTTAATATGAAAAATTTGTCTCCATTAGTTTCTTCACATAGATAAGTACTTGAAAGAGGCTATATTTGTGATTTTGAATCCACATTGAGATACACTAAGGGATAGATTTATTCAATCATCTAATGGGATTAGCCCACTTGACCAAAATCTAATTTATTTTACAACTGTAGTATCAAGACCAGGCATATATAGTTTTCTTTCAAAATTATATCATTGAAAAAGATATTTGTAGCTTTAATCCTTTTACCATTATGATAAATTTAATTTTAAATTGTGAAATAAACTCATAACATTTCGTTCTAACTAATATAAACTGAAGTAATGTGTCTTGTGGACCTAAATCATATTTACATGTATTAAGTCCTTGCAAACATTTACATGTTTTGAAGCACTTAGTATATTTTAAGGAAATATTATAGGATTTTTTTTGTAATAATAGATTGGAATCAAATACAAACACATCATTTAGTCAACTATATCAACTAAAATCATCAAAAAATTTAATCAACATGCTCATCAAAAAATTCTTTGAATAATCCAATAACAAAAATGAATTAAAGAGATTGTCAAAATAAGGATGAAAAAATAGACAATGCTATTACAAGACTATTATCATGAAAAATTAGTAGGTAATGAGTCTTCTACATATCCATTGAATGAACTTCATGAATCTTCCAATCATATACATGATTCAAATGATGGAGATAAATTTGAATCATAAGGTATCAAAGGTATGATTGCTACAAACACAAATGGAAGTAAGAAATTAAACACAATTTTTGATATGGTTAAGTCTAATTGTGAAGATGATCATGTTATCTAGAATATTCAATATTGAACACATTAGAAACTAGTGATATAAACATGTTATGTAAAATTACCAAATATACATCAACTAGGTGTTGAAAATATAAGAAAACAACTTGGTGTTTGGAGAAAAATATGAGAAAATAATGAAATTTTAGAAAATATTGCTTTATTTCGTCAAGTAAAAATTATAAAATATTTCACATATGTTTCCAATAATTTTCCCAACCCTTACAAATAATTTCAACTATACATATATACAAATCATCTTGACGATATAAAGTTTCACTTTTACAATCAATTTCTAGGATCAATTTGACCATTTCTAGCTTTGATTTTGTAAGTACAAAAAGGTATAGTGATGAAAAATTTAATATTCAATAATACCCATGGTTCTATCAAAATTATCTTACTTCGATTACCCTCCTTTCATCTACAAGCAAAAGAATAGGATTGTCAAATGGTAAAAATAAGACCCTAACACTAATCATGAGAAGGTGGAAGCTTGCTTGGTACCACTAACATATATTTTAAGAAGTCAATAACATGATCAAATGAAGTTCATAGATTACAAAGTACATAGAAACTTGAAATAAAATAAATCAAAAATTACAAATCATACTTGTAAATCCAACAATCCATATAGATTTTCTCCTCTTTATTGTATTGAGTATTTCCTTGTGGTTAGAATCATAAAATTTCCACAAATTGTGGTTCAACAATCTACACCCATATTTTATTAATTGAATATTTGATGCCAAAAAAAGGTTAGAATAATGAATAATCTTCTATGTGTGTCAAATTCCTCAAACAAGCTCACATCATACTTCTTAATTGGGTACCTTCTAAGACATGTTCCACTAAAAACCATTGATCTTGTAGGATAATCAATGTATTCTCCATCTATGATAGGGGAGCCATTTCATTCTTGTTTCATGTTGCATGATCAACATAATTTATATCATTTTTTGTATTTTCTTTACATATTCAGCAATGGAAATCTAGTCATGCATTAGCATAAGGTAAATTTAATATTGTAGCTAAGTAGAGAATGCATCGTTATCTCAAGAGAAGCTAGTTATGTCATCAAGGTTATTCATTACAAAGGCAATAGAAGCTTCTCAATTTATCTAAGGATTTGTGCCATAGGTTTCCCTTGTAGGGTTTGACCTATAATATATCTTCAAGGTTACTTTTAGTTGTGTAAATCAATCTCATTTTTCCTAACATGTCAATGGATGTAAAGTGTTACTCTTAGAATTTATATCTAAGTTTTTGTTTCTTGATTTTTTTAGCTATGACTTTTATTTCATGTATGTCCACATATATTTTTTGGTGTTTGTATTTTTTACCTTCCTCCCTCCCATCCTCATTTTTGTATGCATCTTAGAACTCATGGAATATTGTAGTATCCATTAGGGATGCTCATCACCAACCAAATCCAATGCCAATGCCTATCCAAAATTATCAAATTGTATGTCACCTAATTGCTTTCATTATTTGTGAGCCTCTTTTGATTACCAATTAAAGAAATCCTTGGCTATGATTTCACATTTTTGAATTAAAATTTGGGTTTGTGCTTCTACTTTTTCATGATATGGTTATTTTATGTTTACCCTAGTATGTAGGTGTTGTGAGTATACATTTTATCCTATATTTATTTATATGTCAATCCAATGGGACCAATTACTCTCGAATTCATGTTTATCTATGAGTGATTATGAGATGTATGTAGCTTATGCACATGCTAGAAATGATATGACATAACTTGTTCTAGGCATTCAAATGACTAAATGGAATGAATGCAATTCCTAAGAATACTAACTTATACTCTTGTAGACCTAATTCCTAGTTATAGTTATCTTGCATGTTTGGTGAGGGATCTCTTCCTCTATTAATGTACTCATTTGTAGATTGAAGGTGGTTTTCCTACCTCCCAAGGTGCAATCTTCTCTATCATTGTGAGTTATTTGTGGATAATTTGGTATTGAGATGCAATGGTGTAACAAACCTAATTTAACTAATCTTCATGATGGCATTCCCTCTAGCCTTATAGATTGTTCATTCCACTAGAAAGTAGAACTACAACTTTGGGAGACAACTCAAAGAAAAAAACATAGTTTTGCACTAGGATAATGTTTACATTGAAGAAATCCATTCCCATATTTTGCATGAAATTTGGTAACTAATTTCATTGTAAATAAATTAGAATTTATGAATTTAATTTTATAATTGATGACCATAAAATAGACAAATGGTTTTATATCTTTTACTACAAGCTAACTAATATGTGTTTGAGCATTGGATTAAAGAAACTATAAAAACTCACATTGTAATAATAACAAAGAGCTTTGTTATTAATAATAACTAAATCTTAGCATTAATTGACTAGATACAGATTGTACACAATCATAGAGATTAATTAGAGTCTATTTTCTTTGTATCAATTCACATACATTAAATATGAAGAAATTAATTTTATTTAATTCAACCCCCTAATTTATTTCACATAAAATTTAAAACATGAAACTATAGTTTTTTATATGCAATCAAACACATTGTTTCAAACCTATCTAAATGTATTCCAGCTAATTCTTGGGATAATTTGAGCAACTATACATCATGATTAGAAGGGGGTTTGAACAAAAGGGACAAAGGAAAAGAGGATGTACCTTGAACTCTAGGATTTGATTTCTTAATTACACGATGTTGTCTCATTTATTTTTGTTTTCACACTCCTTCAAAATTTGAGTTTTTATCAACCTCTAGCTTATGATGTTCAATTTTATATCAATATAATAGAATTAGTATAAAATAAGAAAATAGTGATTTCATGTTATCAAATTCAAACACAAAACATGATAATTATCATTCCAAATCTTACAAACATGAAAATAATAGTTCATACTATCAAATTCAATCTAATAACATGTAATTTGATTCTTCTACATTTATAAAACAAGAAAAGGTGATGAAATTATTAAATAATTATATATTTTTCCAACACCAAGATAAGTGTATTTGTATGTCAAATAATGCATAGATTGTAGGATAAAAAATAGCATGTGGGTCCTCAATCACAAGATCCATAAGACTTTTTACTATTTTTTGGAAAAAAAATCTCAAAAAATGTGAGTGCATTATAATGTGCTTACATTTACACCCGCTTTGAGTATTCAAATATGGAGAGAGGGAGAGAGGGAGAGATATGGATATCTAGAGAGAGATATATATATGGGGGAGAGGATAGAGTGGGAGGGAAAGGGGGAGAGAGGGAGAGAGGGAGAGGGATATGGAGAGGGAGAGGGAGAAATGGAGAGGGAGAAAGGGAGCAAAGGAGAGAGGAAGATAGAGGGAGAGATGAAGAGATATATAAATAGATGTAGAGAGGTAAAGGGAGATATAATTATAGAGAGAAAGGGAGGTAGGAATGGAGAGAGGGGAATAGAGAGGGGGAGATAAATATGAAGATATAGAGAGATATAGAGGAAGAGGGAGAGGGAGAGATAGTGAGGAAGAGAGATATAGAGGAAAAGATAGTGTGATAAAGATATTATCTATATAAGGATATATAGAGAGGAGGAGATAGAGGAAAACGTGGGAAGATAAAGAGAGGTAGAGATGGAGATGGGGGATATAGAGAGGGAGGGGAGAGATAAAGAGATGGGGGAGATAGAAAGATAGAGGTAGAGAAAGGGCAGAGATAGGGAGAGAGAGGGATAGGGAGAGAGAGAGAGGATGAGGTAGATAGAAATAGAGATAGACAAATAGAGATGGAGAGAGGGGGAGAGAAATGAGAGATAGGGAAATGTCAAAATAGAAAGAGAGGTAGAAATTTAAAGGAGGGATATAGAAATGGATGGGGGAGAGATGGGAGAGATAGGTCTAGAGAGGGAGAGAGAAGGAGAGGGTAGAGATAGGGGAGATAGATCAATATATAGAGAGGGAGAGGGGAGAAGGAGAGGAGAAATATAAATAGATGGAGATATTGAGAGATGGAAAAGGATAGGGGAGAGAGAGAGAGAGAGAGAGAGAGAGAGAGAGAGAGAGAGAGAGAGAGAGAGAGAGAGAGAGAGAGAGATGAGAAGAGGAGGTGGGAGATAGAGAGGGGGGATAGAGATATATAGGTGTCTGTAAGGGAGAGAGAAGAGAGAGGAGAGAGGGAGAGATATCTCAATATATAGATAGGTATAGGGGAGTGGGAGAGGGATAGGGAGAGAGGGAGAGATTTAGAGAGAGAGAGAGAGAGTGGGGGAGGAGGAGAGATAGGTCTAAAAAGGGATAGAGAGGAGAGGGATGGATATCTCAATATATAGAGAGAAAGAGGGGAGAGGGAAAGGGAGAGGGAGAGAGAGACATATAGATAAAGGGAGATATATATAGATAGAGAGGGATAGGAGAGAGATAGATAAATAAGGATATAGAGGTAGAGAAAGGGATAGAGAATGAGAGGAGGAAGAGGGAGAGATATATAAATATATAAAGATGGAGAGGGGAGAGGGAGAGGGAGCGGGAGAGAGGGAGATATATAGAGAGAGCTAGAGAGGGATGGGGAGAGAGAGGGTGATATAGAAAATTAAAGATAGATACATAAAGATGGAGATAGAGAGAGGGAGAGAGAAAGAGGGGGAGATAGGGAAATATAGGAAGAGAGAGAGGGGGAGAGATAGGTATAGAGAGGGAGAGAGTGATAGGGGAGAGAGGGAGAGATAAATCAATGTATAGAGAGTGATCTAAGGGAGAAGGAGATATAGAGAGATAGAGAGATGGGTAGATAGGAGTAGAGAAATATATGGATAGAAAAAGATAGAGAGAAGGGGGAGAGATAGGTAGAGAGATATTTCTAGAGAGAGGGAGAGGGGGAGAGAGGGAGAGATAGCTCAATATATAGATGGGAATCTAGGGGAGAGTGAAAGGGAGAGATATAGAGACAAGAAGGTATAGAGAGATAAAGAGGGATGTAAAGAGATAGATAGATAGAGGTAGATAAATATATGGATAGAGAGAGATAAGGGGGGGAGATATTTAGAGACATAGGTCTAGATAGGGAGAGAGGGAGAGGGGGAGAAAGGGTGATATAACTCAATATGTAGAGAGAGAGAGAGAGAGAGATCTAGGGGAGAGGGAGAGGGAAAGAGGGAGAGAGATATATAATGATAAATATAGATAGAGAGAGATAGAGATGAGGAGAGATATAGAGAGATAGGGAGATAGAGGTAGATAAATATATGGATAGAACTTGAGATAAAAAGAGAGATGGGGAGAGCTAGGTAAAGAGATAGGTACAAAGAGGGAGATTCAAAACTCCATGTTGTAAAACCCTAGGTGTTAAGAAGAAAGCAACCCACTGTGAGACAACCATTTACATTTAAACAAGGAGATTCAAATAATTGAAAACCCACATTGTGTTTTCCAAAATATAATTATTTTGTGCATTAATTTTTTCAATCATCCAAAATTTAAACACAACAATGGAACGTGTGATTTTGAAGACATTTGAAATCGTACGTGTTAAGAAGCAAGCAACCCACTATGAGACAACCCTTTACATTTAAACAAGGAGATTCAAATAACTGAAAACCCACATTGTGTTTCCCAAATTACAAATATTTTGTGCACTTTTTTTCAATCACGCAAAATTTATATGCAAATTTTACTCAAATTAAAATTCCTTATAAATTTTGAAGCGGCATTTCAATACATTGCACTGTCTAAATTACAAAAGCTTTTCAAGATATTCATTCTGTTTTCTAAAATTTCATATTGGAAAACACTAGGTGTTAAGAAACAAGCAACCCATATAGTGTTGTAAAACCCTCTACAACCCAATTGATTAGCAACCCTCACCTTGATTTGGTTGGTTTTCTCCTCCAAATCCTCCATGTGCACTCCAAACTTCAGATTACAATGTGCAGATTGCAAAATAGCACCTTGATTTGGTCAGTTTTCTCCTCCAACTCCTCCACATGCACTCCAACCTTAAGCTTTCAACGTGCAGACTGGAAACTCATCGTGTTTTCACCCTTCTTTCTCCAAACCAAAAATGCACATTCCGGTTTGCCTCCAATTTTCTCGTGCCAAAAAAAATCTCTAAAAACAAAAATTCAATCACAAGCCACGGGACCCAATTTTATCGTCTAGATGGAGGCAGGAAAACTGACCTGATGGCGCTGTTAACTCCTACCTACCATTTCTCAGACGTTTGGTCCTGTCTACTGGTTTCGTCACTTTGATCCCCCATCTGGTGGGCCCCGCACTACACCGTCTCATCATGTTATGTATGTTTCCATGTATGTTGTTATGTATGTTTTTATGCATTTTTATAAGTACATAGGTGCGTTTTGTCTAGAATTTAGTCGTCTCCATCATAGATGGTTGTTGGAAAAAATATTAAGCAAAATCCTCTTTCTATATAAAATTAGTTTGAAATTCATTTTTAAAATTTTTGGAGAGAAAACATTTAGGAACATCTAGGAATTGTTGAGAAGAGGCAAGATTCTAGGGGAGATTGTTTACCTAGCTAAAAAGTTTAATGGAAGATTTAGTGTAGTACTCAATTAAGGAATCAATTTTGTTGTTGTGGATTATGAATATAAATTGATATGATGCTTGTTTTTATATGTATTGGTGTGTATGTGTTTGTGTTAAATTTAATATTCTAATATTTTTAGTAAAGGTAGTTTTTGGAAAAGAAAATTTATAGGTTTGTAAATATAAATTTGAGGGGGATTGATTGATGTCTTGGTTCTTCTTGTTTAGTGGGTTTTAGATAAATTAAATTTGGAAGCCTTCACGATCTTAGGGCGATAAGAAGCTTATGATTATATATATGTATGTTTTTTATAAAATATGAATTTATTTACTTAAAAGTGATGTTGAAGAAGTGCAATTGCTTAGTTGAGAGTAGTGTTTCCCCATGAGAGGGTGAATAGAATGAGATTTTAAGAGTAAGAGAGAGGATGGATTGTGATTTTTTTAGTGATATTATATGTATGAGAGGGTGAAAAACAAGAGGCTATTATATATTGATTGAAGGGGTCTCTCTCAACTCCCCCTTGTGAAGAGCCTTGAAGAGATTTGTAGTGAAAACTGGACTTCCAACCTCTCTAGAATGTTTACATTGTGTGTTATTTTTATATTTGTAAGTTGTTGACCTTCCTTATGTATGATTTCCTCTTCTTGGAACACCAATCCTCTTGGCTTGAGAGTAGTTAGATTCTGCAAGAATTATGATAATATAGTTTGACTCTAGAAAAAGACATAGTTGGGAGATGAAGACAATTTTAAGATCTAAGTATTATGTTGAATAATTTCTAAAAAAAATCATCAAAATAAATAAGTGAATTATTTAAATAAAATCCTATAATTATATATTTTGAGAAGATTGGTGAAGTTATTTTGGGACATTATTAATATATTATGATTTTATTCTTAAACTATTATGAACTAAAGCCACTAGAGGGAGAATTCACGAATGAGTTGTTTCGGGAATTTGATATTATTATGAGGAAATTATTGACATGGTCTAATATCAATAAGTAGGATATGTTTTCATAAATAGCCTGTAAAAATTAATCTTGTAAGAGTGGTACTACTATTGGACTCATATTATTAAAGAAAGTTATCATGTAAACATGGACCATAAGTATTGTGATCTCATAATGTTTGATCCATAAATGAAGATAATATCATATGTAAAGAATTTAAAACATTATTAATTTTTCCTCATGAATCTTATATTAAATATGAATATTATAGAGGGATTATATATGCATTTTCAAATTAAAGTCACTAAATTAGTTTTAAATTTATTGGTTTTGCATGGAATTATAGTGGTGATGTCTTTCAGCAAATCAAATTTCTTGGTTTTTCTATGTTGTGATTTGCATCAATATTTGGAATTGTGAACATGCTAATTTTTTACATGGAAGAAAACATAAACTTACTTTACTACATTGTGATCGATCTAACTTCTTCTTTTGTAGATTGCTAGAAGAGTTATGACAACTACAAGTCCACTAATGTGATTTCTACTAACATGTAGCCTATCAAACCTACTATTGGAGGCATGTGAAAAATCATATCTCATGATTCAAATAGGGTATGGATAGTCTAATTGGAATTGGGTAATGTTTAGGTATCTTCCCTATTAAGGGTTTTTTTTGCACTTGTGGTAGTTCAACATGTAAAAAATGATAATAATTTCTTCAAGCCCCAACATATAGCATTACAAATGGAAACCATTTATAGTTTGATAAGGATACGTGCAACTTAGCGCCATGCCCAAAAAATTTCACCAAAATACAATTAAAGACAAGATACAAATTTCAAATTTTGACCACCAACACTTGCATAACTCACTAAAAGTCATTTCCTAAACCTGTACTTCATGAAAATGTAACATTTGATCAGTAAAATTATAAGAACTTAGTATGGTAAACATTTTTTTGTGGAAATCATGGTTGAGTTCAAATAGTGACATGGAATCCTCATCACCAAAATAGACTTAATTAGCTTTGCTAACTCCATATAATAATCACATACATAATTCCAATCACAAGTTAAGAAAATAAAATATATCAAAATAATTTTCAAGTAATGATGAGAGAATGATACTGAGGGGCCAGACCTAATTCCTCAGGGGCTCATCTCTGATGGCCTTGCCTACATATTGCGCAGAGGCTCCGTAGTTCGACAACTTGAGTTGACTCCAACTCATAATTGATTGACTAACAATCACACCTTTCACCAAGGTTTAAATCAAAATAACTCACAATGATATAGTAATACATAAAATGGTCAACAATGGTCGATCTATAAGGGCTCCTTTTTACTATGAGGAATGGTTAACAATCCCAGTTATGACGCTACGCAAGAAGCACATGACAAAATAAGATAACCAAGTATGATCTAGGATGAAGGTGATCATATCATATCTTAAATGGATGATTATAATTGTAGTTGAGGTTTCAATCTAGACAATACAAAGGTCACCATATAACATTAATAAGATTAAGGGGTGAAAGGTTAATAAGACAATTCACATATTGAATATTTTAAGATAATTCAACCATCATACACTTGGTTGACTAACACAAGGGGTATAAACCTTAGGTTCAAATATGACTCTACCTCAGTCACACTCATAACCCAATAACACTGACATATGCTAAACTCATTTCTCTACTCCAATTCATCCTATGCATCTATTTTTTTTATTTAGCCCTTGTTAACAATGATTGAATAAAGGTTGGTTTTGTATTATACAAATTACATTTGTTTGCATCCACTTATGTATACACCCAACCATATGCATCCATTCCCACATACAAGACACAAATATAAAAATATATTTATAGTTTTAGGTTTAAGAATGATTATTTCACTTGCTTAGATCTCATGTGTTTATGGTTTAAATCTTGAGCTTATAAATAGAGGAATCATCAACTCTTTTTCAATAATAATATTTATAATTCTCTTACAATAGAAACTCTTTTGGTAAAATAGAATACCACATTGCATTGAGGCATTTTGTCAAACAGTTTGTGTGCCTTGTCTATGCTTCAATATTTTCCACTCAGGAGAATATTTGAATTGATATGCTATAAGTTTGTAGGGAAAACAAGAGGTCATTCTATCTTTTACCAGCAATCATGACTTTAATAATAAAATTATTATCAATTAACTACTTGGCTCTATATCCTTCAAATGTGTTCCTAAAGTATAAAGAGGAAGGCAGAACACTAATGAGTAAAGATTGCTATTAAATATAGGTTGCATAGGTGGTTGTCGTTGCACCAAAATATTGACCTGTCAATGCCTGATACAACCACCAGATTTATACAAGATCCAAGATCCACAAGAGGTGATTAATCCATGTCATGAACCCAAGTGATACGTTGCACAAAATAAGGAGACCAATGGCAAAACTCTTGCAATAATCCCCCTAATGCAAGTGAGGGGTTTGAACCTATGACCTCGGATTTGATACCAATTTTTTCATAGGTGGTCGTCGTTGCACCAAAATATCAACCTGTCAATGTCGGATACAACCGCCAGATTTATACAAGATCCAAGATCCACATGAGGTGGTTAAGCCATGTCATGAAACCCAACGTTGCACTGCACAACACAAGGAGACCAAGGGTAAAACTCTTGCAACAATATAGTGGTAAGCCATCACTTAACCTAGCAATTGAAGTTTGGGATCGTGGCTTTCCATTGCAGTCCTCAATCCCTATGTTTAGTCTCCTAATACCCTTTCCTTTGCACTCCATGAGACAACATTTCTTAGAGGGGTTTTATCCAACCTAGACGTGGTTTTCCCTTCGACTCCACTTCTCTTCTCCTCCTCCCTTTTTGGGCCTCTTCTCTTATCAACCTCCCCTGATATACTCTTCCTATGCAATTTATCTTCCAAACCCCGCTCCTCTCCTCTTTGTGTGCCATCTTCTTCCCTTCTCCCCCTCCCTTTTTTCATTTCTCTCTCTTTTTGTTTTGATCAACTAAACTCTAATTTTCTTCATTGACAAGCTAACTCCCCCTCAAGCCCAACACAATTGACCTCATTCAAACCTTTTCCAGAAATTCGTTAGAGTTGTCAGATCATTTTTCATGCATGCTCTAGTGTAACTCAATTTTCTACCTTGCCAATGTCAGAATCCAATGTTTGAACTCTTCCTATTGATCTTCTAACACCACACTAAGATTAGACAGGTATCGCTCAACCGTCCTCACATTTAAATCGCCACCATCTGATTAGTTAGGATTTAAATGTTGGTTGAAATAAAAAAATACTCTCAATTATGCATGAGAGGGACAAAACACCATCCAAGGAAAAGGACTCCCCATAAGAGAGTAGAAGAGAGGCCATGCAACCCCTTCTCAATGGTGAATCTTTTGCAATGGTAGAAGCTCAAATTTGAATTTTGAAGATGATCCAATCTCATTGAACAATATTCCTTCCCTTAGGAAGAAACAAAATCAAAATGATATGCAAGATGTATTCCCATTCCAAGAAGGAATATGTGGAAAGAAGATGATATGTGATGTCTCTAAACTATGCTCAAGTTTCTCCATATCGATTATGAAAGCTAACAAATTCCAAACGGGCATTCTAGGTCATATAGCTAAAGATATAAATCTAAAATATTCTAGAGACAGATTTAGAACACAACAAAGATGCCTCCTCTAAAGATAAAGAAGACTCCTCCAAATGTTGTCTAAAATTATCCACACTCATGTCAAATTGTAAAGAGTGATCATGTAGAGAATGAACAAGAGGGTTAGAGAATTCCCTCACAACAACTAAAGAAGGATCATCTCCATCAAAGAGAAAAAGTATGCAATCAATGACATCTCCCAAATTTGAAATGTGAGACTCAACAAACAACCCACCAATGTCTATCAAGTATGCATCCCAAGTAGATGTAGTTGGAAGACGATGAAAATCCTCCTGAACTAAATCATAAGAGGCCAAAACTGTGCCAATATGCTCATCATAAAATATAATAGAATATGGGAGAGATGAAATACAAGGCTCAAGAATGAGATTGGATGTGAGAAAAACCAAGTTCAAGAAGCCAAATCTCTCCTTTGAATCATGGTTCACATTAGAACTATGATCAACAGCCAAAGGAACAATTCCACCATCAAAAGCAAAATATACAAAGTATATAACCTAGATGAATGATCAACCATCCCAGTAGCAATAATATCTCTACTCTCCAAATGTCGAATGATGACTAAATCAAGAGTGAACTCCACAATCCTCCCATCTCCACCATGTGTAATCTAATATATGGAAATTAGATTGTTCATCAAATGAGGTACACATAAAAATATCATTGAAAGTGCCCTCCCCAATGGCAATAGACCCCTTCCGAAGTACACTCATGTATGTATTGTTTCCCATCAAATAGGAGACACAATACAAGGATCAAAAGAAGAGAATATAGACTGTGAAGATGTCATATGATGAGATGCTCCTACATCTAGAAGCCATCTCCTTGATATATGACCTAAAAAGCACAAAGAGCAATACCCTTATTTCCTAATGTAGAGGCCAAACCAGCATGACCTTTGCCCTTATTAGACTGTTTTGAAGAAGAAAAAGGTGACTCAGACATTCTAGAAGGTAAATCAATATGATTCGTTTTGAGAGGATGTTTAAACTCATCAAGACCCTTCTTGTAACAAGAATGTTCATCATGCCCAAGCTTCTTGCAATATGAAAAAGTAGGCTTATCCTTATTAAATGATTTATTAGTGGAAGAGGATTTATTCTTTGGTTGATTTGTATGTGGATTGTTCTTTGATTTCTTTTGTTTCTTATCAGTATTTTTTTATTCTTTCACTTGACTAATCAACAATCCTTGAGATTTAGAAGACCTAATGAGACCCATCGAAATAATATTTTGTTGCTAATGTATCAACATCTCATAAATGATGCAAATGAAGGTGTAGTATATGCAAATCCCACAGTCAACCTATGAGTATGAAAGCTAGAAACAAAAGCAACATAATCAGGACCAAGTTTTTTCAATGAATTATAGACCAACTGAGTGTCCTTCTTATCAATTCCACATGCTTTACATTGCTCTCTTAGGTCATTAACCATAGTGATGTAGTCCTAGATGTTATCAAATTTCTTAGGATCAAGGCTCATTAATTCATTATCAATTTGATAGCCTCTTACTTCATTTGTAGAACTATGTACAATATTTTCAATTTGTCCCAAGCTTCATGAGAATTCTTATATGATTCAATTTGGAACAATAAATATTGAGAAACTAGTTTACAAGGACATCCAAGAGCTTTGGTATGTTCAATCGTCTATTTTATATTTTTATCTACATCTATAGGTTCAAGTACCTTATTTTCAATGTATAGAGAGTGACCTTCATTCATTACTATACTCCATGTATGTTGATGTCATGTTGAATAGTTATATGATGTTAGCAAAAGAACCTTAGAATGATCCATGAAAAATGAGAAGAGCACAAGCAAATAGATCAAACAATGCACCAAGAGACTCCCCCAATCAATCAATCAATATTCCCCCCAATAATATATTTAGAAATTTACATGTAGTGTGTTTACAATGCCAGAATTATGTTCCAGATTTACAATTCCTAGATGGATCCAAGATGGAAAAATTATAATAATATCTCATAATGAGATCCTCAAACTGAAAGTATCCTTTCTCAATATGATCTACACTAAAATATGAAGCCTTCCCAAGTGGATAGAACTTCTCTAGGCTATAGTATGTCCAAGTAATCAACTAGAATGTAAAATTACACAATTCTAAATAAAAGATACCTGGGTTGAATCTAGAAAAAAGTGCATGGATAGAAATGTAGAGCTCCTTAATACCTTTCCAACACTACAAGAATCACAAAAATCGAAGATCATGGTAAAAATTTATGAGATCAAAGGTCTAAAAAGGAAAATGTGACTTCGACTAGCGATAAAATTCACCTAAGGATAAATCTTTAAAAAATGGCTTGCACCATTGTGAAGTGCTCAAAATCATTTTTCTGTCGATATCTTGTTTGCAAAATTTTGACACTTAGGAAAAAAATTATTCTTCGTAGAAAAAATACCCTATTAGGGCCTTTGGGGGTCAAAAGTAAGCACCTGGCGTAAAAAAATTTGGCCCCTGGTCATGCATATGACTGCGCACCTAGAAAGTCTTAAAAAAAATTATCGTCGTTGGCTTGGCAGTGGCCTCACTTAGGTCAAGCGACAACGGGGTTGTAGCTCTTGTGCCCCCCTTATGAATCTTAAGCCCAGTGGGGCTTGCAGACAAGCACCTACAAAACTGGGCGCTAGGCTTAGTGCTAGCCAAAAATAAAAACTCAAAGACTGATAAATAATTTTTAAATATTAAAATGTACACCCCATACCTTTGACGTACTAGTCAAAGATGACATATTGTATGTAGACTTGCACAAGGATGACACAATAATGGATGCAAGCTATGGCCAATATGCAATACTCAAATATTGTAGTGATATCTTGGACTTACAATGAACTAAACTATCTAGGATGTATAAATGATGCCTTGCTTATAAAGGAAAAATATGGGATAGGATTAGACAATATCTTCACATGTGTCTTAATCACATGTACAATGAGATAACTACCCCAACAAATATTAAATGACCTAGGACACAAGCATTAAATACCAAAAGATAAGTGACAACTAATGCTTAACTTGAAATATTCCCTCCTAATTAATGCTAACTAGAAAGATTCCCTCCTAGGACCTAAGTCGACTTAACATGTAAATAGGACCTAGGACCTAGATAGGTAAAACACTTATAAATACGCCACCACTAGAATTTTTTAAGGTATCTATAAGAATATTGAGCTCTAGATATTGAGGTTTTGAACTTAGGGATTAATTTCCCCAAGCCCATAAGCCACCTTGAAGCAATAAATTCCCATCCATGGACCTCAATACAATGAAGAAGTTGTGGCACAAGGGAAACTAAAGATGTATTCTTTGAGAAGGGGTTTCTATTATTATTTTTAATCAATTTGGGCCAAATATTATCAAATCTTCATATTAGATCATGCTTCATTAAACATACCTTATTCTCCAAAACATTTTCACCAAATTCTACAATTTTAATCAACTCTAATTGAGTACAAGATATGGCTAAGGAATCGATCCTATAAGAAGATAAAAAACCATTAACAACCTTCCTAAATCACTCATGACCACCCTATTACTTGAGTTGGTCACCTCACACCCAAGGTAATAAAGTTCTATAGCCTAAATTCCAAGAGTTCAATCCATCAATTAAGAAGAGGTTACAACTCCTCTTTCCTCTCTTATAGAGGAGAAATTGATATTGAAGACTTGACTCAAATGCAAGAAATTGATAGGTTTAGAGTCAATAGAAAAAATAAGGGGAGCTCTAGGGAAGAGGGGCCCATATTGGAGCACCCTAACTTTGTGTTTCTCAAAATCTTACATGGAATTTCAAATTAGTCCCAATTTTGTACAACAGTTTATTTGGCAACTCGCTAGCTTAAAAAATTTAATTCTAGGGTCACATCATCAAATATGATGCCACATCAACATGCTTTTTGTTAAAGTATTAAAAAGGTTCAAAAAAAAAGTGAGACTGATAATGGTGCACTAAGTCATGTTTTATTGGTGCGTCGATGTGGCATCACATGATTTGTCGGTTTGTGTACTTTATGGATAAAAAGTTTTTTTCAATTGGATATTAAGATGCTCCACTATGAGGTCCCCTGAGGACTACTTCTATCCCCACTATTGAAGCCTGCTCCACTATGGGCCCCTCTCCCCTACCTAATCCTAATTAGGAGTGGCACTTATAAGAACCCACTCACTATAATTTGGATCCATAATCATCCTAGACCAAAAGAGAATAATAAACTTAATATTTAATGGGATGGAAGGTAGGAGAAAACATCTTTGTGCTATGGAGAGAGGGTAGAAGACATTTTTCCCCTTTCAAATATTTTGGTAATAGTTACAACCCTACACCCTTTAGATTCAAACATGTTACTTTAATTATGGATTTTTAACTTCACAATCAAACAAAAATAGAATAGATTAGAATATCTAATATTTTCAACATCTATGAGGCCAAAAAAAAACTTAAGGAATAGTTGACCGAACCAAATTATATTATTCCAATGCTAATCATTTGTTTCTTTTACAATGAGGTTTGTTATTTTCTCAGTTGTCTCCTCTTTGAATAGACCCTAAAAGGAGATCACTATTGAAGTATCTGTAGAGTTGGACAAATTTCTTTGTAAGCTTCACACTCTAAAATAAAGTGTTCCTTTGATTAAACTACCTTAGTTTAGCAAGAGACGCATAAAATTTTCTCCCATTCTTTTGGTCTCTTCCATCAACTTGTTCATATGATGTGAATTAGTCCTTAATTGCAATTATAATAATATTTTCTCTCTAAGTGGCATTTGCCCCTAAGTAGGCCTTTTGGTGATGATCATTTGTAGGGTTAAATTCATTACTTGATAGTATTTAGAATTTTAGATTGTTCCCCCTAACTCTTTTTCCCACTCAACCATTAAAAATTGTAGTAACAGAAAAAAGTATCCCTTTTCCTTATTTAATTTGGGAATAATTAACAATAAATGAGCCTAATGTTGCCTTGATTTAGTGTTGTAATGTGTTTTATACATTCACATTAAGTCTAGGACCCTTTTTAATAAAATGGACTTAATGATGCCTTATTTAGGGTGTTGTAAAGTGTTTCTATACACTTTCACACTAATCTAGGAATTATTAATTAATTGAGGTTAATTTGAGCTTAATTAGCCCCTTAAATTCAAATCCAAGCCTTATTTGTTGCATTTTCTAAGGGATAAATCCCAACATTCATTAATAATATTACATAACACTTAATTTTGTAAGGTTTGTGTCCTAGGATAGTGACCTTGGACCCATTTGCCACCTAGGTGGTGAATGGGTCCTCACTAGGTCCTAGGACCCCCTTTTTGCATGTTATTTCACATTCCCCAAAGTAGGTCCTAGTTAAGTATGCTAGGATCCATTCACCCTATGGCGAATGGATCCTCTTTTACTTAGGACACCCCTTTTTTAACATATTCTTGGTGGGATTTTAGTGATTTCAAATCCTAGATCTGATGTTGGCTTGTGTTATTTGAATTTTGGGATTAAATACTAAGTTAAGTATAAATATAAGGTTAATTCACATAGTTTCATCTAAGCAATCCTAGCAATTCCAAGTGATCTTAAGATAATTCAAATGAGCATTTACAAGAGCATTTCAAAGGAATTCAAGAGTAGAGTATTGAATTTTTATTGCACCAATCAAAGGTCATATCATCATGTCAAAGATTTAGTGCATCATGCATGTTGTTGAGCTAATGTGTTGATGTAGTATTGAAGATCCAATTCAAGCATTGTTTCACATCCAAATTCAAGATCAACATTCCTAAAAGCCACTTCATACTAGATTGTTGATTTCTCATCCAATACTTCATCTAAGGTATCATTATTTCATGTTTCATGTTTCATGTTCATGTTACATTGTTTCATCATAAGGTTTAATTACCAAAACGGGGTTTGGCCAAGGAAAACCCGTATTCCCTAACAATCAACAATTTTTTTTCTCTCTTGATGTGTGATTGCAGGTTTTAGATTGAAGATCAAGTGGAGAATAAGAGTTACAAAATTTTTCATAGTTGAAAAGTTGTAAAAGCTGTCATCTTTGTTGCAAGATCACGAAAACTAAGCTATAGAAATTATTTTCGATTTTCGGAAGCTGAACACCTGGGATATGGGAGTGCAGACATTGAAGAACAAGATCCCAAAACTGATTTTCCAAAACCCTAACAAGGACCTATTTTCCACTAGGCGAATGAATCCTCAATGAGGCCCGAAACAACACTTTTCCAAAAAGGTACACATCATTTCAGCATTTGAAAACCTTCATTTTTACTGTTATAACAATTAGGTTTTTTTTATTATTATTATTTATGCATTTTACCTCTCATAATTGAGTGAAAGATCTATCACATTCAGGTCCATCTCCCTTTTTCTATGTTTTAATAATTTATCCATAATAAGAGGTTGTTTTTGTTCTTATTTAGACATGTATTCATGTTTATATTATATTTTTTCATTCATTTGTTTTTTTGGTTTCATCCACACCTTTCTCTTATTTAATACTTCTTTGGTGATGATCTTAGGACATATTTTTGCCTCCATCCACTCAATTTTTCAAATATCCTAAGAGAAAAACCATAGTAGTTGCCTCAATAGGGAAAGTACTCATTTCTAATAGAAGAACCTCATAGGGAATTAAATATTTTAGCTTGAATTTTTCTTGTAATCAAGCACTTTATAATCCTCTCTATTTGTCTCTATTTTATTTATAATGTGTTGTTATCCCACACTTCATGTAGATAAAGCACTACCGAGATTACATATAGCCCAAATAAAACCTAAATGGTTTCCAAATATCATAACTCAACCTCTCTACTTTTGTTTTATAAATAAAAAAGAGTTCTCTAATGTTCCAAAATTCTCTTCCTTGTGCCAATTTCCAAACTAGGCTTTTTTTTAATTCTATCCCAATATATTTATACTCTAAATTACTCCTTTTACATAAAATTGAACTTTTTTTTCTATTGGTTGAAGAAGATCAAGGTCTTGGCCTTGTTGATGTTTGTTTACATATCCACCTCCTTAAAAAAGTGATAGGACCTTGAAATCAAAATGAGATCATCTACATAAAAAAAGAAGCCTAAAACAATATTATCATAAGAAATCACCAATATGTAAAATACATATTTATGAAGGAAATATAATGCAGTACCAATCACTTCTTTTTTGCTTCACAGCCATATGTGACTCATCAATTTCAAGATTTAAACTAATGCTCTTTTAAATGTTTTTCATAACTATGTATATATAGTTAAAAAATATTGGTAGATGCCTCTTTATTTCTATCATAGATTAGATGTGAGGCACTTATATGTTCCATGAATGGTAATTTATTTCGATTGATGATAGTACAGATCCTATTACTTTATCTAATAACCAGGTGTAAGGCCTAAATTTAACGATCGACTTAGTCTACCAATTAAGTTTGTGTGACCATTACATGTTCAAGTTACCTTTCAAATGTTAAGGCATATCTTTAAAAAGTATATCCTAGATTATGTATCAAAAATCTTTTTTCATGTGATATTATCTTCTTAAAATTTTAATTTGTATTTAATGACAAAATGTCCAAATACAATCTTATAAAAATCAAAAGTAGGCCTTGACCAAGAACATGAATCAACAAAATGTTGTTATTTAAAAGTTGTCTATACCACTCTAACCATCATATAAAAAGTTGTTCATATACATGTACCATAAAGAATAATCTTTGAAGTTGTTCATATACATGTACCATAAAGAATAATCTTTGTTTGATTGAAAATAGTATATATCATATTACCATAATTGTAAAAAAAACTCCAATATAAATATGTGAATTGCATACCCATCCTTATACTTAAATTTTTTATAACTACATTTATGTATAATATAATTGTCTTCATATTCATTTATTTGCATGCCCTGATTAAATCCTTCCCATATTTTAATACCAATACCAATACCAATGCCAATGCCAATGCCAATGCCAATGCCAATGCCCATGCCCTTATATCTCCTATAACTAACCCTATTGCAATTACTTTTTTAAATAAATAGTTAGAGAGTGTTCATTGTATTACAACTAAAAAATTATCTAAACCCAAAGGTGACCATCAAATTTAAAACTTAATAAGACAAATCATCCACACAAAACAAACCAAAGAATGGAAAAAATAAAACCCAATAGAGTGGACTATTTTGCCTCAAACTATCGACTTATCTGAGAAATTTGAATAATATTTTTACTGTGTAGATAACCATGATGGGCCATAAGGCTTTTTAAGCAGATCACCAAATATTTTTGAAGGGACAATTTCAAGAGAATTTGGATTCTTGTGGATCAACTTTAATGGATCTGATTCCGATATTACCAACTATGCTCATCATTTGTTGCACGGGGGATTTATTCATATATTTTTCATATGCTTAATTATTCAAAACTATTTTTTTAGTTTAACAAACAGTTTAAGTACATGAGGAATGTCCAAGCCACAGCCAACTGATCTTTCTATTGAATGGCTGGTTGTTGAAGATTTCAAATGGTAGCTGTTGTCATGGTAGTTGTTGCAGACTGTCCACATTTTTGCCTTGTTATATTCTATGTATTCTGATTTTTATGTGTATTTGTTTTTTCTTTAATGATATATTGTGTATAATAGTATATTATAAATAATGAGTTGAAGTTTAATTGGTTGAGTATAATTGAGGGTGATGGTATATTTCTTGATTATATCATCCACCAACTTTCAAATGATCATGTCTTCCATCAACGTTCAAATTTTTCAAAGATACAATAATATAAGAGATGAGACTGGTATTAATTAGCAAAAATAATCTCCATTTTATAAATATCTTTAGATTGAAGTGGTTTTTACGGCCCACAAAAGTAGATAGATAGTAAGATTGAATTTAAACTTGGCAATAATAGAAATTGTAGAAACATTAACATTTTATATTATGATATATTTCATAGTATTAATATATTATGACAACGTTGAGATGTAATATTTATCAAACATGCACTTATTCTTGATAGATCTTAAATCTTGAGATAGTAAAATAATTATGTGCCAACCTATAATTTTTTTATATTCAGAATAATAACTTTTCTACACCATATATCATATGTTGAAATGTTATATTATACTTTATAAATATATTTAATATAGATTTAAATATACAAATTGGAAGTTGAGTCAAACCAATTTTGCAAGGGTGTCCTATGTCCCAAATTTCTTGCTAATATTAAAGAGGAACAATAAACCTTGTGAGAAACCCCATGATATGAACAACACTAAAATCTAATAAAGTGAGGGTTAGAATGACTTGTCCCCTTATGCATAATAAGGGTATTTATTTTATGCCTAGACATGTGAAAATCCTATGTGTGTGCAACAAAAGTCAGCTTGTATAAATATATTATGTGAGTCTCGTTTAAGTTATGCTCAAACTACTTTGTAAATATTTGACTGAGGACACAACGTATCAATATTTTATTGCATTCCTTGAGTATGTATCTATCTTACATATATCTTGAATGCTTTGTCAAGATTTTAGGTTTAAATCATGTAATCTGATTATAAATCAAAATGTGAATTATTTTATTTAAAAATAAATATAAAAAGTGATTATTCCCATCTCGAAAGAAGAGGGGCACTCACATTGATGAGCAAGTTTGCAAGAAAGGGGTAGTTATATCTTCTATTTATTTTGTAAACCAAAGTCATAGATGGTGGTTGGAAAAAATATTAGGCAAAATCATCCTCCTATAGAAAATTAGTTTGAAATTCATTTTTAAAAATTCATGAACTAAAGTCGCTAGAGGGAGAATTCATGAATGAGTTGCTTACACTATTACGAACTAAAATCATTAGAGGGAGAATTCATGAGAGTTGTTTTGGAAATTTGATATTATTACGAGGAAATGATTGGCATGGTCTAATATCAATAAGTAGGATATGTTTTTATAAATAATTTGTAAAAAATAATCTTGTAAGAGTGATATTAATATTGGACTCATATTATTAAAGAACGAAAGTTATTATGTAAATATGGACTATAAGTATTGTGATCTCATAATGTTTGTTCCATAAATGAAGATAATGTAAAGAATTTAAAATATTATTATTTTTTTCTCATGAATCTTATATTAAATGTGAATATTATAAAAGGATTATATATGCATTCTCAAATTAAATTCACTGAATTAGTTTTAAATTTATTGGTTCTGCATGTAATTATATTTGTGATGTGCTTGATGAGAAACTGAATGTTCTACTTTCAACAAATCAAACTTCTTGGTTTTTCTATGTTGGGATTTGCATCAATATTTGGACTTGTGAACATGCTAATTTTTTACATGGAAGAAAAAAGAAACTTACTTTACTACATTTTGATTGGTCTCACTTCTTCTTTTGTAGATTGCTAGAATAGATATGACAACTACAAGTCCACTAATGTGATTTCTACTAACATGTATCTTAACAAACCTACTATTGGATGCATGAGAACAACCAAATATCATGAATCAAATAGGGTATGGATAGTCTAATTGGAATTGGGTAATGTTTAGGGATCTTCCCTATTGAGGGTTTTTTTGCACTTGTGGTAGTTCAACATGTAAGGAATGACAATAATTTCTTCAAGCCCCAACATGTAACATTACAAATGGAAACCATTTATAGTTTGATAAGGATACATGCAACTCAGTGTTGTGGACTCTATCTTTCACAATTGATATGCCTTGTCTATACTCCCACATTTTGCATACATTTCTACTAGAGCATTTTCAATTATAATATTTGGAAAAAAAAAATCATTATGCTTTGGTGGATGTCCATACCTTGTTTGAAGGCTCCCATTTGGCATGGGTAGGGAAGGCGCTTAAAAATGTTGTGGAAGTTTTTCAACATTTGAAGATATAGAAAAAGTGTACGCTTTGTAGGAGTAAAGAGACAAGCATTAGGATGTTATCTTGAAATTATTTATACATGTATAAACAATATGACAACAAAATAGATAATTTTTACTTCATATATGTTTGTGTTTGTGTTGTGTCTACATAGTGTGACAAAAAATTGTTTTCTCTTTTTTGGTAGCTCATATTCTTGTTTCTAGTTGTAGACATTCATTTTATTACTTTTGAAATAGTCCCTCTCAAATATGCTACTCTTGAGCTATGTTAGGATACCTATTTTGGAATGTTCTCAAGATCTAATAATTTAAAATTGGTAACCACATGATCCCCAACTAAGCTTTTGATATTTAGTAAAGTATGAGACTAATAGAGAATTATTTTCTTTTATAATGTTGTTTCAGTTTAAAACTTACTTTCACTTTTATAGTCCTAGTTAGGCTTGTCTTCTAATAGCATATGTTAACATATGGAATGTGTAATTTTTAACTATTTTTCTTTAAAAATATTCTAATGAGATAATATAAATTGATGCCTATGAGATTTAGAGCTAATATTAAGTTATACTCTTTAATCTATTTTGACACATTTATTATAGCCAAAATTATCTTTAAATTGATCATCATTTTAGACTCAAAATAGAGCTAGTAATTTGATGGCATAATATTAAAATGTGTTCTACTCTATTGATATTTATTTAGACTATTTTCAAATTGCTAATTCAAACATATTCTTATGGCAATACTATTTTCTCTCATATGACTTTTCCCCTCTATTTTCTTATTTCTTTTGGGTATTAGAGAGATGGAAGCAATCAATGCTAGATAGATCAAGGAGTCTTTGGGATTGCTCAATATTTTCATTCTAGTCAATCAATCCTATTTCACTTTACTTTTCACCTTAAAATTGATGAAAAAAATGTGAGAGAACATGTACCAAATTGTAAGCTGGCCCTTCTAGTTGTAATGAGTGTTTCTCACATAGATGATTATTAAATGATTTGTCCCTTATTCGCCTACTTGATAAATGAATATATTTTTAGTGAAAGAAAGTTCTTTCAAATTGATGTTAAACATTTTATTTGATTAGCATATCATAAATCATATCTAGTTGCTTGTCACTATAAATCCACAACAAAAATATGTTCAAAAGATGTGTTTATATGCTTTTAAATATGATTAAAGTAATATTAATGTCACCTCATTGTTAATGTAAATCCTTTATAATATACAAGATTTTAATTGTATGTACAAATCACATTATATTCATGGATTTCTTTGAGTATTCAACCTTTTATTTGAAGATCTTTTCCACAACTATTCCCATATATTTTGTTCAAAGCCTTTTTGGCTTTGATAGTGAATTATATTTACTACTATAGCAATAACATAGATTGTATGTAATTGTCCCTCTAATATTAGAATTTATAAAGGTATGCTTGATGCTAATTCCCCCTTATAGTCCCTATGTTGTTAATATTCACAAAAGCATGAAATCACATTGCATTTTTAAAATAAAAATTAAGATGACAACATCAAGAATAAAAATTTTAAAAGCATAGTAGTCATGAAAGGTTTTGGCATGTCGTTGCTAGCATAAGATACATTATATGTATTACAATGTGTATAGGTCTCCATGAATTGGTTAAATAAACAGTTTTAGAATAGACAAATGCAATGAATGCATCGACTTAAAAGGAAAAATAGACACAATTTTCTACAAGTAAATAGTATTCCAAAATACTAATAAAATGAAGAATAAAAATAACCTATGTACAAAATATAACCATGTACAACATGATGTTTGCAACAAATTTGTTAGGATTCTAGTTGGCATTGTTACATAACAAACAAACATATAATATCATGCAACTTAGAAGAAAGTTTTTTTCCAAAAGACAAAAATATTAGAATAAACTAACCCTTTTGTTAGAGTGACACAAATAATCACTTAATTAATTATTAGTATGTCCCTATTCACACTAGCATGCTTAAGCTTACTTGGGTCATGTGATTTTTTTGTAGATCAAGTTATAAGATTAGGATATATGTGATTATCTAATTTAACCCTCGTTTAGGGTTTCTTTATCCTTTATCAAGAATAATTCATTATTTATTGTAATTAATGTTTCATTATTGCATCAATATAATTCTCAAGGTTTGATAGTGAATCAATTATTTTTTCTCTTTTATGTGATAGGGTGTTTTGGTTGTAGGTGATTTTTGGGAGCTATGGGGTTCAAGCATCAACTCCAACACTGTTTTCCTAGTTTGAAATGCTTTAGACATGTCATCTCCCAACTTTTGTTTGGTTGTGGGTTATTCCACGGTTAATTTATTTTGCAAATAATAGAATCAAAGCTTTGGAATTTTGTTGACCTATGGATATGATCCTATTAACACACTAGACAAGAATTATAATGCTAAATCAATAATTAGCACACAATTTTAGGGGAATATCAAAGTCATCCTTGTAGTCTTTGGAAATAACTTAGTTGCACCACAACTCTTGTCCACCTTAGTCTTTCTAGAGTTTGTGTGCACCTCTATGGTCATCTTCAATTTGATAGATTATTTTCCAACTTCATAATTATGTTTCATGCCTATATCATATATTGACATATTACTTGACTTCCTTTAAAACCTTTATGTTTACCAAGGGCCCACTCAAAAATTTAACCAATTACTATCATCAACTCAACAATATATTTGAGCCATGTTGCATCCTCATGGAAATTGGTTATGTTATCTATAAAGGGGTTGTATAGAAATTTATTTAGCCCAGAGTGGTTGAAATGATGAGGATGCTTGTACACCATACAAGAGATACATGTTTGATTCAAATAGAGGGATTTGACCTATGTACACTTTGTAGGATAATATATATGATAAATGAGAATGACTCTTCTTAGGGACATCCACCACTTGAGGGTCTCATACATCAAAATTTATGTTTCACTTAGCAATGATAAGAAAAAGATCATTTATCTTTTTCAACATTTTAAAATTTTCTTGATAGAGGTTAATAAATACCTTATTTAAACAATTTGAACATGTTAATGATAAGGAGAAATTTTTCAATTTTGATGGGTAGATATGATATGGATGAACAAAGGAAGTTAAAAATATCCACATTTTCACATCAAATAGTTAATTTTTCAATTATACTTTTATTTCACAAATCAATGTCAATTATTATAGTATAAAAATATTTTAATGTATTTTATTTTCATAGTTTCCTATCAAAATTCATTCATGGTTTTCTATTTAGAGTTGGGTATAATGGTGGTGGAAACATAATGTTTAGTTGTAGGTATGAAGGGTATAAATAAATAATGGTACAAAAATATCATTAAAAAAATAGGCACCTAAGATATATGGTAAAAGAGAGAATATTTTAATAAGAATTGTGTATTAGGAGAGAGTATAAAAATTCATGGTGTAGAAGTAGAAATGAAACAAATGATGTTATTTAGATTATATATAATCACATGCAATATAAGGTAGATTTACTAAGGGAATATCCTAAAATTTATAATTTCCCATAAATCTAAGACTTTGGCCAGACTCTTATTTAAAATTAAATTAAAAAATTAATGTCAAGGTTTCTTTTAATCTATATCTCTATTTTGTTTCTAGATTGGTGAATTTTGAAGAATCCTTCATAAGAATAAGTTTGAGAATGTTCACCTTTTGGATCCCTTAAATGCGTGCATTTTCCTTTATCACATTCTTAGGGAAGTAAAAGTTTAATCTTGTGATTATCAAATATCACCACCTTATGACAGAAAACTTCAATACTATTATATGGACATAAACAAATTGGTCTAAAAATATATATTGAGTTTAACTCTGCATGGGAACACAAAGAAAAGGCATATGTGAGAGTTACAATTAAGGGGAAAGCAAAGCTATTAATTGTTCAATTGAGGATTAGACATCATCTCAAGTGTGAGACTTGTAGATATCTACGGGAGAGGACCCAGTAGTTGAGCATGTTTCAATACTTGTGATAGTAGTTGTTTATATAATGCCCAATATTTTTATCAATATTGGACCAATAGTTGTGACATGACTACCCATAATTAAACAAAATGTATTCCTTTAATCTAAAAAGCAACCAATCATGTGATGCCACATCAATGCTCAATTACTCACAATGTGAATGCACAAGTATTGGTCAACTACATCTTGACAAAAAGCATGTTGATGTGGCATCATATTTGATGTTGTGGCCTCAAAACGAAAGTTATAAGCAGGGGACTTGCGAAGTAAGTTGTTGTAAAAAGTTGGGAGTGATTTGAAATTTCCATGTAGGATAATTAGAAGCCCGAAGTTAGGGTGCTCAACTACCTAAAGAAGAATGAGAAATGAGAATATGCTCAAATTCTACAACAAGAGGACCGAGAAATAATGACACTTCATCATGGAGTGCACAACCTACAATGATATTTGTATCTAGTATGAAAACCACCCAAAAGTAAACAATCTAACTACCTTATTTGAGAAAATGAGACTTAACATAATCATAAATATTTTGATAAAATATTTAACATTGATTTTTTTTTTTTGAGAATCTCTTTAAATTTCAAATCTTAATCTTTTAAACTGTTTAATCTCATAAACTTAAATAAAATCTATCATTCATTATATTAAAAAAGAAAATCGTAACATGTGTAACGATCTTGATAATTTTCCCTGCAAACCTTGGTGGGTCCCCTGAGTTGCTAAGTGTCTGAATCAAGCGTGCAAGTTTTCGCTGACTGAACAAATCTGGACAAAAGTGAGATAGATAAGAACAAAGTGTCAGATCTCGGTCTTATTACTTTATCAGATTAATCGGGAACGAAAATCGAGGCTTCTAAGTGTCGATTAGTTGTTAACCCTATTTTTAGCTTCTGAAAACTTGCAGACAAAAACTGAATCTCGTCAGTAGTCCAATCGATATACTTTTACTGCTCCACCCTCCTATTTTCCTTCTTTTACCTCATCTCGTGTGGACATTTGGTGAAGTCTGAGATCAACTGAAGTTGATTTCTTGGCCGTATATGGATTTGGGAATCCTTTACATCTTCAAGGTCGTGTCTTTGTTGGGAACAAATATTCCTTGGGAATCTGAATTTAACCAGATTAGAATTTTATTTCATGTTTACATGAAAGTAAAGTCAAAGGGTTGTAGTACAATTGGTAAAGATGATGGTATATATTTTTTTTATTATGTCATCTTTTGAAGTTCTAACTCGAGATCAGGGTTGATCTTTGGGTGACTTCAATATATATGCTTGCTCATCATATTGTAATCCACTTGTTCAAAAAGGACAGAGATGCCAATATCTATGTAATCTAGTTGTTTCCATAAAAAAACCAAATACTATTAAGTCTTGTTTGACCTTGACTTTTTGGGCAAGTACAATATAATTAGTTTCGAAGTGGGATCACGTTTATTGGATGCAGTGGTTCTTTGTTGACCTTGTTTTCTCCATATGTCAACCTAATTAAACCCAAATTTAAATTGAGGTCATGTATGAACCTTGGTTAACAGACTTTATAGGTTTAAGAAGAATATTGTATCTAATTTAAACTTTGAGTCAATCAATATTGAATTTAAACCTAATTTAATCCATGATAGGTCTAGTGTTCCTTGAGTGTTTACTCTTGGTTTGGATACATGTTGAGATGTCAATTACTATTTAAACCTAAAATATTCAACTCAAATCAGGGTGTTACTCAAGATTCATCCCTTGGATTGGATTAATTAAAACAAGTATCAAGTCCTTTGGTATTTTTTTAGTGTAAACATAAGATGTTAGATTATTCTTTGTTAGTCCTTTGCCTATCTATAGGTAGAGACTTATGTTTTTTTATTGAAAATTGGTATTAGTTTGCATTGGTATTTATTTTGCAAAGTCTAAGCTAATATTTTGTGCTCATGAAATTGGTATTAGTTTGCATTGGCACCTTTGCTGCAAAGTATAAGCTAATGTTTTGTGTTCATGAAATTGGTATTTGTTTGCATTGGAACTTGTGTTGGGAGATATAAGCTAAAGCTTTTGATCCGTTTATAATGTTTTTTTAAGCTATTTTTTTGCTTTATTCTTTTAAAAACCTATTGACTCATCCTTTTGGATTGGACAATTATTAATAATTTTGCATTAGTTTTTATGGGCACATAAAATATATAAATGGTGTGCCCTCTAAACTATGCAATATGGCATCGGTAAAACAACTTGTGTGCCTTGTCTAAGCTTTTGACATTTTGGATACATACTTGCATCCCAAATTTTGAGTGTTGGAGGTGTGTTGTAGCATGGTACGATGTAGATAGGGACTAATAATGAGGTAGTTGCTTGAATTTTTCTATTGGCAGGGTGAGTTTAGCAGTAGTTGTTCTTCCTATTTTTGGGTTCCAAAGGTGAGGTTTCTATTTGGTTATGTTTGTGGTTTTGAAATGAATTTAGTTGCTTGCTTTTATTTATGATTGAAAAGCTACCTTTGGTATCCCTTCATCAAAATCTTAAATCTCACAGCATGGTCATTATTTAAAAAAAAGAGTATAAAGGGTTTGGGTTGGGGCATGTGAAATCCTGCCATTATTGTCAAGTTGAAATTCTTTTGCATATCCTGTGCTTGGTCCATTCTAGGATTTTCTACTTGAAATTTTCTCTAACCTCTTGTAGGTTCTAGTGCTTGGGACCCATTGATCCAACAAATAAGGTTCATGTAGGTGCCCCTTCAAGCAGAGCTCATAATTAGAGTTTTCAAAGCATTTTGTTTCCACAAAAAGTGTATATACATAGAGTCCACGTATGCCACTCAGAATCAAACATCCATAAGCTATCGATGCCCATAAAATCCTAGGTGTCAAATGGGAATCAAGAAATACATATGATTGTTATGATTGTGGGTGATATGAATAGCTATTTTGTCCAACCTGTTGTTTGATGCAAACCAGTAACTAATCCAACTTGGCATATCCTATATGACCAAGATTGATGTCAAGAATTAATATTTGATAAATTAATTAAAAACAGTATTTTTTTTAATTTATCATTTATGTAACAAATATGCTTAAATTTTTAGAAGAGTTTGAAATTTATACAAAGTTTTGTTGCTCTAAAATATTTTTCTTTAGAGATAATAAATCTTAATATGTCTTCACACCTATCTTGAGTGGGAATTAAACCATTGGCCAAGATTTCATTGTTAGGCTTTCTACATTCATCTTTTGCATTATTTGATTTCTAAATGTTAGTTATGTTGCAAACTATGTGACAAAATTTTGGCACTTTTCTATAATTACTATTTTTTAAGATGATAAAATTGTAAACTTGATGTTAATAAAAAAAGAACTTACTAGGCTTCAACATTTTTCATCAAACAAGTAAAAGTAGACACACCAATGTCAATGAAATTTTGAATGGGCCAATTTATTATATCAATCAAGAGCTTTGATGTGTTATCAAGTAAGGGATCGCTCACCTTGCTAGTAGTTTTACTGCTTGGAGGATTCACCATCACCAAAGGTATGCCATACTTCTTATGTTACATGGTACTCAAATAAGAAAATAAAATGTTGTAGCAATTTAGTTGTTAGAACAACAAACTAGCATTTCAGAAGGTGAATGAACAAGGACAATAAACATAAACAGCTGAAACATTGACTATAATATAGAGGTGTATAAACAAGGGTGAATAATATGGCACCAATACCATTTTTAAACATGTAAATACATATTCGTTTTACAACGTGATTCCCCTTCGTGGCAAGCTTAAGATTCATTCTAGTCTTTTGACTCTTAATTCTTGTTGCATATTACCATTGAATGCGCATGTATAAATCCCTAGAATGCCTAGTCTAATGCAATATGTTGATTTTTGTCTTGGACTATAAGTTTTGAACAAATAATTGAAGCATTTAAAATTGACAATAACTAGATGCTTCAAACATTTGTGCTAGACATCATAATAAATATGTTTTCCAAATTTACGCTCATTACAATTTTTTTCTTTGTTTTTTTTAAAATATGGGGAGTAAGACTTACACACATGCCAACCATGGTGCAAACAAAATAGGTATGAACAACATAAAATAATTATTCAACCAATAACATAAGATGGCTAAGGATAAGTACTCATATCGTATATAAACTCCAATAGATGAGGTCTTTGAGATGAAGTAGGGAGTGTCATAAAAATAGTCTATGTTATTGGCTAAGTGATATTGGGTACACCATTTGTAAGTAAGACAAGGATATACAATCAACAATATTCAACTCTCCCTGAGTATGGTATGTCTTCTATGTTCATACCAGGGCCATACAAGCACTATATCAATATTGTAGGCTTATCGTCTTGGTTTATTTTAATTATCCAATGAAATTTAAACTATCACTTGATTAATAAACTCACCACATGTGACCTCGAGCCACTTTGTATCTCAAAAAACATTGGGAGCCACTTCCATACTACTCTCTATACCTACGCCCCAGGTTCCTCATGACTCAACACAATTTTAAGCATGACACAAACAACAATGGACAATTTAAAAAATTCACATCAAAAAAATATTGAGACATGAGCTTTCTCATTCAAATTCATTTCTAAAATCCAAAATTTTGAATTTATAATTTTTTATTTTTAAAACCATATATTTTCCTCAAAACTCCATTAATGAAAGCTTTGATTTTCTACTTTTTTTGTTGCTAAAATTAAAAAATTAAAAATTAAACATACCCCTTTGATGATTCTAATGTGAACAAAAACTATTCCATGAAATAAAATTCACATTTTAAGGATTTTGAGAAATTGCACAAAATTGATATTTTGAGAATTTATAAAAGATAATTAAATCTACTATTTTTTTTTTCTTCTTATAAATCAATCTAAAAAGGGAAGCCATATGCTACCTTAAAGATAAACATGGCATTCAAAATTCAAATCTATAAATGCGACCTTAAGGGCAAACGTGGCATTCAAACTTCAAATCTATACAAAGAAAAGGAAGAGATTTACCTCAATTTCTAATCTCACACAAACTCTTGATTTCTTCAATTTCACAAAATTTGATGAAGTGGAATCACACACACAACACAATACCTCTTAATCTTTACACTCCAATAGAATTCCAAGCTCATACAATCCCACGCAAGCACAATCCACCAATTTTCAAATTTCAAAAGGAGAGGGTTTGACAGCCATTTCCTTCAAAATGCAAGAATGAGAAAAATAGACTAAGTTTTTTTTCCTTTATGCTTTCTTTTCTAATTTCTCTAATTTCTATTTTTCTTTTATTCAGAATTTTATATTGCCTTTTTCTCTCACAATGAATTTCATGAGTATTTAAAATTATTAAGGCCTTTCCTTACAAAAATTAAAATAAAGTAATTTAAATTAATTTAATGGAATATTTCCCAAGGCCCAATTAACTATTTGTAACAAATTTAAATATAAATCTTAAGACAACTATCTTAGCATTATTTTTCCTTTTCTTGGTTTTCATTCTCACAAAGGCATTTCAATCAAATATAGGCAATAACCAATTCACCAAAATTAAATTACATGCAAATAAAAATTAAGTCATTAAATTAAAATCATGTAATTATGGTAACCCACAACACGAACAAACTCCAAAATCACCACCAATTCTAATCCAAATTTACATAGGGTCACATGACACATCTCACACTCAATTCAAGTACGATAAGGGATAACAAATGAATAAGGACCAATGTGATATATCCAAAAATAACCACTATTGAGAAATAACTCATACCCACATATTTAGGTGGAGAAATAACTTCGTACTTGCATACTCAATGCACAAGTCAAGCGTACTTGCTTAATATATAATAGTTGAAGTGATGCAAAAACACCCAATGAGGCATCATGTCACATACATCATATAATTATGGAAATAAGATCATCGGCAATCATATAGAATGCCAACACAATTCTAATATCATCTCTCTATGTAATCATGTATAAATCTATAGAGGTAAATACCATATGTCTATATAGATAGCAATAAAATAATATGTCATGGAAATCTAATTATAGAAAGCATAACGTATGGATCTCAAAATACACAACATCATTTGAATACCATTCATGAAGTCACACGTAAGGCTCTCACACGTTTAAAGCATACAATCATTCACAACAATATTTAATAATGAAAAATGTGAAGCTAAACACCAATAATCTCTTAGAGTAACATACACAAACAATACCAAAAATAAATACCTCAAGGAAAGGAATAGGTGGGTGTTACAAAACAATTCAAAAATACCTTAAAATATTATACATAATGATGATTTCAAGGTACTCCCTAGATTATATTAGCGACCAAATTTCCCTAATAATCCATAATTTTTCTAGGAAGATGAGAATACTATATTGTCACAGCCTACCATTTAATTTTGGTTTCTATTAAAAACCCTAAAGTCCATAACAATAGAATTGTATGTACATAAAGGTTTCTATTTCTATACCAACATGTATGTAAAGAAATATGCCACATTCTTGATATTATTGATTATAAAGATATATCATAAACTCAAGATAATACAACCACAATATAATAACTAATTAACCACATAGGAAATTCAAGTATTAGTAGTATGTTGTACTTAATTGGAAGTAAGATCAAGACTTCCAATTGGATTACAAGAGAAGATTCGTTACCATTCTCTCCTCATGGGATTACTTCCTCCAAGAAACTTTTCTCAAAATGTAGTGCTTCCTGAAAAAACCAACCACTTTTCCAAATAAATATACTATTTTAAGATAATATTTCCAAAACAAAAGATGAAAATAATTAGCTTACAAAGAACCTTCTCTCCTTCCTTCTTAACTTCATGCTAACAATGATATTATTTTGTATGACCAACAATAACCATTATTTTCTCCTATTTACATGGCCAAGGTTTGGTCTTCAATAAAGCAACATAATGCCATAACTAGAGAATACTACCACAACAAAAATAATGAATACAAATAACTCCAAAAACCATTACAACCTTTGAGATGGCGAGATCAATGCAACTATCTAAATAGAGTCATCCCAAGGACAATAACTTGTTTCCATTCTAGTTTGAGATTAATATGTCATATCTTCCATGCATTCCAAATTGAATGAAATTTCCTAGACCCTCATACCCTTTCATTGGTATACTTAAGAATGGGTCTAACACTTTAATATGACTTAATTAAAAAATGGTTCAAACTTTTAAATTAAAGTCTTTGTCAAAATTATAATTTAGAGTTCAAAATCAAAATGCTAAAGAGATTGAGATTGCCACCTTAATCATCTATGCCAAGGTTCTAGAATAATTTGTGACCATTGGGTATATATATATAGAGGTTTACAATAACATACTATACCAACACTTGTGGTAAAGTGTATAAGCATATACTTCCACACATACATTTGTAGTGATGCAACACACTTACTAATGTTATATATGTGTAAGTGTATATGCAACCTAATGAACCAAAACTAACCAAAATCAATAGAGATCAAGATGATCAATTGAATGAGAATCAATAGTGCATATAAAATTTAGAATGGCTCATTTTAGAAATCACATATCATACCAATAATGACACTAATAATGTATCAAGTTTCTTACTTTGTGGATTTCATTCATACAACTTAATTGATCCTTGATCAATCCATCCTCTTGTACCTAAAAACAACAAATGAAATCAATTGTAATAGATCATCAAATAGAAAAATAAGTACATAAATAAATTGAATAATATAATACCATTGAAAATGAGTACAATAATCGTGCCATACTTATTTTAACAAAATGTCTAAAATGTTATATATATACAACATAATTTTTTATAATCATAAGTCAACTATAAAAGTAGACGATGGTTATTACAATAATCTTAATTGTCCAAATACATTTTTTTTGTATTGGATTAAGAACGAATTACATAGGGTCACACAACAAGTGTTGTCCAATAGCAAAAATCACAAAACAACAAACATAATGATCAAGAGTTATCCAAGAAAAATGCCAAAGGCAAGCCTACGAAGTGCAGGCACTTACAACCAACGATAGCTCAACAACTAAACAAGGTAACCAAAATATACAACTACTGCTGCACAAAATTGACAACAAGAGGCTAACTATTGAAAAAACGATTAGAAAAGTAGTTGCAAACAACACCATCAAATAAATATCTTAAGCATAATAGGAAGTTGTGAAAGACTCGAAAGATTTAATAATTTTGCATCCTAAGAATGATCATGACAACAACCATACTTCCATCTCCACCAGAGTAGTATTGTGAAAAGATCAAACCATCCATAGGGGAAGGGTCTTTAGCTTAGCAACGCTATCAACACCATAAAAAATTATCACCATCGGAAAAAATCACTCTCATCAAACCTGCAACCACCACTAGTGATTTTGGCTTCAAAAGAATCAAATTGCATTTGTATCTCTCCTAGCACAACAAGCAAGTCTAGTTTGGATTGGAGAGTGGACTAAGAAGGAGCAGATGGGTTGAGATATTTACACAAATTATAAGAGCTTCCATTTGAATGGAATAGAAAGTGTGGGAAAAGGCAACGAGATAGTGGAATTCCCAAAAAAATTTCAAGATAATGTGCCTGAAGGTCTGTGAAATGATGTTGAGGTGTGTGGAGAGGCCATGAAGAGCTATTTTCCAAGACCATACTTGAGGAAAAAGTGTAGCGAGATTTTAAAAAGATAATTCCATAGGCATTGGGCATGGGGACAGAACCAAAAAGCATGTTTAATAGTCTCTTTTTTAGTACAAAATGGGTAAGATGGTGTTGGTGAGAGGAAGGAAAGACAATCACCAATGGGGACTTTAACATGCAAAATTTTCCAGGCAATTAATTGAGTTGGGCTTTAGCTTTGAATTTCCAAATGTGAGTGTTTAACTTGTTCCATTTGGCACAACTAAATCTACAATGCCATTTACAATTAAGATGGGCTAAAAAAGGAATGATAGGCAAGGTTTGTCTATAGACAATTTTAAGGGGGAATGCACAGAGGTGTCTATTGTTAGGCCATTTACAATCTGTGAGGAAGTTGTCATGGCAAGGGATGGACATAAGATAGTATAGCTCAAGTGTGAAAAGTATTTGAATTTAGAGAATAGAAGGTTTTTCTAAGGGGGACAATTTGTGTTGAGCCTTGAGCTAGTGCATGTTTTCCAATTGAAAGTAATTGGATCCCAGAGGTCTCTAAAAGTTTGGATACCTTTGTTGAAGATATTTTTTCATTTAAGGAGTTTTTTTAATGCAAGAGGGGAATTATCCAATTGAACAAGACAATTCCACCATATAGAGGAGGAGGCAAAGCTTAGACCATATCTCAAAGAATGAGCATACTAGGATAACTTTTTAGAAGTAATTTTCCATGCTTTCCAAATGGAATTAAAGGGGGTTGAACAATGAGTTTTGAAGTACAGAGAAAATAGGAGCTTATCCATCCATTTCACCAGCTCCCATGGCCAACCAACTATAGCAGTTTGAATGTGATGATGAACCAAATGTTTCCAAGAAGCATCACCATCCAAAGCTCTAACAATCATTTTAGTGGTAAGACAAATTCCTTGGGTAAATGGATCAATGATGCCTAAACCTCCTTTATCTTTTGGTTGAATATAGTGGATCCATGGAGTAGTAGGCAAACCCTTTTTGTTTCTCCACTTAGCCCAAAGGAAGCTCCTGATTAACTGAGTCAATTGATTGTAGCAAGATTTGTAAGGTTACCAACAAGATGAAATATAAACATGGCTGGAAATAAGGATTTTATTTGTAAGTTGTAATCTACTTGCCATGGAAAGAAATTTGTTAGTCCAATTCAAGAGTCTTTTTTTAAATTGTAGCCAAGAACCAGTTCCACATTTCTTTCAACAAAACTCCAATTCCAAATGGTATCCCAAGGTATCTAGTAATGACCCTGTGCTTGAATTCTCTCCACTCACTTGGGATCCAAGGAGGTTGAGGGTTGGGCCTTGTCATGATAAACTCTATTTTATGCATGACAAGTTTAAAGCCTAAAGCTGAGCAAAAAAGATGTAAAATGTCAAGCATATTTGCCACTTCTTCTGTAGAATTTTGATGAAAATAATGCTATCATCAGAAACATGGGAGTTGAGATCAGTAGCATTTCTAGGAAGCATGATGCCATGAATAATTTTATTGGAAATAGCATGCTAAAAAAGCTATCTAAGTGCATCAACAAAAAGAATGTACAAGAATGGGGCAAGGGAACAGTCGTCACAGAGATTGCACCCAAAATGCAAAGCTAGGAACTTAGTAATATCGTGAAACATGGAAAAACCTTCGAGCCTGTGGGCATGCTCATAGTGAAGATGAATCTCCAGATAAAGGGTTGGTTCCTTGTGATACCTCCTGCAAACTACCTTCTTTGAGAGGAAAAGGGATAGAAAAATCTTATAATTAGTTGTGGAAGTTATTTTGGGACATTACTAATATATTATGATTTTATTCTTAAACTATTATGAACTAAAACCACTAGAGGGAGAATTCATGAATAAGTTGCTTAACCTATTATGAACTAAAATCACTAGAGGGATAATTCATGGATGAGTTGCTTTGGGTGTAAAACCTCGTCCCACAACCTAGAGGACGATGCAACACTGCAGAAGCCCAACAATTTTTTTTCTTAAAAAGTAAAACAAGACGAGTAAAGTACTCTACTCTAACCACATACATCCTCTAGGCCACGCAACGCGTCTACATGTAAACCCATTACTTATAAAATTAAACCAACCATAGCATATGAAAGTTAAACCATGATCCAACATACATCAAAGCATTAAACCATTTCAAAATAAAACTAACTCATAGAAATGTATTGAACATATTTCCATAGATACAACACCACATAACATCCAATACACCATTAAATCCAATAATGAATAGATCATAAATATTATTACAATTACATCACAAAGGTTCACCTCAATACAAATGAGATACTACAATTATACATAATGATCTATAGTTACAATGAAGAAAGAGAAGAACAACTCCAGAGAACCACACGAGCTCCTCGAACAAGAAGATCTCGCCATCACGAACAGGAAGAGAACTCAACAGTATAAAACGTACACCACCCAACCAAATGGTACCCATAGGCCCAACCGCCGTGCTAGGAGATAGTAAAAGGTAACTAAGACAATCCTACTACCTCTAGACACATGGCATATCCGAAATACTCACAATACAGGTAAACAAGAACAATGGTCACATTACTTCCAGAATCACTGAATCAATTATAAACACAATACAAATAAACTGACTATTGTCATAGGAGGAGTGTCATCACAATGGTTGCATTAGTTATCCAAAGGAGATCTTCCTAGGTCTCAACCCCCCTCTTGGGTTATCCTGGTAACCTCTTACAAACTTTGGCCCCACATGTAAACCAGAGCGAAATTGATTATCTTTCGAGAAGACAAGATAATGATCGTGCCATTCCAGGCCTTCCCGACTCATCTCAAGTCTAACACAAGCCCTTGAGCCAATGAGCGAGGCTACATTACGAAGTTAATGTATTAAGCTACCCATTCCCCTAAAAATAGGTTATTTAATTTCCACTGGTTAAACTGACTCCCACACGAGTTGTCCTGGGACCACTTTGTGTCTTGGCCCTCATTGAAAGCCACTCCCCTATCGACAACACATAAACTCATACCACACCCAAGGGTAGACAATGCACTAAAACTGACCACACATAATCAACACACCTCAAAAGGTAACACATCCCTACAGATGTCCAATACTGAATCCCAATACGTGCACTACCCAAGAAAACTCAAAGGGTGAACTAAAGTTACAACAACCCTTTCACAATTACCACTCTGGAAGACTTAGATTTTCACATTAACAATTACTTTCCCCCCAATACATAATTACAAAACACTTGCTTTTATAAATACAACTTCAAGCAATTAACAAATGCTATCATTCGGATTTCCTAAATCCAAATCAATCAAAATCGCATATTTAAAATAAACCTTTTAAACATAATTCCATTCAATAAATCCATAGCGATTAAAACAAAAATTCAGTTTCCAAATCCACAAATATAGATAAAAACAGATCTCAATCTTACTAATAAAATCACTTCATTATAAAATAACAACTGGTGCATACATGCACTTAACCATTTAATATTCCTTTAAAAATCATATACTAACTTCTAATAAAACAATATAAATAACTATATTTATATATATATATAATTATATATAAAAGTATATACAATTATATATATATATATAATAAATATATTATTTAATAAATAAAATTATATACATGTGACTTATAATACATATAATATATTTAATATATATATTATATATAATATTTGTATATTATATATAATATATATATCATATATAAATATATACATTATCAAACCCATATACAATAAATAAAACAAAACATAAACATTTGCACGCACAGGGACACAGCCCTGACTGCGTCATTTCCACGTAGGGGGTTCGCTGCTTGTGGGCAGCGCACCCTAGGTGTGGGTGTGGCTGGGGTTTCACCCCTGACCAAACCAAAAATGAAATTCATTTTATTATTTTTTTCATTTCACAGTCCAGCATTCGTCGTACGACGATTTTTGATTTCGTTTCCCAATAAAAATTCCTACAAGGAATTTTACATGTTTTTAAATAAAACAAGATATTTATATATAATATATATGTATATGTACATATATATTTTAATATATATATATATATGTAATTAATCCAATCACTGGTTCAAGTTGAGCAAATAAATTACACATAAGAAGTTTTCTACGGGAAAGCTCAGATATTTCATTTTCCCAGATAATTAAAAGGAATTGGGAAATCATAACAAAATGAATGTTTTTCTACAAAGATCTATAATTTCCTTTTGTATCAATCTATTTCAAATGATCAATTTACACAGAGGATTTTTTTTAAATTGTTTTCTACAGAGGTTCAACTTTCACGACAATCTTTTAAAAGAAAGAAACAAGAGCTTCTACAGTATTGAAAATCTTTTCCTTAACATTTTCAATTTGCATTACAGTAATATAAACAACCTTTCAATTCAAAATTCACAAAAACAATAAAGGAACCTATTCCAGAAGAACTATTGCCCCAAGAATTGTTGTCGAGCTTCTCTGTAGCTTCAAAATGCCAATGTTGCCAAAGCCTCCTCCAGTAAATTTGCCACTTCCAAAAAACACAACAATACCATAGCCAAGAATTCTACAACAAGATTCTAAAATAAAATCCTCAGAGAGATCCACAAATTCCTCACCAATTTTCAACCAAAAACAAAACTCTTCTCGTGAAACAACTTCCTTCCCTTTTCCCAATATTTCCTTTGAGAATCAATTTACAACAATAAGATAACAAATTTCTAACTCACAGTTATCCCAACAAAATGTCTTTTCCCTCAACAACCTCAGATATTTTCCAACCTCATGCATTTAAAATAAAATAAAACAATTAATATATTCCAACAAATTTAAATAATCTTATTTATTTAATTCCCATATAATTTAATAATTAAAAGCTTTTAATAACATAACTAAATTAAATTTATTTATTTATTTATTCTAAAGCCTTCACAACAATAATTCAATTAATTAAATATTTAAATCAAATACACATTTAATCTACCAAATTAAACTTGCACAATAATAAAATACCCAGAACAACAACGATAAGGCTAAGACCAAAACTCAAACTGACGACACACTGTACTAGGGTAAAGGTATGACTAGGTAGCCCGTTACTATCTCCCAATATTATTGTTGAGTAGTGGACACACTCAGACCTGTGAAACCAGGTGAATTCGTTGTCTTGTACCTGCAAACCTACAACACAAGCAAGAGTCGTACATGTATACAAATAGTAATTCATACACATCGTGAAGAGAGAATTGCGGAAATCACAGGGCACTCGCAAGCGAGTGATGCAATACCATTCTCTTCACCAATACAATGTCACATCAACTGACAAGATAATATATCAATTAAACTACAATAAGCATATATAGCAATATCATCACAACTAAGCATCTATGCAAACATAAAGCATATTAAACATAATCACCATGCATATAATGTGTCATCACATCAATATAGTCTATCATCGCTCCACTGTCAGCAATAGAATAACAATAACATAAAATAAAGTCTAACAAAGTATCTGAGCTATCAAGAAAACATAACAAATCGGAGGGGTGTCACATCCTCCCCCCTAGGATCAGGCTTACTCCTGGAAGCCTGCGAACAAGTAAGGGTAGAGCTCCCTCATCCTGGTAGCATCTTCCCATGTAGCAGAAGTGTCATCTCTAGGATCTCACTAGACCCTCACCTGCTCAATATCTCGACCCCTGAGGGCGAGTCTCCTGTGCTAGGTAATGGCCATGGGCTCCAAAGTTAGCTGCTCGTCGTCTACCTGTAAAGCAGTCCAATCAAGGATATGAGAAATTTTTGGATGATAAGGTCTAAGTACATAAACATGGAACACATCGTGGATACACGAGAGACTGGGCAGTAAAGCAAGGTGGTAAGCAACTGGCCCAATCTTCTCTAGAATCTTGAAAGGCTCGAAAAAATGAGGTGCGAGCTTAGAACCCTTTCCATAACAGATCGAACTCTTCCTCGGTCTCACTCGCAAGAAAACTCGGTCACCTACAACAAACTGGCGATCCACACGGTGTGCATCCACGTACTTCTTCTATCTATCCTGTGCAACTACTAAATGCTCTCTGATCCAAACCACCTATTGCTCCATATCCTATAACATATCTGGACCCAATAAAATCCTGTCCTCCAACCTATCCCAACTCAATGGAGTCTGACACGACCATCCATACAAGGCCTGAAAAGGTGTCATGCCAATAGAACTTTGAAACCCGTTGTTATAAGCAAACTCTACAAGATAGAGATAATCCTCCCATCGTGAATGTTGGTCCATGACATACATGCGAAGCATATCTTCAAGGATCTGATTGACCCTCTCAATCTGTCCATCTGTCTTTGGGTGATACATTGAACTGAAGTTCAATTGTGTCCCCATAGCATGTTGTAATGATTTCTAAAGAGCCGAAGTAAACACTGGATCCCTATCAGAAATAATCTGACACGGAATACCATGCAACCTCACAATGTCCTCCATGAACACTCTAGTAATTGACGAAGCATTATAGGAGGAACAGATAGGTGAGAAGTGTGCCACCTTCGTCAACCTATCTACCGTCACCATAATCACATCGTGTCATCGCGAAGAGTTGGGTAAACCAACAATGAAATCCAATGAAATGATGTCCCATTTCCACTCAGGGACCAAATGAGGTTGTAGAAGACCATCCAGATGTTGGTGTCCAGCCTTAACTCGCTGACACTCCAAACACTGTGATACATAATCAGCTATATCCCGCTTCATACCTGCCCAGAAATAAAGCGGTTGCAGATCGACATACATCTTCTTCACTCCAAGGTGAGTTGAGTAAGGTGCCCGATGTGCCTCTATCAAAATTAAGGTATGAAGCCCTTTCAAAGATGGAACAAATATACGTCCCATGTATCTCAATAACCCATCTGTCTCCAAAGAATATCCTGAGTACCTACCATCCAAAGTCCTGCCTGACTCAATCTCAGACCTTACCTCCTGGTACCAGCTATTTGTAGGAAGTGTGGTAAGAATCTGACTCCTCAAATCCATAGTAAGATTCATCTTCGATAGTTCGTGCCTCCGTCTACTGAGAGCATCGACCACTACATTCTCCTTTCCCTGGATGTACTTCACCTCAAAATCATACTCACAGAGAAACTCCATCCATCGCCTTTTCCTAGCATTAAGGTTAGGCTATGTAAAGATATACTGTAGACTCTGATGGTCACTGTGTAACTCAAAAAGGTGCCCCAATAGAAAATGCCTCCATCGAGTCAAAGCATGTACTACTGTAGCTAACTCAAGATCATGCATAGGGCAATTCAACTCATGATCCTTGAGCTTGCACGACTTGTACGCAATGATTCGACCATCCTGCATCAATACCGCTTCTAACCCCTTTAAAGAAGCATTAGCACATATAACAAGTCTCCTGTAGGATCGGGTACTGCAAGGATCGGTGCGCTAGTCAACCTCTCCTTCAATGTCTAAATTGCAACCTCACTCTACTCTGACCAATCAAACTTCTTCCCTTTCCTCTGAAGAGAAGTAATAGGGTGTCCTACCCTAGAAAAGTCCTAAACAAAATGCCTGTAGTAACCTGCTAGCCCCATAAAGCTATGTATCTCTGCCACATTTGTGGGCATAGGCCAATCCATGATTTCCTGGATCTTTGCAAGATCCACTACAATTCCCTCTCCTGATATAACATGACCAAGGTATTTGACCTCAGTTTTGAAGAACTCACACTTAGAAAAGTTGGCATACAACTTATTATCCCTCAGACACTGCAATATCTACCTCAAATGTTCCTCATGCTCCTCAACAGTCCTGGAATAAATCAAAATGTCATCGAGGAATACCAATACAAACCTATCCAGGTACGTGCAAAAAACTTCATGCATCAGGCTCATGAATATCGATGGTGCATTCGTCAACCCGAACAATACCACTGTGAACTCATAGTGGTCGTATTGTGTGCGAAACACTATCTTATGAATATCAGCCTCTACAATATACAACTGATGGTATCCTGAATTAAGATCAATCTTAGAAAAGATTGTTGCACCTTTGGCCTGATCAAACAAGTCATCAATCCTAGGTAGAGGGTATCGATTCCTGATGGTGACCTTATTTAACTATCGGTAATCTATGCAAAGATGAAGAGATCCATCCTTCTTCTTCACAAAGATCACCAGTGCCCCCCAAGGAAATACAATAGGGCGAATGAACCCATTCTCCAACAACTCCTCAAGTTGTAGGCGAAGCTACTTAAGCTCTTGAGTCGTCATGTGGTAAGGTGCTCATGAAATGGGTTCAAAACCAGGTAAAAGATCCACCTTGAAGTCTATGTCACGTTGAGGTGGCATCCCTGGAATATCCTCTGGAAATACATCTGCATACTATTGTAGTATGGGGTGGCTATGTACGAACAACTTCTCCTCTCTATTCCTCATCTCCAAATCATCTACTATAACATCAAATAATTGGCACCCCTGTTGAACACACCTTCTCAACTACATAGCTGAGATCATTCTCAGAGATATAGGCCTTTGGACCCCTACTAACTCTACCTCACTTCCTGATGCATCAGTGCATAGTATCGACTTGTATTGACAATAAATCACGGCCCTGTGAGCATCGAGCCAATCTATCCCTCACACTATGTCATAAGAACCTAATGGTATAACACGAAGATCTGCAGTGGTGTGGAAAGAACCAATCTCCAGTCTACCATTCGGTACAAAGGAATGTACCGCAACCCTAGCACCAGATGCTAACTCAACTTGTCACTTACCCTCTTGCCTCACTGCTTCCAGTCTATCACGTGCCACACCAGATGATGAAATAAATGAGTCGGAGGCCCCTGAATCAAACAATATGGTAACTCAGTTACCCTACAACATACCTGTAGTCTCCACCACTATACTTTGGTGGTCAGCCTAGCAGTTATCAACCGCAACAAATACACAATGTCCTCTACCTGCATCCCCTACAATCGGCTCTGATGCCGCTAGCCTCTGTGTATATCCTGATGTGCCCTTATTGGGACATTGCCAAGCTATGTGACCTTGTTGGCCACAAGCGAAACACCCGGTACCTCTACCATAGCCCCTACCACCAGAAGGTGCACTGGACAACTGAACACTACCCCTAAAGGTAGACTAAGAACTTTGCGTTGGTTGTGCATTACTGAAGCATTTAACACGCCTCCAATTCTGATCACCCCTTGTCTAATATTTGTCATTCTATCTAGGTGGAAAATCCTTTCCTTTTCCTTGAGAGTTCTGGTACTGTCCACTCTGTGCTGGTGTCTGTTGTGCCCTGGGTGGTCCAACTCCCTGCGGCTGTCCACTGCGTGCACTAGTCCCTACGGCTGAAGTGTTGCCCACCTGTACTCCAACATGACCGCCTAAGGCCATCGTCAAATTCTCCTCAATAAGTTTGGCCTTATCTACCGCCGCCTCCATGGTCTTTGGTTTGAAAACCCGCACACCTCCACTGATTCGAGCATTTAAGCCCCTAAGAAAGTGTTGCACCAACATGCCCTCGTCGTCACCTATGCCTGCGTACTGTTTGAGCTCATAAAAACGATGGTCGTACAGCTCCACTGACATAGTCATCTACCATAGAGTATGGAACTCATCCCCACGATGCTGTCGCCAATGATCTGAGAGAAACCTGGCATGAAACCTCTCAAGAAACATCTCCCAAGATATAGTACCAATATCAATATGGAGCTTTTGCTCCTCCAATCTCCACCATGTGGAGGAAAATCCTCTCAGGTGCATAATCACACATCTGGCTCTAGTATTTCTACCATATGGGTGCATAGAAAAGCATCTGTTCAGGTCAATCAGCCAGGTCTCCGCGTCTAATTTGCTACCTGATCCATCAAATATGGGGGGTCGAGCCCTAAGTAAATCCCTCATATGTGCAGCTACAATTGCATCTGACTGAGCTGGTACATCCCTCTCTCTAACAACAATCTGATCTACCTCCTGCCTTGGCCCAAGACGGGCAAGAATCTCCTCCAATAATTGATGCAACTGTGCGCCCTCGATCCCTAATGGATCTGGATCTTGAATACCACCTCCCAAAATGTTTTGAGAAGCTTGTTACTCCTTATGATCAGAATCATGAGAAACATGCAGAGGTGAGTTTTGCTGACTATCCCTGTGTCTGCCTCCACGGCCTCGACCTCTCCTAGGTGGCATGATCCTGCACAAACACACCAAGGTGTAAGACAAGATATGCAACTTAAATCCTACACAAAAACTTAATGGTTCCAACATTAACCCAGAGTACCCAGTATTTAAACCTAGGATCTGATACCAAGTGTAAAACCTCATCCCACAACCTAGAGGACGATGCAACACTGCGGAAGCCCAACAATTTTGTTTCTTAAAAAGTAAAACAAGATGAGTAAAGTAATCTACTCTAACAACATACATCCTTTAGGCCACACAACACGTCTACATGTAAACCCATTACTTATAAAATTAAACCAACCATAGCATATGAAAGTTAAACCATGATCCAACATACATCAAAGCATTAAACCATTTCAAAATAAAACTAACTCATAGAAATGTATTGAACATATTTCCACAGATACAACACCACATAACATCCAATACACCATTAAATCCAATAATGAATAGATCATAAATATTATTACAATTACATCACAAAGGTTCACCTCGATACAAATGAGATACTACAATTATACATAATGATCCATAGTTACAATGAAGAAAGAGAAGAACAAATCTAGAGAACCGCACGAGCTCCTTGAACAAGAAGATCTCGCGATCACGAACAGGAAGAGAACTCAACAGTATAAGATGCACACCACCCAACCATATGGTACCTGTAGGCCCAACCCCAGTGCTAGGAGATAGTAAAAGGTAACTAAGACAATCCTACTACCTCTACAAACATGCCATATCCGAAATACTCACAATACAGGTAAACAAGAACAATGATCACATTGCTTCTAGAATCACTGAATCAATTATAAACACAATACAAATAAACCAATTGTTTTCATAGGAGTGTCATCACAATGGTTGCATTGGTTATCCAAAGGAGATCTTCCTAGGTCCCGACCCCCCTCTAGGGTTATCCTGGTAACCTCTTATGAACTTCGGCCCCACATGCACACCAGAGCAAAATCGATTATCTTTCGAGAAGACAAGATAACGATCGTGCCATTCTAGGCCTTTCCGACTCATCTCAAGTTTAACACAAGCCCTTGAGCCAATGAGCGAGGCGAAATTACAAAGTTAATGTATTAGGCTACCCATTCCCCTAAAAATAGGTTATTTAATTTCCACTAGTTAAACTGACTCCCACACGAGTTGTCCTGGGACCACTTTGTCTCCTGGTCCTCGTTGAAAGCCACTCCCCTATCGACAACACATAAACTCATACCACACCCAAGGGTAGACAGTGCACTAAAATTGACCACACATAATCAACACACCTCAAAAGGTAACACATCCCTACGAATGTCCAATACTGAATCCCAATATGTGCACTACCTAAGAAAACTAAAAGGGTGAACTAAAGTTACAACAACCCTTTCGCAATTACCACTCTGGAAGACTTAGATTTTCAGATTAACAATTAATTTCCCCCCAATACACAGTTACAAAACACTTGCTTTTATAAATACAACTTCAAGCAATTAACAAATGCTATCATTCGAATTTCCTAAATCCAAATCAATCAAAATCGCATATTTAAAATAAACCTTTTAAACATAATTCCATTCAATAAATCCATAGCGATTAAAACAAAAATTCAGTTTCCAAATCCACAAATATAGATAAGAACAAATCTCAATCTTACTAATAAAATCACTTCATTATAAAATAACAACTGGTGCTTGCATGCACTTAACCATTTAATATTCCTTTAAAAATCATATACTAACTTCTAATAAAACAATATAAATAACTATATTTAAATATATATATATATATATATATATATATATATATATATATAATTATATATAAAAATATATACAATTATATATATATATATAATATATTATTTAATAAATAAAATTATATACATATGACTTATAATACATATAATATATTTAATATATATATTATATATATTATTTATATATTATATATAATATATATATCATATATAAATATATACATTATCGAACCCATATACAATAAATAAAACAAAACATAAACATTGGCACACACAGGGACGCAGCCTTGGCTGCGTCATTCCCACACAGGGGGTTCGCTACCTGTGGGCAACGCTTACCCCACACAGATGTGGGGAGCGCTGCTCATAGTAGCGCACCCCAGGTGTGGGTGCAGCTAGGGTTTCACCCCCGACCAAACCAAAAATGAAATTCATTTTATTATTTTTTTCATTTCACAATCGAGCATTTGCTGTATGGCAATTTTTTATTTCATTTCCCAATAAAAATTCCTACAAGGAATTTTACATGTTTTTAAATAAAACAAAATATTTATATATAATATATATATGTATATGTACATATATATTTTAATATATATATATATATATATATGTAATTAATCCAATCACTGGTTCAAGTTGAGCAAATAAATACACATAAGAAGTTTTCTACGGGAAAGCTCAGATATTTCATTTTCCCAGATAATTAAAAGGAATTGGGAAATCATAACAAAATGAATGTTTTTCTATAGAGATCTATAATTTCTTTTTGTATCAATCTATTTCAAATGATCAATTTACACAGAAGATTTTTTTTAAATTGTTTTCTACAAAGGTTCAACTTTCACGACAATCTTTTAAAAGAAAGAAACAAGAGCTTCTACAGTATTGAAAATCTTTTCCTAAACATTTCCAAATTGCATTACAGTAATATAAACAACCTTTCAATTCAAAATTCACAAAAACAATAAAGGAACCTGTTCCAGAAGAACTATTGCCCCAAGAATTGTTGTCGAGCTTCTCTGTAGCTTTAAAATGCCAATGTTGCTAAAGCTTCCTCCAGTAAATTTTCCACTTCCAGAAAACACAACAATACCACAACCAAGAATTCTACAGCAAGATTCTAAAATAAAATCCTCAGAGAGATCCACAAATTCCTCACCAATTGTCAACCAAAAACAAAACTCTTCCCGTGAAACAACTTCCTTCCCTTTTCCCAATACTTCCTCCGAGAATCAATTTACAACAATAAGATAACAAATTTCTAACTCACAGTTATCCCAACAAAATATCTTTTCCCTCAACAACCCTAGATATTTTCCAACCTCATGCATTTAAAATAAAATAAAACAATTAATATATTCCAACAAATTTAAATAATCTTATTTATTTAATTCCCATATAATTTAATGATTAAAAGCTTTTAATAACATAACTAAATTAAATTTATTTATTCTAAAGCCTTCACAACAATAATTCAATTAATTAAATATTTAAATCAAATACACATTTAATCTACCAAATTAAACTTGCACAATAATAAAATACCCAGAACAACAATGATAAGGCTAAGACCAAAACTCAAACTAATGACACACTATACTAGGGTAAAGGTATGACTAGGTAGCCCGTTACTATCTTCCAATATTATTGTTGAGTAGTGAACATGCTCAAACCTGTGAAACCAGGTGAAGCCATTGTCCTGTACCTACAAACCTACAACACAAGCAAGAGTCGTACATGTATACAGATAGTAATTCATACACACCGTGAAGAGAGAATCACAGAAATCACAAGGCACTCGCAAGCGCGTGATGCAATACCGTTCTCTTCACCAATACAATGTCACATCAACTGACGAGATAATATATCAATTAAACTACAATAAGCATATATAGCAATGTCATCACAACTAAGCATCTATGCAAACATAAATCATATTAAACATAAGCACCATGCATATAACGTGTCATCACATCAATATAGTCTATCATCACTCCACTGTCAACAATAGAATAACAATAACATAAAATAAAGTCTAACAAAGTATCTGAGCTATCAAGAAAACATAACAAATTGGAGGGGTGTCAGATTGGGCATTTGATATTATTATGAGGACATGATTTAATACCAATAAGATATGTTTTCATAAATAGTCTATAAAAATGAATCTTGTAAGAATGGTACTAATATTGGACTCATATTATTAAAGAAAGAAATTTCATCATGTAAAAATAGTCTATAAGTATTGTGATCTCATAATGTTTGATCCATAAATGAAGATAGTGTCATATGTAAAGAATTTAAAATATTATTAATTTTCCCTCATGAATCTTATATTAAATATGAATAATATAGAGGGATTATATATGCATTCTAAAATTAAATTCACTGAATTAGTTTTAAATTTATTAGTTCTTATCATTCTATGGAATCATAGTTGTGATGTGCTTGACGAGAAATCAAATGTTGTACTTTCAACAAACCAAATTTATTGGTTTTTCTATGTTGGGATTTGCATCAATATTAGACTTGTGAACATTCTAATTTTTTACATGGAAAAAAAAGAAACTTACTTTACTATATTATGATCGGTCTCACTTCTTATTTTGTAGATTGCTAGAAGAGATATGACAACTACAAGTCCACTAATTTGATTTCTACTAATATGTAGCCTAACAAACCTCCTATTGGAGGCATGGGAACAACCAAATCTCATGAGTCAAATAGGGTATGAATAGTCTAATTGGAATTGGGTAATGTTTAGGGTTTTTCCCTATTAAGGGGTTTTTTTTTTGCACTCATTGTAGTTCAACATGTAAGAAATGAAATAATTTCTTCAAGCCCCAACATGTAGCATTACAAATGGAAACCATTTATAGTTTCATGATAAGGATACATGCGACTTAGTGTTGTGGACTCTATCTTTCATAATTGTTATTCCTTGTCTATACTCCCATATTTTACATACATTTCTACTAGAGCACTTGCAATTATAATATTTGGAAAAAAAAAGAATTATGCTTTGGTGGATGTCCATACCTTGTTTTAAGGCTGCCATTTGGCATGGGTAGGGAAGGTGCTTAAAAATGTTGTGGAATTTTTTTAAAATTTGAAGATAGAAAATGTGTAGGCTTTGTAGGAGTAAAGAGGCAAGCATTGGGATGTTATCTTGTCATTATTTATACATGTATAAACAATATTACAACAAAGTAGATAAGTTTTACTTCATATATATGTTTTTGGTTGTGTTGTGTTTATATAGTGTGGCAAAATATTGTATTCTCCTTTTTCTTGTAGCTCATATTCTTGTATAATGTTGTTTAGGTTTAAAATATTCTTTCACTTTTATAGTCCTAGTTAGGCTCGTCTTCTAATAGCATGAGGTTAACATATGGAACTTGTAATTTTTAGCTATTTTCTTTAAAAAAATTATAATACGGTAATATAAATTGATGCCTATGAGAAGGCTAATATTGGGTTATACTCTTTAATCTATTTTGGCACATTTATAGCCAATTCTCTTCAAATTGATCATCCTTTTAGACTCAAAATAGAGCTATTACTTTTATAGTATAATGTTAAAATGGGTTTTACTCACTATTTTGATTAGACTATTTGCAAATTGCTAATTCAAACATATTCTTATGACAATACTGATATTAGATTGTACTATTTTCTCGTATATGACTTTTCCCCTCTATTTTATTATTACTTTTGGGTATTAGAAAGATGGAAGCAATCAATACTAGACAAATCAAGGAGTCCTTGGGATTGTTCAATTTTTTTCATTATAGTCATTCAATCCTATTCCACTTTACTTTTCCTCTTCAAGTTGATGAAAGAAATGTGGGAGAACATGTACCAAATTGTAATTGGGCCCTTCTAGTTGTAATGGGCGTTTCTCAAATAAATAATTATTAAATGATTTGGTCTTTATTCACCTACTTGATAAATGAGCATGTTGTGAGTGGAAGAAAGTTTTTCAAATCCATGTTAAACATTATAATTGATTAGCATGTCATAAGTCATATCCAGTTACTTGCCACTATAAATCCACAACAAAAACATGTTCAAAAGATGTGTTTATATGCTTTTAAATATGATTAATAATATTAATATCACCTTGTTGTTAAAGTAAATCCTTTATAAAATATTTAAGATTTTAATTGTATATACAATTCACATTATATATCATGGATTTCTTTGAGTATTCAACCTTATATTTGAAGATCTTTTCCACAACTATTCTTGTATATTTTATTCAAATATTTTTGGATTTGATAGTGAATTGTATTTACTACTATAGAAATAACATATATTGTATGCAATTCTTCCTCTAATCTTAGAATTTATAGAGGTGCATTTGACCTTAGTTCTCCCTTATAGTCCCTATGTTTTTTATATTTACAAAATCATGAAATCACATTACATTATTTGAAACAAAAATTAAGATGACAACAAATCAAGAATAAAATAAATAAAAAGCATAGTAGTCATGAAAGGTTTTGGCATGTTGTTGCTAACACAAGATACATGATAAGTATTACAATGTGTATAGTTCTCCATAAATTGGTTAAATAAACAGTTTTAGAATAGGCAGATGCATTGGATGTATTGACTTAAAAGGACAAATAGACACAATTTTCTACAAGTAAATAGTATTCCAAAATAATAATAAATTGAAGAACAAAAATAGACCTTTGCACAAAATATAGCCATGTACAATATGATGTTTGCAACAATTTTGTTAGGATTCTAGTTGGCATTGTTACATAACAAATTAACATAATATCATGCAACTTAAAAGAAAGTTTCTTAGAAAAAGGAAACAATATTAGAAGAAACTAACCCTTTTATTAAAGAGTGACAAAATTAATTACCTAATTAATTATTAGTATGTCCATATTCACACTAACATGCTTAAGCTTACTTGGGTCATGTGATTTTTTTGTTTCAAGCTATAGGATTAGGACACATGTCATTATCTAATTTAATCTTCACTTAAGTTTCATCTAGGGTTTCTTTACCCATTATCAAGGATAATTCATTGTGCATTGTAATTAATGTTTCATTATTGCATTAATATAATTCTTAGTGCATCAAACCCTCTCTTTGGGAGCTATGGGGTTCAAGCATCAACTCCAACACATTTTTCCTACTTTGAAATGCTTTAAACATGTCAAGTCTCAACTTTTGTTTGGTTGTGGGTTATTCCATGGTTAATTTATTCTACAATATAATAGAATCAAAGAATTGGAATTTTGTCAACATGTGGATATGATCCTATGAACAAACTAGACAAAAAATATAATATGAAATCAATAATTAACACACAATTATAGAGAAATATCAAAACCATCCTTGTATTCTTTAGAAATAACTTAGTTGCACCACAACTCTTGTCCACCTTAGTCTTTAGAGTTTGTGTGCATCTCTACTATCATCTTCAATTTAACAGATTGTTTTCCAACTTCATAAATGACTTTTGATGCCTAATTCATATATTGACATATTACTTGACTTCCTTTAAAACCTTTGTTTGTACCAAGGGCCCACTCAATGTTTTTACCAATTACTATCTCAACTCAAGGATATATTTGAGCCATGTTGCATCCCCATGGAAATAACTTCCTCCTTATGTTCGCCTAAGTTGTCACCTAGGGAATCACTAGATAAGCAATAATATCATAGCACATGAGTGCATAATGGGGTGTTTAATTTTAGGAAAAAATAGATAGATATATTGTTAAGTATTAGGGGTAGATGGGGTAATTCTATTAATATATTTTTTCTTGGATATTAAAATTAAGAGTGTGGGATGGGTTGAGATTGAGTCTAAGGGATAAGAAGTTGGGAAATTTTTTTTATTTTATTATTTATTATTTTTGGCTTTCATAAGCCCAAAGAGAGGAATTGGTTATTCTATCTATAAAAGGGTTGTATACAAATTTGTTTAGTTTTGAGTGGTTGAAATGATGAGGATGTTTGTACACCATACAAGAGATACATGCTTGATTCAAGTAGAGGGATTGGATGTATGTACACTTTGCAAGATAATATATAAGATAGATGAGAAATGACTCAAGTCTCATGGACATCCACCACTTGAGCGTCTCATACATCAAAATTTGTGTTTCACTTAGCAATGACAAGGAAAAGGTATTTTACATTTTTCACCATTTTTAAATTTTCTTTATAGAGGTTAATAAATACCTTATTTAAACAATTTGAACATGTTAATGGTAAGGATGAATATTTCAATTTTGATGGGTAGATATGAGATGGATGAATTAAGGAAGTTAAAAATATCCATATTTTGTTTAGTTGCATATATGAAGGATATAAACAAATAATGACAAAAATATCATTAAAAAAATAAACCTAGAAGATATATGGTAAGAGATAGAATATTTTAATAAGAATTGTGTATTAGGAGGGAGTATAAAAAATTTATGATGTAGGAATAGAAATGAAACCAAGGATGTTATTTAGATTCTATATAATCACAAACAATATAAGATAAATTTATTAAGGAAATATCCTAAAATTTATAATTTCCCATAAATCTAAGACTTTGGCCAAGCTCTTATTTAAAATTAAATTAAAAAATTAATGCCAAGGTTTCCTTTAATCTATATCTCTATTTTGTTTCTAGATTAGTGAATTTTGAAGAATCCTTCATAAGAATAAGTTTGAGAATGTTCACCTTTTGGATCCCTTAAATTAGTGTTTTCTTTTATGAAATTCTTAGGGCAGTAAAAGTTTAATCTTGTGATTATCAAATATCACCATCTTATGACAAAAAAAATCAATACTATTATGTGGACAAAAATAAACTGGTCTTATTAACTTCACATGAGAACACAAAGAAAAAGCATATGTGAGAGTTACAACTAAGAGGAAAACAAAGCTATTAATTGCTCAATTGAAGATTAGATCACATCATCTTAAGTGTGAGACTTGTAGATAAACTATACTTAAGGAAGAATGGGAAATGAGAATATGCTTAAATTCTACAACAAGAGGACCGAGAAATAATGACACTTGATCATGGAGTGCACAACCTACAATGATATTTGTATCTAGTATGAAAAACACCCAGAAATAGACAACCTAACTACTTTATTTGAGAAAATATTTTTTTTTATCAAAATCCGTAGTAAAATATTTAACATTGAAAAGAATTTGAGAATCTCTTGAGATTTCAAATCTTAATCGTAAAATATTAATCATAAATAAAATCTTTCATTCATTCATTATATTAAAAAAATAAGATCGTAACATGTGTAACAATCTTGATACCTCTCAATAAACTTTTTCCCTAAACCTTGGTGGGTCCCCTGAGTTGCTAAGTGTCTGAATCAAGCGTGCAAGTTTTCATTCCCTGAACAAATTTGGACAAGTGAGAAGTGTCAAATCTCAGTCTTATTACTTTATCAGCTTAATTAGGAACGAAAATCGAGGCTTCTAAGTGTCAATTAGTCGTTAACCCTATTTCTTGAGCAAATTTTAGCTTTTGAAAACTTGTAGACAAAAACTGAATCTCGTCAGTAGTCCAATCGATATACTTTTACTGGTATTTTCCTTCTTTTACCTCATCTCATGTGGAAATTTGGTGAAGTATGAGATCAACTGAAGTTAATTTCTTGGCCGTATATGGATTTGGGAATCCTTTGCATCTTCAAGGTCGTGTCTTTGTTGGGAACAAATATTCCTTGGGAATGTGAATTTAATCAACTTGAATTTTATTTTATTTTTACATCAAAGTAGAGTCGAAGGATTGTAGTACAATTGGTGAAGATGATGGTATTTTTTTTATTACGTCATCTTCTAAAGTTTAAACTCTAGACAGGTTTGATTTTTGGGTGACTTCGATATATATGCTTGTTCATCATATTGTAATCCACTTGTTCAAAAAGGACAGAGATGCCAATATATATGTAATCTAGTTGTTTCCATTAAAAAAATCAAATACTATTAAGTCTTGTTTGACCTTGACTTTTTGGACAAGTATGATATAATTAGTTTAGAAGTGAGATCACGTCTATTGGGTGCAGTGGTTATCTGTTGATCTTGTTCTCTCCATATGTCAACCTAATTAAATCCAAATTATGTTGACCTTGTTTTCTTCGTATGTCGTCCTAATTAAACCCAAATTTAAATTGAGGTCATGAATGAACCTTGGTTAACAGACTTTATAGGTTTAAGAAGAATATTATATCTAATTTGAACTATGAGCCAATCAATATTGAATTTAAGCCTAATTTAATCCATGATAGGTCTAGTGTTCCTTGAGAGTTTACTCTTGGTTTGGATACATGTTGAGATGTCAATTACTATTTAAACCTAAAATATTCAACTCAAATTAGGGTGTTACTCAAGATTCATCCCTTGGATTGGATTAATAAAACAAGTATCAAGTCCATTGGTATTTTTAGTGTAAACATAAGATGTTAGATTATTCTTTGTTAGTTCTTTGCCTATCTAAATGTAGAGACTTATGTTCTTGATTGAAAATTGGTATTAGTTTACATTGGTATTTCTTTTGCAAAGTATAAGCTAATATTTTGTGCTCATGAAATTGTTATTAGTTTGCATTGGCACCTTTGTTGCAAAGTAAAAGCTAATGTTTTGTGCTCATGAAATTGGTATTTGTTTGCATTGGAACTTGTGTTGGGAGATATAAGCTAAAGCTTTTGATCCATTTATAATGTTTTTCTAAGCTATTTTTTTGCTTTATTCATTTAAAAGCCTATTGACTCATGCTTTTGGATTGGACAATTATTAATAATTTTGCATTAGTTTTTATGAGCTTATAAAATATATAAATGGTGTGCCCTTTGAACTATGCAACATGGCATCAGTAAAACAACTTGCGTGCCTTGTCTAAGCTTTTGACATTTTGGATACATACTTGCATCCCAAATTCTGAGTGTTGGAGGTGCGTTGTAGCATGGTATAATGTAGATAGGGACTAATAATGAGGTTGTTGTTTGGATTTTTCTATTGGCAAGGTGAATTTAGCAGTAGTTGTTCTTCCTATTTTTGGGTTCCAAAGGTGAGGTTTCTATTTGGTTATGTTTGTGGTTTTGAAATGAATTTAGTTGTTTGCTTTTATTTATGATTGAAAAGCTACCTTTGTTATCCCTTCATCAAAATCTTAAATCTCACAGCATGGTCATTATTTCAAAAAAATAGTATAAAGGGTTTGGGTTGGGGCATGTGAAATCCTGCCATTATTGTCAAGTTGAAATTCCTTTGCATATCCTGTGCTTGGTCCATTCTAGGATTTTCTACCTAAAATTTTATATAACCTTGTGTAGGTTTCTAGTGCTTGGGACCCATTGATCCAACAAACAAGGTTCATGTAGGTGGCCCTTTAGGAAAAGCTAATAATTAGAGTTTTCAAAGCATTGTGTTTCCACAAAAAGTGTGTATACATAGAGTCCACGTATATCACTCAAAATCAAACATCCATAAGCTATCGATGCCCATAAAATCCTAGGTGTCAAATGGGAATCAAGAAATACATATGGTTGTGGGTGATATGAATAGCTATTTCATCCAGCCCGCAATTTGATGCAAACCAGTAACTAATCCAACTTGGCATATCCTATATGACCAAGATTGATGTCAAGAATTAATATTTGATAAATTAATTAAAAACAGTGTTTTTTTTTAATTCATCATTTGTGTAAGCAATATGCCAAGATTTTTAGAAGAGTTTGAAATGTATACAAAGTTTTGTTGCTCTGAAATATTTTGCTTTAGAGATAATAAATCTTACTATGTCTTCACACCTATCTTGAGTGGGAATTAAACCATTGACCAAGATTTCATTGTTAGGCTTTGTACATTCATCTTTCACATTGTTTGATTTGTAAATGAATGTTATGTTGTAAACTATTTGAGTAAATTTTGGCACTTTTCTATAATTACTATTTTTTAAGATGATAGAATGGTAAACTTGATGTTATTCAAAAAAAGAACTTACTAGGCTTCAACATTATTCATCAAACAAGTAAAAGTAGACACACCAATGTCAATGAAATTTTGAATGGGCCATTTTATTATATCAGTCAGGAGCTTCGACATGTTATCAAGTAAGGGGTCGCACACCTTGCTAGTAGTTTTACTGCTTGGAGGATTCACCATCACCAAAGGTATGTCATACTTCTTATGTTACATGGTACTCAAATAAGAAAATAAAATGTTGTATCAATTTAGTTGTAAGAACAACAAACTAGCATTTCAAAAGGTGAATGAACAAGGACAATAAACATAAACAATTGAAACATTGACTATAATATACAGGTGTATAAACAAGGGTGAATAATATGGCACCAATACCATTTTTAAACATGTAAATACCCAAAAGTACCATATAGATTCATTTTACAACATGATTCCCCTTCGTGGCAAGCTTGACATTCTTTTGACTCTTAATTCTTGTCGCATATTACCATTGAATGCACATGTAGAAATCCCCATAATGCCTAGTCTAATGCAATATGTTGATTTTTGGCTTGGATTATAAGTTTTGAACAAATTATTGAAGCATTTAAAATTGACGATAACTAGATGCTTCAAACATTTGTGCTAGTCATCATAATAAAGATGTTTTCCAAATTTACCCCATTACATTTTTTTTCTTTGTTTTTTTAAATATGGGGAGTAAGACTTACACACATGCCAACCATGGAGCAAATAAAATAGGTATGAACAACATAAAAGAATTATTCAATCAATAATATAAGATGGCTAAGGATAAGTACTCATATCAAATATAAACTCCAATGGATGAGGTCTTTGAGATGAAGTAGGGAGTGTCATAAAAATATTCTATGTTATTGGCTAAGTGATATTGGGTACACCATTTGTAAGTAAGACAAGGATATCTAATCAACAATATCCAACCCTCCCCGAGTATGGTATGTCTTCTATGCTCATACCAGGGCCATACAAGCACTATATCAGTATTGTAGGCTTATCGTCTTAGTTTATTTTAATTATCCAATGAAATTTAAACTATCACTTGATTAAGAAACTCACCACATGTCGTAACCTCGAGTCACTTTGGATCTCAAAAAACATCAGGAGCAACTTCCATACTACTCTCTATACCTACACCCTAGGTTCCTCATGACTCAACAAAATTTTGAGCATGCCACAAACAACAATGCACAATTTAAAACATTCACATCAAAAAAATATTGAGGAGACATGAATTTTCTCATTCAAATTCATTTCTAAAATTCAAAATTTCCAATTTATAAATTTGTTTTAAAAAAAACATATAATTTCCTCAAAACTCCATTAATGAAAGCTTGATTTTCTACTTTTTTGATGCTAAAATTAAAAAAATAAAAATAAAACATACCCCTTTGATGATTCTAATGTGAACAAAAATTATTCCATGAAATAAAATTCACATTTCAAGGATTTTGAGAAATTGCACAAAATTGATATTTTCGAGAATTTATAAAAGATAATTAAATCTACCTATTTTTTTTTTTTTTGCTTATAAATCAATCTAAAAGGGAAGCCATATGCTACCTTAATGGTAAACATGGCATTCAAACTTCAAATCTATACAAGAACAAAGAAAAGGAAGATATTTACCTCAATTTCTAATCTCACACAAACTCTTGATTTCTTCAATTTCACACAATTTGATGAAGTGGAATCACACACACAACACAATACTTCTTAATCTTCACACTCTAATAGAATCTCCAAGCTCATACAATCCAATGCAAGCACAATCCACCAATTTTCAAATTTCAAAAGGAGAGAGTTTGGTAGCCATTTCCTTCAAAATGCAAGAATGAGAAAAATAGACTAAGTTTTTTTCCTTTATGCTTTCTTTTCTAATTTCCTTATTTTTTATTTTTCTTTTATTCAGAATTTTATATTGCCTTTTTCCCTTGCAATGAATTTCATGAGTATTTAAAATTATTAAGGCCTTTCCTTACAAAAATAAAAATAAAGTAATTAAAATTAATTCAAAGGAATATTTCCCAAGGCCCAATTAACTATTTGTAACAAATTTAAATATAAATCTTAAGACAACTATCTTAGCATTATTTTTCCTTTTCTTGGTTTTCATTCTCACAAAGGCATTTCAATCAAATAATAGTTAATAACCAATTCACCAAAATATAATTACATGCAAATACAAATTAAGTCATTAAATTAAAATCATGTAATTATGGTAACCCACAACATGAACAAACTCCAAAATCACCACCGGTTCTAATCCAAATTTACATAGGGTCACATGACACATCTCACACTCAATTCAAGTACGATAAGGGATAACAAATGAATAAGGCCCAATGTGATATCTCCAAAAACCCCACTATTGGGAAATAACTCATACCCACATATTTAGGTGGAGAAATAACCCTATATTTGCATACTCAATGCACAAGTCAAGCATACTTGCTGAATATATAATAGTTGAAGTGGTGCAAAAATACCCAATGAGGCACCATATCAGATACATCATATAATTATGGAAATAAGGTCATTGACGATCATATAGAATGCCAACACAGTGCTAATATCATCTCTCTATGTAATCATGTATAAATCTATAGAGGTAAATACCATATGTCTATATAGATAGCAATAAAATAATACGCCATGACGATCTAATTATAGAAAGCATAACATATGGATCTCAAAATACACATCATTTGAATGCCATTCATGAAGTCACACGTAAGGCTCTCACACATTTAATGCATACAATCATTCACAACAATATTTAGTAATGAAAAATGTGAAGCTAAACACAAATAATCTCTTGGAGTAACATACACAAACAATACCAAAAATAAAATACCTCAAGGAAAGGAATAGGTGGGTGTTACAAAACAATTCAAATATACCTTAAAACATTATACATAACCATGATTTCAATGTACTTCCTAGATTATATTAGCAACCAAACTTCCCTAATAATCCATAATTTTTCTAGGAAGATGAGAATATTATATTGTTACAACCTACTATTTAATTTTGGTTTCCATTAAAAACCCTAAAGTCCATAACAATAGAATTGTATGTACATAAAGGTTTCTATTTATATACCAACATGTATATAAAGAAATATGCCACATTCTTACTATTATTGATTATAAAGATATCTCATAAACTCAAGATAATACAACCACAATATAACAGCTAATTAACCACATAGGAAATTCAAGTATTAGTAGTATGTTGTACTTAATTGGAAGTAAGATCAAGACTTCCAATTGGATTACAAGAGAAGATTCGCCACCGTTCTCTCCTCATGGAATTACTTCTTATTCTCAAAATGTAGTGCTTCCTAAAAAAACAACCACTTTTCCAAATAAAATTACTATTTTAAGATAATATTTCCAAAACAAAAGATGAAAATAATTAGCTTACAAAGAACCTTCTCTCCTTCCTTCTTAACTTCATGCTAACAATGATATTATTTTGTATGACCAACAATAACCCTTATTTTCTCCTACTTACATGGCCAAGGTTTGGTCTTCAATAAAGCAACATAATGCCATAACCAGAGAATACTACCACAACAAAAATAATGAATACATATAACTCCAAAAGCCATTACAACCTTTGAGATGGCGAGATTAATGCAACTATCTTGATAGAGTTATCCCAAGGACAATAACTTGTTGCCATTCTAGTTTGAGATTAATATGTCATATCTTCCATGTATTCCAAATTAAATGAAATTTCCTAGACCCTCATACCCTTTCATTGGTATACTTAAGCATGGGTCTAACACTTTAATATGACTTAATTACAAAATGGTTCAAACTTTTAAATTAAAGTCTTTGTCAAAATTATAATTTATACTTCAAAATCAAAATGCTAAAGAAATTGAGATTGCCACCTTAATCATCTATGACAAGGTTCTAATAATTTGTGACCATTGGGTATATATATAGAAGTTTACAATACCATACTATACCAACACTTGTGGTAAAGTGTATAAGCATATACTTTCACACATACATTTGTGGTGATGCAACACACTTACTAATGTTATATATGTGTAAGTGTAAATGCAACCTAATGAACTAAAACTAACCAAAATCAACAGAGATCAAATGATCAATTGAATGAGAATCAATAGTGCATACAAAATTTGGGATGACTCATTTTAGAAATCACATATCATACCAATAATGACACTAATAATGTATCAAGTTTCTTACTTTGTGGATTACATTCATACAACTTAATTGATCCTTGATCAATCTTGTACCTAAAAACACCAAATGACATCAATTGTAATAGATCATCAATAGAAAATAAGTACATAAATAAATCGAATAATATAATACCATTGAAAATGAGTACAATAATCGTGCCATACTTATTTTTACAAAATGTCTAAAATGTTATATATATACAACATATTTTTTTATAATCATAAGTCAACTATAAAAGTAGAAGATGGTTATTACAATAATCTTAATTGTCCAAAAACATTTTTTTGTATTGGATTAAGAAAGAATTACATAGGGTCACACAAAAAGTGTTTTCCAATAGCAAAAATTGCAAAACAACAGGGATAATGATCAAGAGTTATCCAAAAAAAATGCCAAAGGGAAGCCTTCAAAGTGTAGGCACTTACAACTAGCCATAGCAACAACTAAACAAGGTAACCAAAATATACAACTATTGCTGCACAAAATTGAGAACAAGAGGCTAACTATTGAAAAAAAATTTAGATAAGTGGTTGCAAACAACACCATCAAATAAATATCTTAAGCACAACAGGAAGTTGTGAAAGACTCCAAAGATTTAATAATTTTGCATCCTACGAATAATCATGACAACAACTAGACTTCCATCTCCACTAGAGTAGTATTGTGAAAAGATCAAACCACTCATAGGAGAAGGGTCTTTAGCTCAGCAACACTGTCAACACCATAAAAAATTAACACCATTGGAAAAAATCACTCTCATCAATCCTGCAACCACCACTAGTGATTTTGGCTTCAAAAGCATCAAATTGCATTTGTATCTCTCCTAGCACAACGAGCAAGTCTGGCTTGGATTGGAGAGTGGACTAAGAAGGAGCGGATGGGTTGAGATATTTACACAAATGACAAGAGCTTCCATTTGAATGGAATTCAAAGTGTGGGAAAAGGCAACGAGATAGTGGAATTCCCAAATGTTTTTCAAGATAATGTGCTTGAAGGTAGACTATGAAATGATGTTGAGGTGCGTGGAGAGGCCGAGAAGAGCTATTTTCCAAGACCAAACTTGAGTAAAAAGCGTAGGGAGATTTAAAAAAAGATAATTCCATAGGCATTGGGAATGGGGACAAAACCAGAAAGCATGTTTAATAGTCTCCTTTTTAGCACAAAATGGGTAGGATGGTGTTGGTGAGAGGAAGGAAAGACAATCAGCAATGGGGAATTTAACATGCAAAATTTTCTAGGCAATTAAATGAGTTGGGCTTTAGCTTTGAATTTCCAAATGAGAGTGTTTAACTTGTTACATTTGGCACAACTAAATCTACAATGCCATTTACAATTAAGATGGGCCAATAGGGGAACGATAGGTAAGGTTTGTCTATAGAAAATTTTAAGGGGGAATGCACAGAGGTGTCTATTGTTAGGCCATTTCCAATTTGTGAGGAAGTTGTCATGGCAAGGGATGGACATAAGATAGTATAGCTCAAGTGTGACAAGTCTTTGAATTTAGAGAATAGAAGGTTTGTCTAAGGGGGGCAGTTTGTGTTGAGCCTTGAGCTAGTGCCATGTTTTCCAATTGAAAGTGATTGGATCCCAGAGGTCCCTGAAAGTTTGGATACCTTTGTTGAAGAGATTTTTTCCTTTAAAGAGTTTGTTTAATGCAAGAGGGGAATTATCTAGTTGAACAAGACAGTTCCACCATATAGAGGAGGAAAAGCTTAGACCATGGCTCAAAGAATGAGCATACCGAGATAAATTTTTAGAAGTAATTTTCCATGCTTTCCAAATGGAATTAAAGGGAGTTGAACCGTGAGTTTTGAAGTAAGGAGAAAATAGGAGATTATACATCCATTTCACTAGCTCCCATGGCCAACCAACAATAACAGTTTGAATGTGATAATGAACCAAATGTTTCCAAGGAGCATCACCATCCAAAGCTCTAACAATCCTTTTAGTGGTAAGACAAATTCCTTGGGTGAATGGATCAATGATTCCTAAACCTCCTTTATCTTTTGGTTGCATACAGTGGATCCATGGTGTAGTAGGCAAACCCTTTTTGTTTACCCACTTAGCCCAAAGGAAGCTCCTATTAATTGAGTCAATTGATTGTAGCAAGATTTGTAAGGTAACTAGCAAGATGAAATATAAACATGGCTGGAAATAAGGATTTTATTGGCAACTTGTAATCTACCTACCATGGAAAGAAATTTGTTGGTCCAATTCAAAAGTTTCTTTTTTAATTGTAGCCAAGAACCAGTTCCACATTTCTTTCAATGAAACTCCAATTCCAAATGGTATCCCAAGGTATCTAGTAATGACCCCATGCTTGAATTCTCTCCACTCACTTGGGATCCAAGGAGGTCGAGGGTTGGACCTTGTCATAATAAACTCTATTTTATGCACGACAAGTTTAAAGCCTAAAACAAAGCAAAAAGGATCTAAAATTCCAAGCATATTTGCCACTTCTTTTGTTGAGTTTTGGATGAAAAGCATGCTATCATCAACAAAATGGGAGTTGAGATCAATAGCTTTTCTAGGAAGTGTGATGTCATGAATAATTTTATTGGCAAGAGCATGCTAAAAAAGCTATTTGAGTGCATCAACAAAAAGAACGTACAAGAATGGGGCAAGGGGACATCCTTGGGAAATGGATTTCTATAAGGGGAATGAAGGAGAAAGAGTGGCATCCATGAAAAGCATTTGAATGTGTTCACAAATTTTAGGGCCAAAACTGAGCCACTTGAGCATTTTAAGAATGAGGAGCCAACAAATACGATCATAGGCATTATCAAAGTCCAATTTAATGATAAGAGCATCTTGGGCTATTTGTTGAGCCCATTCAAAAGTCTCCCAGGCAGGGACCAAGTTGTCTAATATAAATCTTCCTTCTAAGAAACCAGTTTGTTTAAGTCGAACAATTTCTTGGGAGATATATTTGATTCTTCTTGCTAGAGCTTTAGCAATAATCTTGCATGAAGTGTTGAGGAGTGTAATAGGTCTCCATCCATTGAAAGTGTCCTTACCTTTGGGGATAAGTTTAATAAGACCTTGATTAATGGTGTTTCCTAAGGATCTAGTCTCAATACCTTCAAGATAAACGTTATAAAAATCTTCATGAATGTGGGGCCAAAGAGTTGTATAAAATTCCATCCATTCTAGGACTCTACTCTAAATCCATGCAGTGAAGGGCTTCATCAAACTCTTCTAATGAAATAAGGTGGTCAAGATATTTGCTATACTCAAGGTCTATTTTCCTAGGGATGTAACTAGCAACACTATCTTCAAGAATGGGGAGAAGAATTTCATCATCAGTGTCATCAGTAAAAAGATTCTTGAAGTGCTCATAGAAGGAATGCATAATATCAGTGTGGTTGTTTTGCAAATTGCCATCAATAGTCTTAATCGTAGAAATGTGCTCAATTTTATGCTCGTGTTGAAGTTATTGGAAGAAAAATTTAGAGCCTCGATCACCATACTTAATCCACTGTAATCAATCTTTAATTTGCACTCCTTTACCTCTACAAACAACCATTTTACACAACTGATTTTCAATCTTAACCATAGATTGTTGCAAAGTGTTGTCATGGGGATTGTAAGTTAGACAAGTGCGACAATGTTCCAACTGCCCTTTGAGGGATTTCTCAAGTCTGTGACGTTTAGCTGCAACTCTTCTACCATAGTCACGACGGAAGGAGGTGCATAGATAGCTATCATTTTTTCCCACCATTTTATCTAGCTACTTTGTTGAGGCTTTGGTCTAACATTCCAAGTAGCTAGGATACCATCAATGCAATATTGGTTCTTGAGATGAGTAACGAAGGTCATTGGAGATGGGGGTGAGATCAGAGAATGAAAGGGTGGTGAATATTGGAAGGTGGTAAGAGAGAGTGGCATAAAGGTCAATAGAAACAAGGAGTTCAACATGTAACAAAAGAATGGGGTGGCTAGGAGAAATATAGAAATAGTCCAACCAACTATAAACAAGAATGTATAAGAATATTAGTTGAAACCTTGACACAATAACCCAAAACTAGAAGCCAAAAAGAGGGATGTTACACTTACATCCTTGTTGGAGGATTAATTTTTTCACAATGCCTATGTTGATTTTTAGAGGGTTAAAGTTAGAAAAATACATCGATAAACAAGAATGTATAAGAATAGTAGCTGAAACCTTGACACAATAATCCAAAACTAGAAGCGAAAAAGAGGGATGTTACACTTACATCCTTGTTGGAGGATTTTTTTTTTTTACAATGCTTATGTTTATTTTTAGAGGGTTAAAGTTGGCTATGATTTTGGGATTAACATATAACTTTAAGAAATTCCCTCTAAAAGATATAAACAATCTTGGAAAATCTTTCCATAGTGCATTAATTTTCTAGAGAGCTTATGTCTATTTTGTAAAAAAAAAAGTAATGGTAAATTTGTGCACATTTGCTAATAATGTTATTTTTTATTGTTGAATTGTAAATGGATTCCAAAAAATAAAACAATTTATTTGGTGATTTATATGTAAATTATTATAAATAAAATAATTTATTTGGCTAAGTAATTTTTGGTCCCAATTGATACTAAAAATATATAGTTTTTGGCCAATGATCAAATGGTAATAAAAATATGTTAATTTTTGAAAAAAAAATCACTACTTAGACTAACCATAAAATCAAATGCTATTTAAATTACATGGGTTCATCAACATCTACAATTGATTACTATAGTGCCTCCATATATTCTTTTATTTTTTCATAATGTCAAAGTGATGGCCAAGGGGTGGTTGCCACTAATGGGGTCAAGGGGGTAGTTCCCCCTCGTGAGGTCTAAGGATGGTGGTCTTGGTGTGTTGGACCACACAAATCTACTATTGAGAAGGTGTTGGAGCACACACATATCAAACATTTTGAAAATCTCAATGCCATATAAAGAAGATACTTATAGATGCCCATACTCCAAGATATAATGAATCTATAGTATATATTGCCTTTTGATTTAACAATTTTGACTTCTTTTGGAAACTAATAAGCATGTGCTACTTAAAATGTTTACCTGAAGCTTCTTTTGGACTACTAGATTATTTATTGATCAACAATTGATATCTCAGTAAATGAACATTATGCTACCTATATTCTTTGTAATCATTAAGTTTGAGACCATGTATGCCTTGGTTATTAGAATTTATTATAATAAAGGAAAAAAAAAGAGAATACAAATGATGTGCATCACAATACAATGTTGGTAAGTAATGTTTGAAAAAAAAAACAAGAATTTATTCATATATATGAATTCTAACTAATGAATCTTAACAAATTTTAATTTCAAAACTAATATGGCCCCAAAAATAATTGAGAATGTAATAGTAATGTCAATATGGCTCCTAAAACAAGTGAACATTCAATATTAATGATGAATATGGTTTAGTTTAGAATGTGTATAATGTAGTTTAGGCGATTAGGCTCCAACATCATTTATCATGTTAGAATGATTGAGTTGAAAAGTCTTATAAAATAATGGTCAAGCAGTTTAACCAACACTAAACTATTTTTTTTATAAAAATGCTTAGATTTGATTGCCCTTATAACTTGTCGTATTTGCCAAACAAATCCTCCTACAAGCTCTTGTTATACAAGTTAATTAGGCTTTAAATATGTGTACACAATAATAAATGCTTACATGTTTCCATTCTCATTATTTCACTAGAAAAGACTGGAATTATAAATTGAATTTGTGTTGATTTCCATTGGACAATTCAAGAAAGGACAAATGTATTGTATCTCTTTACTTCTATGCTTCCACATTAAAGGGTTAAATAATATTAATGAATATTAGTACACATTGAATTAAATTGAATTAGTAAACTCATGAATGTATCTTTCTTGTTAATTACTTTTTATTGTTTCCCATGTAGGGATTTGTCCTCCTCTCCTTCTAGGCCATCTTGGAGTGGGTCAATTGTATGGCGACATACCATCAGGATGTTGTGCATGATGATATTTGTTCCTTGACTTAATAGTCTTTTTTCCACATGAAATGTACTGATTAGAGTGTATATCATCTATAATGTTTTCTTGATATTTTACCCTTATCTTCATAAAAATATGTTCACATTTTTATTAAATAGAATTATATGTGACAATAACACTTATATATGCATATTAAATTTCAATTATGATAACACTTATTAATAAATGAAAATTATAAATTAATATGTTATACTAATAAGACAACAAGTTCTTCCCAAAAAAATCTCCAATGAATTCTTTTTCTTCCCAAAAAAAGACATAAAATTAACCTTAGTGAAATTTAAACAATCACGGCCAAAAAGCTCCACGGGGGGAATCAAATTCAAAATTCAAACTATATTTTATATAATATATTAATAACCTTATTACGGGATGCACATACATTTCAAATTTACAACGGCTAGAGAAGCTGCTACCCTAGGCTCATATTCTTCTCGGAAATCCATGGCAGCTCCTATCGTTTTCCTACCCTTGTGAATTTCCGTCCAAATGAATAGCAGGACTTGGGCAAAATACCCAATTGTTTGAGCTGGTTTTCACGGAAAACCCTGATCATTTCCTCTTCTCCTGTGATAGTTGTAGAGAATGTCTACTCCCAAGGCACACACTCCCACAGGGCTTCCCCGTTCAAGGTTCGCACCTCTGTCTCCTGCGCAGAGGGTTGCAAGGCCTGATCTGGAGTCCAAGGTTCGAGTGGTGGTAAGAATAAGGCCCTTTCTTGCCTATGAAATCGAAGCTGCTCAAGGGAATCCCAAGCCCTGTTTAACCATCACGAAACCTAACGGGATTTTGGAAAAGGAGGATACCTTGCATTTACAGGATGTGAAAACAAGGTAAGTTTAAACTTATGTTTCCGATTTAATGCGTGTCTCTGGGTAATCTTTTGTCAGTATCTCTTCTCTCAAAGTTACCCAGGACTTGAACCTAATCACTGTTGCAGATTTAAAGAGGCAGTCAAAGTTGGGTGCCTCAATTTACTGATTTTATGTTTTAGTTGGAAATTTCCCCTTGTGCTGAAGGGGTTTTTTCTTTGGTCAAAGTCTTCTGGGCTTGTGACGCCTGTTGCTCAATTTCAGCACTTATCAGTTTGATATGGCATTTGACGGTATTTCAACAATCATCATGCCTTATTGAACTTTTGAACCTGGTGTTCTGCTATGGAAACCCCGTGGGGATTTATCTCTTAAAAGTTCATCCTGGAGTCTGATGCAATCTTTGCTGAATTTCACCACTTAACACGCCTCTTCACAATTTGAACCCTGGGTTCCAGTATGAAATCCCCTGTGATTCACTGGTTACAGACCGTTCTTGAGTTCCATGTCGTATTTTATTCAATTTTAGCGCTGAAAGACTCATTCTGAATCATTCTGAACCCTCGGGTTGTTGCTTTGGAATCCCTCATTATTTACCACTTAAAGAGCATATTGTTGGATTCATTAATGAACTTTAATGCTAGGCGTAGTGGAATTTTGTATTGAAGCTGTTTTTTGTTTTTTGTATGTTTCCAGCCGGAACGAGTCTTATAAGTTTGACTTTTGCTATGGTCAAGAAGATGAGGTGGGTCAAATTTTTTTGAGAGAAGTGGATCCAATTCTGCCAGTGCTCTTTCGTGGCTCTAATGCTACAGTTTTTGCTTATGGCGCAACTGGAAGTGGCAAAACATACACGATGCAGGTCTGTAAAAGGTTAATATTATCATACATAACTATGTAATTGCTTTACGCAATTATGAAGCATTTTAAGAGGGATAAAAATACAATGCTTTTAATGACATTAGGATTTCAATTTCCTGGCAGTCTAGTAAGTGGGAAAATTCTTGGGAAAATGGCCACATAATTCGTGTTTTGTGCCTGTAGAGTTTAGGGGTTTCTGATTGTTGAATAGCTGGGGAAAATATGCTGAAATAGTATCTTTCAAGTGGTTGTAGTGTTTGGGCAATGTGGTGTTTAATATTGTTAAGGTTCAATCAAGGCTCTGGAAAAAACTTGAACATCGTTAGGTCTAGTAGTTCAGTGGTAGAAGCACAAGTTTAGCATAATCTCGGTTTTATGTTGGAGTGATTTGTTCTTTGAAATGTGTTTTTTGTATATTTTTTTACTACAGAACATTAGAGGTTTTTGATAGTTTATAAGGTCAAAGCACTCTAATGAAATGTTAGGAATTATATGTTCTATGATTTTGGAATTTGCTTTTCAATTTCAAGGTTTTTAATGCTTTATTAGTTGCAACTTTATTTGGTTATGTATAAGTGTTGGGGTTTCTTGTGGTGTCTGAACTGTGTATTTTACATACATAATAAAATAATGAATTTTTATTTCTTTTTCTTTGTGGCTATAGAATTCAATGTTACTTTGTTTAGATTGAGTTTACAAATTGGTGCTAAGCTGACCAAATCTACTATAAGTTTATCGAGCAAAAATATATGGGAAAATAATGTTGGATATTTTTCCTTTCTTGTTTTCTAGGGCACTGAAGAGAGACCTGGGCTTATGCCTCTAGCAATGAGAAGTATAATTTCAATGGCAGAGTGTACAGGCAGTACAGTTGAGATCTCATATTATGAAGTTTACATGGACCGTTGCTATGACCTTCTAGTAGAGCAAAAGAACAAAGAAATTCCAGTGTTGGAGGATTCAGAGGGCCGCGTGCAGCTTCGTGGCCTTGCTCAGGCAAGTGTATTTAGGAAGCTTTGGTTTTCAAGTTATGTACTCTCTCAAAATTTGCATTACAGAGTTCAATAAGTCAATGCAAATCCAACTCAGCTTATTAGGCCCCTTTAACCAGTAATCTTTTTGAAGTCAAAGAAGTGCAATACTAATAAGCCGCCCTGTGTAACATTTGTCATTTCATCAATAAGTCACCATGAGTAACACTCGTCATTTCATTAAGTAGATGAATGGTTCAGTTAAGTTTTTACATGAATCTAGAAATAGTTAGGAGGTAGTATGTTTTCTTAAAGGATGACTGTGGCACTTTGTGAAATAGCCATCTTTTATGCAAAACTGTTTGATTAGACCTTCAATAGAAATAAATAACAGGATAGGATCATTTTAATTAATGACCAGTGGGAAACAACTGTACATAAACCTGACTAATATTTAATTCATCAGTACCCTATAACTCTTTGTGTTGCATTGTTCTGGTAATCAACATGCATTAGTGACTAGGGTTCAGATCGTAGGATACAAAATTGTCAAAAACTCGCCTGACTTGTAAGTGCTTGTGGGTTGAACCAGCTCAGCAGGTAACTTGCCAAATAACTGAACACCAAGTATTTGGCAAGTACTTGCTGAAAACTTGCACAAAAATCTTGCCCACAATGACTTGTAAGTTTGAGTCCACAACTCGGTGGTAGAATACATAAGTCTGCCTGAGAAAAAATCTCATTTCATCACTTTTTGCTTCATTTTTTTGAGTCATTAAGCTGTTCAACATATTGGAGCATTCAAGCATGTACCATGAAGGTTCAATGTGGTGATGCCCCCAGATCTCTGTTTTTAAAACAGAAAAAGAAACTATTTTGGGCCCATGTTTTTCATGGATGAAATTTGTAAAATTTAAATGGAATGCACTTTATTATCATATGATACTGTCATGTGAATCAAACTTGTTTTTTTGATCTATAAATGAAGGAAAAACTACTCATGACCTTTGTAATTTACCAAGGGTACACGGGGACGCGTCCCCTAGGTATTTTCCCCCCGTACCCGTCCCGGAGACGTTTCGGGGATAGGAAACGCGTAGGGGACGGCTGTCAGCCGTCCCCCAAAAGTCCCCGAAATTCGGGGACGTCCCCGATTAGAAGAAACATCCCCGAGTGGAAAGGGGACTGCCAGGCCGTCCCCTGGATGGATAGGGGACGCCTAGCCGTCCCTCGACCGTCCCGGGGACGGCCGGCCGTCCCCTATCGCCCAGCAGCATATAAAACATAAAAATAAAAGTTTTTTTTTAATTTTTTCTTTTTTAAAACATTCCTTTGTGGGCCCCACGCCTTCCCAACCCTAATATGGCCACTTAAAACATTTTTTTACCTTCATTTGATTTAGTTATTTAAAATTGGCATGCGTAGTTACACTTTTAGAAATAGGAGACTCCTGGTTAAGCTTCCAAGACTCATATTGCATATAGCTTTTGGCCACCGCCCAGATTGACAACAGAATTATCTTCTAAAGTAAGAGATTCAACAAAATCTTCTCAATTGGCTCAAGAAGTTTCTCATAAATAGAAGCAAAAAGTTCTCACCAAAGGCTGATTCAGTCTTTGGTGATACCTATTCAAAAAAGCCAATATCTTCAAATAACCATGTCATTAACATAAAAACTTTGGCTTTTTATGGCAGAATAGGCAATTTACATAAAATATATACCCTAAACTTCTCACATGTTATACTCCAAATACCATTTCAAAAAGAAGATAAAGATATTAGGGTCGTGGTTAAAGCAGGAATGTAATAAACGCACCACTGAAATCACAGCCAGGTAGGTCCCAAAGCTTTATGTGAAATTTCATTTGAAGATTGATGCTCTCCAACCTTCAAGAGAGATCGGTATTGGAGCTTTACACTCTCTGCATTATCCAATGTTTTCACTACATACCTGATGTATTACAAAGTTATTAGTTAGACCATAAAGATAAATCCTGAATACCTGGCACAATCCTAATGAACCTGTAATAATCTACCAAGTTTCCAAAGTCAAATAATGGTTAAAGGAAACCAACTCAGTCAATGGCTCATGTGGAGAATTTATCATCCATTCAGACACTGTGTTGTAATAACAGCCTCACGACCAACAAAGCGTTCTTAAATTTGATTGGTGATTGTTATGATTATCATTACTCATATGAATATCTTAAATTGAAATTTCCCTATATTTTTAAAATTTATCTCTCTCTCTCTCCCTATATATATATATATACTATACAGCCGTCCCCCCATCCCCTAAAATCCCCTCAAAAATTTGCCATCCCCGAAACGCGTCCCGCCATCCCGCCGTCCCCCCGTCCCGGAAACTTGGTGGAACATAGTAATTTACTAAATTCATTTTTATGCATGCTTGTAAACTAAGATTATTTTACAAACTTCTGTGTTTTTTAATCTTTGAAAAATTTGCTGAGTTTTTTCCTGAGCTTGAGTTCATGAATTTTTTTGGGTTTGCCAATTCTGAGATTTTGATCTATGGCTTAGATCACTGACAAGGGGCAATACCTATGCACACCAAATCTTGTAGACAAGTGGGTCTGATTTTTATTTTAACCTTGGGAGAATAATTGTTTTGTCCCAGTGTGTAAATAATAATTCCATCTGGACATTCCCTATAAGGGATGACTGAGAGCATTGTATAATAGGATCCACAAACATCATAGCAAATGCGAATGGGGTAAGCTTTTAATGAGATGGCTAGAAGTTTATGCCAGCATTGGCACCCTTGGGCTTTTCATAAGAAATTTCTCTTTGGTAATTGGGATAAACAACGCTCCATTAGGAAAAGCTAATGGAATTTTCAAATCATCAGAGGTTATATGTTTATGATAGCATAACTATTAAAATCTTAGTTTGAATTGACTTGGGGACTATGCTTTGAGAAAGCTGTGAATCACATTTAGTTTCTCTGCAATTGCTGTTGCAGGTTCCTGTAAAATCTCTTGAGGAATTTCAAGAAGTATTCTCTTATGGGTGTATGCGCCGGAAAGTAGGCCACACGGGTTTGAATGATGTATCAAGCCGTAGCCATGGAGTCTTGATGATTTCTGTTTCTAGTGATGATGGGAATCCAGATATGCCTCTTGTGGGTAAACTCAATCTTATTGATCTTGCAGGTAATCGATCTATAATTTATGTCTAAGATACGTGCTTAATAATACTACTCTTTTGTTTTATGGTACATGCCTTGTAGTTATAAACCATTCTGCTTTTAGTATTAAGACTATTATTTATGATTAAGAGAAGATTGAAATTTTACTATCAGTAGACTAATTTCATATACTAACTCTCAATGATGTAATCTTCTTTCTCAATTGCTGTCTCTTCAATCTTACATGTGTGTTTTATTTTCTGGGCAGGTAATGAGGACAATAGAAGAAGTGGTAATGAAGGTATTCGTCTTACTGAAAGTGTGAAAATTAACCAATCACTTTTTGCATTGTCAAATGTTATCCATGCATTGAATGCCAATGAGAGTCGAGTCCCCTATCGGGACAGCAAGTTGACTCGAATCTTGCAGGACTCACTGGGGGGAAACAGTCGTGCACTAATGATTGCCTGTTTGGTGAGCTTCTCTCTATATCTTCAAATTACACTGCACTAAAAGATTGGGAGTGTTACTTCTGAATTTCTTTGTTCGCATATTTCCCACTAGAATTATATTTCTTGGGGGGTGAAGAGTAAAGTTAATGTGAAATCTTGATGCAAACTACCAGTAACAATGCGAATTCTTCAAATTTTTATATTAATTATAAATATAACTGAACTTTAGTTTTCAACACTTGAACCTAATAATTGTATTTCTCCTTTGTAGTTTAATGGATTACCCTTTTTATCTGCCAGAAGATGAGTTATGGTTCTGAAGAGTAGTTCTTTTGCTACTTTCTGTCTTTGTTTTTCATATTTGATTCTTTGATTCATGAGAGTTGCAGAATCCAAGTTCATTTCAAGAAGCATTACACACAGTCAGTCTTGCTGCCCGGTCTAGGCAAATAGGAAATCATGTTTCACTGGAAGGCAAACAAGATTCCCCTAGGCCAAAGATGGACATGAATGCAAGACTAAATGCTTGGCTTGAAGCCAAAGGAAAGACAAATGGAAAATCTGCAACACCAGGTTCTCTGTCTGCAGCAAAGATAGTTTCAACTTTGCCATCGAAGCAAACTCCCAATCGATTGCATTCAAGTGTAAAAGCAAGTATTACCAATGGTAGTAGCTTATCAACACCAAAAGGGCGGTAAGAATTGATGAAAATTTTAGTCTGTTTGAGTTCTGGAAGGTTTTCCATCTTTGGTCATTTCCTGAGATCTGAGATGCTTTGCTTTTGCTACTCAGAAGGCTTTTTGGAACAGCACGTCGTGTCAAAATAGCTTCAACTGAGGTAATTATGAAGGTTAAAAGTGAAGATGCTTCATATCCTAGGAATTTTTTATTTGGTGACTATTTACTTGATGTCACTTTTATGGTGATACTTTTTATGCAAATGCAGGAAATTCCTAACTCTCCAAAAGACACAGAACAGGCTGATTTACAGGTTAGTTACTGGTTACAAATAATCAATAGCTCCCAACATCAAAATTTTCAATGTTCTGCATGCAGAGAATAATTTTGTTTCTCCTTGGGTCTGATATAGTGTTCTGATTTTTCCATTTGCGTTAGTCTGTATCTCCTCAGAAAAACAACAATTGTTCAACAGCTGGTGGCACAGATGAGGCTAGCCAATCTAATTCCCTAACTTGTGCTCTGAGTGATGTCGAATATAATACTCTGCCTGATGGTATGCAAAATATCTTAGTGAATACTTTCCAATGAGAAATTATGAACTTTGTCAAATGATTTGATCCTTAGCTTTGTTAGAACTTCATAAGCGTTTTCATGTTTTTTTAAAATCAATGTTCAATCAGGCCTACTTAAACTATTTTTTATGTAATAATATCTCAGATGGTATACTTTATATGCAGATAAGTCTTCTGATAAAGAGAACAGGGTGGTAAAGGAATATGTTTTTGAGGGCTCTTCGCCTCCATTGAGTACAAGATTAAAACAACTACAGAGTGCTTTTAAAGAGATGCTAACGCCAAAAAATTCCAATGTAGATCAAATTATTCCTTTAAATGTTACCCCCTACATATCTTCTGGGGTACCAACTTCAATTGCAGAACCAATATTTCCAACCTCCTGCAGTAAGTGTTGTGGCATACCATTGTCTAATGCAGAACAAACTCTTCCAATGAATGTTACCTCCTGTGTAAAATCATGTGAAGTGACTTCGGAGGCAGCAACTCCTAGAACTCCTCTGGTGGAACAAAGGAGGATTGTAGAAGAAAATTCGAAAACTGGAACTCCATTATCAAAATGGAGTGCCCGTAGTTCAGGGTTAAAGGTATATTTTATATTTTTCTTTTTAAATTATTATTGCTTTTAGAATTTTTATTGATGGTCATGGATTTTAGCTTGATGGAATCTTTATATGTAATGTACAGAGGACTCTTGCCCAAGAATATCTAAATTTTCTGAATACTGCTAGCAGGTAAGACTCTCTGGATTTTTCCACACTATTGTTTTATTTGTTGTGATTATTTCCTACACATCTCCCTCAATTGATCAATTTAATGAAAGTTCCAAGTAATATACATATATGTATCTTTACATACAAAATATAGGAAAGGTAAATATTGTTTTAAGTCATGGCAAGGCCAGCACCCAATTTGTGGTAGTTCACAAGGGGATTTTTTTTACATTTACCTTGCACATTGTTTTCAAATTGGATATCCCTGGTTTTAACCTCATGGCGAAGTTTGGGATTAAACAGAATCCTGCTAATCAACATATGTTTATGTATGCCTATATGGAGAGAGAGATTGAAGTATTTGTAATGAGAGGTCAGATTGTGCCTTCTTGAACAATCTTTTACCTGTGATTAGTGGATGGTGTTGTTTCTGTAATCTCCCTCAAACCACTCAATGATTTTTAACCTTACTCTTCCTTGTGGTATGCCAAAAGTGATTCAAATTCATTCATTTTTAATGTTCGAACTGATACTGCTGACATATATGTTTTGACCTAAAGGTTTACCCTTTTCTACTAATCATTCTAATGTTCCTTTCTGGATCATATTTTGGCAATTATTATTCTATATATTTTTAAATTTTTTAATGGTCTAGTTTGTTGGTAGCATGCATAGCAGCAAAAATCTCCCAGGCATAACTTGGTAAACCAAAAAATATATATATATTTTTCAATTAATTGGGGATGAATTAAGAAAAATAGGAAAAGAAAGTGTTGGGATGGGGGTTTAAAATATCACAAAAAAACCCTAACCCTAAAAGCAGAGATTGCTTGTATGTAAGCCTAAATGCAGAATTTGTTTTTTAACAAAAAAATACGATTTAATCATGAAAAAATTGCAACTCAACAAAAATCCGGAAAAACAATAATACTAATCCAGAAACTGATTTTTTGACAGAAAAATTATGTTAACTCATTTTTTGGTAAATATTGTGATTTTTAAATTTTTCTAAAGAGAATTTCTCAGTAGGGCAAGTAGTGATTTATCGCAATGAATAGCTATTCAAAAACGACTATTGCTTCTATGGTAGCATGATTGTCACGAATTTGAGACTGTTATATTGCATCGATCATTTTCATTGCCTCTTTTCTAATAGTATATGCACAAAGTTTAGTCAAATGGTTAACAATGGCATTTTTATCTTCTTTAATTTCTGTGTCATGTCATTCTTTATGGCTTACTAACCCCGCTTGATTTTATAAATTTCATCTACTGTTGATATAAATTTCTTGTTATTTCCAAGTAAAATAAACTTGTCCTTATATAATCATGACAGCTTATGATTGTCTTGTCTTGAATATAGGGAGGAACTGCTTGAGTTGAAGGTAAGCATGGTATTCTACATTGGGAGTAGCAAATTTGTTTCCATTTCTGCTAGTGTTATGTTCATGCCTATTCTTGGTCTAATTTTGTTGAAGTTTTTGAACTAGGGTATTGGAGAAAGGAGAGCTGATCATATTTTAGAACTGCGTGAAACTTCTCCTGAGGCCCTGAAGGAGGTATTTATATCTTTGAATGCATTTATAAGTTTTTATTGACAGATGAAGATGTCTTGGAAGATCTCCTATTCTAAGTAATACACTAATTTTGTTTCACAGCTCCATGATCTCGAGAAAATTGGGCTTAGTTCTAAGCAGGTATTAAAAACTCCATCTGGCACTCTGATGTTTCTTAGTTCAAAGATAAATGCCATGTTTTATGCTATAGCAAGCTGAAATACTTGACTTGTTTCTGCAGATACAAAACATGTTCAAGAGTACAGCTCGGCAAGTCTTTGGTTGAACGAGAGAGTTGTTCCTTGTGGTAGACCTTATTCTCTGTACATTATTGCCTCTATGCCGGCATTGGCATTCATTCCCAAATTATGGGGAAAAGCTGTTTTTTCCCTTAAAATGGCAAGCATTCACATAATTTCTAAAATTCAGAATTTAGAGACACTCGTCCTCTAATTCATAGAGCTTTCTATGAGCAAAATGATTCATGTGTAAGTTTAGTTGTTGCTCTTGATACTTCTTTGGGAGCTTATTCCATTTAACTGCTATTGAGCTTGAGGGGTTTCTGAAGTTCTAATTGAATAATGATAATTCTTCTTTAAAGACATTGTGTTCTTGTAGGAAAATGATTCATGTGTAAGTTTAGTTGTTGCTCTTGATACTTCTTTGGGAGCTTATTCCATTCAACTGCTATTGAGCTTGAGGAGTTTCTGAAGTTCCTAATTGAATAATGATAATTTTTCTTTAAAGACATTGTGTTCTTGTAGGACTTTGGAGCTCAAGTGTTTTCTAAGTGGTCTATATTTCCTGCCTTGCAAAATGAAAAGCTCTTCTAATGAGATTATCCAACAATATATTTTTATCGTGAGATTTTTGAGATTTTAATTAAATTGATATTTCAGTGTTAAATATTATGGTAGATTATGATCTTTTAGCTTTTGGAGTACACATGGTGTGTTCGACCTACTCTCCGTTATATACCTGCAGAATGAAGATTTGCCTCCTGTGCTTTTGTCCTTACACTAATAAAGAACATTAACAAAGCAGTTTGTGCCTTGTTCACCATTAAAGTATTATCTTTTGAAACATCTTTATAACGTCTTGAATTTGAATTTGCTTTCTTTTAATGCCTTCCAAAGGTTACCAATAAAAGATACAATCAACCTCTTTTGTCAATTGGCCCTTTGAGCTTTTAAAAGGACCAAAGCCTAAAGGTTCTATCATTGATCGTGTATATCATTTTTTTTGGCTTTGATAACTTAAGGGTTCACTATTACTCATCCCTAAGGGCCCTAGAGTTGGCATGATATCCTCAACGTATGCATTATGGTTGCCTCAATTGCCTACAATCAACAAGGTGTTATAGTGGTAAAGTATAAAGTAAAGTAAACTTTTCCTAAGCGTCATCTAGGCCAATCCAATAAGATGCATACCCAAGCATAAAGTGATTATTGTAGTTATGGATGATTTAGTAATAACTAAACTAGGAAATCAAATGCAAAGTAGATAGGGATACTCAACGTATGCATTATAGTGGTAAAGTATAAAGTAAAGTAAACTTTTCCTACAATCAACAAGGTGTTATAGTGGTAAAGTATAAAGTAAACTTTTCCTCAATTGCCTACAATCAACAAGGTGTTATAGTGGTAAAGTATAAAGTAAAGTAAACTTTTCCTAAGCGTCATCTAGGCCAATCCAATAAGATGCATACCCAAGCATAAAGTGATTATTGTAGTTATGGATGATTTAGTAATAACTAAACTAGGAAATCAAATGCAAAGTAGATAGGGATACTCAACGTATGCATTATAGTGGTAAAGTATAAAGTAAAGTAAACTTTTCCTACAATCAACAAGGTGTTATAGTGGTAAAGTATAAAGTAAACTTTTCCTCAATTGCCTACAATCAACAAGGTGTTATAGTGGTAAAGTATAAAGTAAAGTAAACTTTTCCTAAGCGTCATCTAGGCCAATCCAATAAGATGCATACCCAAGCATAAAGTGATTATTGTAGTTATGGATGATTTAGTAATAACTAAACTAGGAAATCAAATGCAAAGTAGATAGGGATACTCAACGTATGCATTATAGTGGTAAAGTATAAAGTAAAGTAAACTTTTCCTACAATCAACAAGGTGTTATAGTGGTAAAGTATAAAGTAAACTTTTCCTCAATTGCCTACAATCAACAAGGTGTTATAGTGGTAAAGTATAAAGTAAAGTAAACTTTTCCTAAGCGTCATCTAGGCCAATCCAATAAGATGCATACCCAAGCATAAAGTGATTATTGTAGTTATGGATGATTTAGTAATAACTAAACTAGGAAATCAAATGCAAAGTAGATAGGGATACTCAACGTATGCATTATAGTGGTAAAGTATAAAGTAAAGTAAACTTTTCCTACAATCAACAAGGTGTTATAGTGGTAAAGTATAAAGTAAACTTTTCCTCAATTGCCTACAATCAACAAGGTGTTATAGTGGTAAAGTATAAAGTAAAGTAAACTTTTCCTAAGCGTCATCTAGGCCAATCCAATAAGATGCATACCCAAGCATAAAGTGATTATTGTAGTTATGGATGATTTAGTAATAACTAAACTAGGAAATCAAATGCAAAGTAGATAGGGATACTCAACGTATGCATTATAGTGGTAAAGTATAAAGTAAAGTAAACTTTTCCTACAATCAACAAGGTGTTATAGTGGTAAAGTATAAAGTAAACTTTTCCTCAATTGCCTACAATCAACAAGGTGTTATAGTGGTAAAGTATAAAGTAAAGTAAACTTTTCCTAAGCGTCATCTAGGCCAATCCAATAAGATGCATACCCAAGCATAAAGTGATTATTGTAGTTATGGATGATTTAGTAATAACTAAACTAGGAAATCAAATGCAAAGTAGATAGGGATACTCAACTCTATTACTAAAGATGATCTTGTTGAGGATTTTGGAATGAATTGTCTCTAGTTTGGAAATGATACTTTTTTGTTTGTGTAATGCTTGTGTTCTATGTGGGGTTGTTTGTGGATTTGGGTCTTTTTTGTGTCCATGGGTTTAATTATGTTAGTTTTGTCTCTTGGTTTTTGATTCATCAAATTTGCTTCTATTTGTTTTGCTATTTGGATTGGTGGTATTTATGAATAGCTTTGGGGGGTTGTTGAATTTATATGAAAAGTCGTTAAAATTCAATTTTTTTAGCTAAGGGCCACTAAGCCCTTTGCCCATTTGTCCATTTTGGTAGAAAAGTTGTATCTTGCAAACATTTTTGGTTGATTTGCAAACATATTTTGCCCTCTTGGATTGACTTGTTTGCAGATATTTTAAAGGTCTTTGGCATTAATTCTAGGCTTGTTTTTTGGCCTACTTTAGTCGATTATTTAGGTTTCTTGGTCAGTTTGGAGGATTGGCCTACTTGTCTTCTAAGCGACATTTTCGCTAAGTCTCAAAAGCCCCAACAAACCTCCCACGTGGAATTTGACATGATCTACACCACAACCTTGTACAAGTCCAACAGTATTTGCTTCCTCGATCAATTTGCAATTTTTTTATTGTCACCAACATTTGTTGTACAATATCATTTAATGTTTGTTGTTTATACTAACCACTAGTGGATAGATGCACATTAAAATTACCTATCGGTTAACCATCAAAAGGTTGCAAAGAGGGTGGATGTTTTCATTTTTACATAACTTGCAAATGAGGGAGTATTTTTTTAGTCTAATTAGTCGTCAGAAAGCTCTTTTCGAGTTGAACAAACTAGTGTTGGGATGTTTTAAAAATTATACTTTTGAAAACTAATTTTTACTCTCCAAAACTTAGTGTAATTTATGCAATTTTTGACGAGGCATAACTTTCACCTTGTTTGTCGAGAATTTATCATTTTTTTGAAATTCATCAAAATTTTGCATAGCTTTATATTCAAACTCAAGTTTTGGAAAAGCCCATTTTTCCATATTTGTAAAAAATATCAATGAGTTATAAATGGATGATTTGGCTTCCAAATTTCACAAAAGCTTGTACATCTTGTCTTGGATCTTTCTAGGGGGGTCTACATTCATATATAATACAATTTTGGGGGATTTGGTAAGGCACAATTCAAGTGCCTTATTTGTGTGCATCATGGATCCTAAAATCAACTTGTTAACTCCTGTAGAGTAGGGGGATTCGTCACCTCAAGGCTCCAGGTCACAGGAGAGCCCCAACGAACGAACTACCCTAAACTACCTCAGGTTGATCAAAAGACAACGAAAAGAGAAATGAGTGTTTTTGAAAGTTAGGTGAGCAAACTACAAGGATCTCAAACTACAACTCAAAAAGCTCTCTATCTGAAGACAACAATGTGGGAACCAAGCTTCAACACGTTGCGCTGGAGTCTCAAGGACATGTTGGTGTCTTGTGCGGACAACGAGTCGAGTGACGGTCAAAGACATTCAAGGTCTACTTACAACCCAAATAATAGAGTTTTATAGTTTGACAGTTTAATGTGAAAATGTGGAAATAAGCATTACAACAACAAGAATACTAGAGAGAATGATTCTAATGACAAAAATGACAAGAAAATAGTAGGAAAAGATACCTTTCATGCCGAGTCCATTTCTCTAGCTAGCTTCGAGCGGACAAACCTGCACAAACACACACAAAAACAGGAAAAATGTTGGGTTGTGTTTTGAGGTCTACCTTAGTCAGACCCTCGTTTCAGTGTTCCCACCTCCATGGACAACCAGTTATGCAACGATATAAAGAAAGCGATAAAGGAAATATTAGAAATGACACAATAAGGTAGAGAGCAATGACAACCTGAATGCTACTCTACAAGACAATAGATGTGAAATGAAAAGACACAATGTTACCTTCCCTATTATGAGTGCTTAAGGTTGATAGAGGAAAGAAGAGAGCAACACCACCATGCCGAGGAGATATAACCTCATAAAACTGCAATGACAATGGTGTTGAAGCAAGATGTAGAGACCAAGTAGAAAGTTGGTAGCAACAAGATAGAGCAAGAATGATCAAGAAGCAAATAGAGTGTGAGAGAATGAGCAAAATGGAGGTAAGGAGTCATTTTTCGTCGGTTAAGACTTGACAGAGGGCGTTACCTTTGCGACTAGTTAGGAAACGTAACGCTTTTGCAAATTTTAGAGGTAGGAATCTGTCAGGACGACAAAGTGACACGTGGACATCCCCGACAAATATTCCTCCACCGACGCAAAAAGACAAGGACACATGGGAAGATTAGGAAGATGGCAACAAGTTTATGCATTGTCATACTTGTAGTTCAAAAGTAAGGGTAAATTAATGGGAATCCTAGGGTGCAAATTTGCGCCATTACATTTTTCCCCCACTTTAGAGAGCATACGTGTCAGTGCGTATGTGAACTAAAGTAGAAAGAGGTCGAAGAGAATATACCAATAATGTCAAGGAAGCAGATCTTCAATCTTACGTACTTGGATGCAAAAGAGGAGCTCCACAGGTTCTTAGTCCTACAAAGCTAGCTACAATCTCACCAAAAACATGTTAGGCAAAAAAGCTAATCATAAGACACACATTCACAAGACACAAGTCGGCACGATAAGACACAGTTTGATCAAATAGACACAAGACACACATTCATCAAATAGATAAGCCCGTGACTGCTACAAACTATGTTGTAGGACAATCATAGAAAGGGTCTAGTCAGGCTGCCCCCAAGCTAGACACCAAGATGTAAGATGTTTGACACCAAGACACACAACATCAAATATCAAATAAAAGACGCACATTGCAAGACACCAAAGAAATCATTCGAGAAGAAAACTTTCAAAGGGGGTTCCTTTGACATGGAATCCTTCAAGACACCAAGGGGCTCATTCAAAGGAACGCGCCAATTGAAAGACACCACATTTTTCGCAAGTTATTCTGTCATCAAGGGATCCTTTTGAAAGATTTTTTGTCAAGGAATCCGTTGGAAAGAATGCTCCTTTTTAGAGGAAATTTTTCACTCTTTCATTTTAGAAAAAGTGCTCCTTTATCAAAGGAAAGTTTTCAAACTCTTTCACTTAAGGGGTCCTTTTCGAAAGAAAATCTCATCCAGGAGCCTTAAGAGAATACAACATTTTGGAAAATGAAGGGTTTCAATAAGGGATTCTTTCGTCAAGGAATTCATTTTAGAGAAGATTTTACATCAAGGAATCCTTTTGAAAGAATTCGCGTTACTGAAAATTAGAACAACATGGTAGCCCCCCCTTAGGATAGTGTGTGTTACACAAAGGAGCACATGACATCCCAAGGAGAGAAGGGAGAGGCAAAGATGTTGTGTCACACAACACATGACGAGATGTATTCGTGGTATGTTGTCACACATGTGAGGGACAACACATAAGAACCACAACATCAAGAAGCAAATAGAGATGAAGAAATCAAGAGATAGGGGGATTTGAGAATTGGGGGTCGAATTTGTTCATAGATACAAATAGATATAATATAATGTATGAATGAATGATTATCAATTCCCAAAGTTCTTAGAACATGAAGAAGAGCACATGAAGACAAAGTGATTTTTTTTTTGGGTCAACATGGAAGAAGGCCTAAATGCCCCCAATGCTTTGCATCGCCCCCAATATCGAAAAACAATTTCACAACACATAGAAGAATGATGATACAAACAAAAGAAGTGTACAACAAATTTTCCATGCCTGTATCCAGGCACCTACAAGGGTAGTGAGGGTCATCTAGGCAAAATCACAAACACAAAAAGACAAACATGCGAGAACACAAAAATAAAATAAAATCTAATCTACAAATAAAGAAGTACCATCGTAGTCCTCATCGACCAACAGATCATTTTGCTCCCAATCTAGATCATTGTAAGGGGAGGGAAAACAAGCTTGCAAGAGCGAGATAGCGAGAGCGGTACCCTCTGCAACAAGGGCCAAGGAAAAAGGCCCCTCAAGGTCTTCTTCACTAAGCTCTTGTGAAGCAAAATTCATCGATCTTGCAAAGATCGAAACATAGTCGGGATATCATCCACCAAATTGAACATGCACTTTACTAGAGTGCCATGTGTCAATTGGGTGGGAGAAGAATGAGACACATGAGAGTCATTTCCGACCTCATCAAGAGGGGTAGTGATAAACTTCAGGGATGCAAGGGCCACCTCCGTCACGAGGACGACACATGCCAAAACATAACCAACCTCTGCAGAAGGTGAACCCTTCTTCCGACCTACACTCGTAGCGAGGTCATCCTCCAACTTATGTTTCAGCGAAGGATGTGGAATCCCCACATAAGAAGTGGAAGCGGAGGAGGAAGAAGACAAATCCCCAATAGACACCACCATTGTATTCAACATGTTTATGGTCTAAGAGAAAGGAGGGATGTCCAGGAGGGACATCAAGAGAGGGGGCTCCACAGAGGGAGCGATGAAAACTTGCACTCTTTTGGGGTGAGCATCATCAGGACCTGCCAGAGGAGCTAGAAGCAAAACAAAGGTGATGGGAACCGATGCAGAAAAAATGGGAGAAGGCAGAACAACATTTGAAGATGCAGAGACAGGTGCTATTGGCTCCCCCTAGGTCTTTTGCAAGGCGACGTTTTTTGTAGCAAGAGCCTTCGCTTGCGCTTGCACTCAAGTGCAAACCGGTTATGTCAGCTGTGGGCACTAGAAGACACGGCCAGAGAAGAGACCTGAGGTTGCTACTTAGTCACAAGAGTATCCTTCACAACTGTTTCTAGTGGAAGGATGGTCTCCTGGGCAGGAGTAGGAGGAGGAAGCACAAGAGTAGAAACAACCACAAGGGGAGAAGCAAAAACAAGCGCCTCAATGACATGCCTCTTCCCGTTCTCTACCTTAGGGGCAGGTGGAAGAACAGTAGGAGGCCATAGAGGTCAAGAAGGAACAACCCCACGAGAAGACTTCCCCCTAGCATAGATAGCAGGTCGTGATACCATGGGTAGCACAAGAATCTTGAAAACATGAAATTTCACTTTTCGCAATGCGGGCACCATCGCACTTCCCATGCGAGGCACATGAGTGGGAGTTGAAGATGCCATAATAAGACAAGAAGCAGAAGTAGATGGAACCACAAATACAAAAGGAGAAGGCTCCAAAGCGTAATCAAGCTTCCCTTTTCCCTTAGACAGGGTTGAAGAGGGAGCTTGTTGCTGCGCTACCATAGAGGGAGGCTTTCATAGAGATAGCATAAGGAGACACTAGATAACTAGACTTTGGCGCTGAGCCCCGAGTCTTAAATTTAATATAAGCTTTGTATAACAACATATCCCCTAGGAGGGAGAGGTCCGATCGAGGTAGGCCAAAAGTGATCCAGTGAGAAGCCCCCATGTGACACTAGCAATTTATGGCTAGTGTCATGCACCATGTGCATAGTGCCTTCATGAGGGAACTTTAAACATTTATGAACTGCAAAGGCGACACCATTCCTAGAGGCTAGCCAAGGGATGCCTAGCCTAACTCTTGAACAAGTCAGACTCTGAAATGCTAACGAATGAGACATCAATAGCCTTGGGTCCTACCAAGAATGATAAAGAAATAGTACCCATAGGGGCAATAGAGAGTCCATCGTGGGTATAAAGAGTGGTTTTCGACTCTTCGTATCTCTCCTTATGTAAGTTGTTTATAAATAGTCTCCTCCATTATCACATTAACCTAACTCGTTAGATCAACTAAGATGCCAGTTACAATGTTTCTATAACTTTGAGCAAGGACGTATAACAGGGAAAGCTCCTTATTAAGAGGCTCATCATGCAAGGTGAAAGTTATATCAGGCATAACACTCACATTTTCAGGAGGGATACACGTGAACGAAACTATGTTCACGTACTCAAATGGAACTAACTTGGAAGATGTAGAAGATTGTGTTTAGCAGACAGTGACCTACCTAGATTTCATTTTCAAATATCCAAGATCTTCTAACTATGTGATGAATCCATTTATTAGTCCATTTCTTGATGTTTTTATGCATGTTTACAGACATTATCAGACAATCGTTTAAGATATATTCCTATGCTATGCTATCTTTTTATGCTTATTATACAACCTTGGATTTAATTGTAATGGAAATATAGTTATGATATAGTAGCATTGCATGATTTATATGTGTATGTATGGAATGTGATTGGAATTATGTCTTTAATCATGGTAGTTAGCTTTTTGTATGTGTTTTGTGGATTAACCTCTTGCAGCCCAAGAAGACACTGTAGCCCGCAACAACTGGAAGTTGTAGCCCACAACAAAAGGAGGTCTTGGACAACGAAATAGGGGAAGTGCTAGAACAAGCTAAGTGTAATAACTACCATGTGGAGACACCTGATGGAGTTATTTGTGCATCATTATGACAATTAATAAGGTGTTGAAGAAGAAGAATTCTTCTATTGATAGGATTTTGGATAACTGATTATGTGTTCCACGTTGCAGATTTATTTTGTAGAGTTTTAATCCTATTTTAACTATTGTTTCTTTTCATTTGCAGTTTGAATAATTCAAATATTAATTACATACTCTGATATCTAGGGATTTGTAGTTAATGATTTCACGTTAAGAGTTGTGTTTAGAATAAACTCCCCCGTGCCTATGTATAGCCGGTGGTTGAGTCTTTAGTATAGTTAGTCGGTTAATCTCATATTGATGAATTAGTTATCAATACTTAGTTTTCAATTGTAATCTACAAGCATGTTGATTGTTAAGAAATGGTTTTCTTGAATACAATCTTTGAGCAAGATTTTATGTGATCTTTTGGAATGCATAATGAATGAAGTTCAAGTTGATATGGTTGCGTAGAATCTGGAGATTTAAATTTTGTTTTAGTTTAAGTGAAGACAACCACTTGAGCAAGCCACTCAAGGTAATTGTTCTTCACTAAATTTATAGTTTTTTTTTTAGCATTTATTTCTGTTAGTGATTACTTCATAAATTGTGTGTAAGTTAAAATAGATTCTCATATTGTGATTATCAATAACGGTTGTTTATGTGCATGAATGCATTCAATTGACTTGTAGTACTCCAGAGGATAGATTAGGTTCAATTATCAATTTTGTTTTAGTTTTAGTAATTATTTGTTAACAACAATTCAACTACAGATTTTCCAGCAAGTAGAATACCTTTAATAGGATAACCTAGGTAATCTTAGGTCTTTGAAAGCACATATAGTGTCGGTACCATCACAAGTTTACAAGCCTTGGTTGACAATTTAATGAAGTCTTTGCAATGTTGAGTGGACTATTTAGCTAGGTCGTTCCTCTAAATTGTGTGATTTCCACTAAGTTTACAAGACACTAGTTTAGACTCTACACTATGTATCTAGGGGTCGTAGATTGGGTCTCAAAGCTACATGCTTCACGACACACAAATCTACAACGCACCTAGGACACGAGAGAAAGGTTCCCCAATACCAAGAAATGAAAACAAGGATGTTCACGTCAGGTTCACCAAAAATTTAGAGGATTCGTCACCCCCAAGGCTCCAGGTCATAGGAGAGCCCCAAGGAATGAATTTCCCTAAACTACCTCTGGTTGATCAAAAGACAAAGAAATGAGAAATAGGTGTTTTTGGAAATTAGGTGAGTAGACTACAAGGGTCTCAGACTGCAATTCAGAAACTCTTTGCCCGAGGACGGTAGTGTGGGAACTGGACTTTAGCACACCGCACTAAAGTCTCAGGCACGCGTTGGCATCCTGTATGGACAACGAGTCAAGTGACAGTCAAAAACACTCAAGGTCTACTTACAACATGAATAACAAATTTTTATAGTTTGATAGTTTAATGTGAAAATGCGGAAATAAGCAGTACAACAAGAAGAATACTAGAGAGAATTATTCTAATGACAAAAAATGACAAGAAAAGAGTAGGAAAAGATACCTTTCACGTGGAATCCAATTCTCCAACTAGTTTTGAGCGGACAAACCTGCACCTACACACAAAAATAGGAAAATGTTGAGCTGTGTTTTAATGTTTGCCTCAACCAAACCCTCGTTTCGATGTTCCCACCTCCACGAACAACCAAATATGCAACGGTATAGAGAATACGATAAAGGAAAGAATAGAAATGACACAATAAGGTAGAGAGCAATGACAACTTGAATACTACTCTATAAGATGATGAGAAAAATGCAAAGACACAATGTTAACTTCCCTACTACGAGCACTCAAGGCCGATAGAGGAAAGAAGAGAGTAGGACCACCATGCCAAGGAGATATAACCTTGTAAACCTACAATGACGATGGTGTTGAAGCAAGAAGACGTAGAAACCAAGTAGCAAGCTGGTAGCAGCAAGATAGAGCAAGAATGATCAAGAATTGAATAAAGAGTGTGAGAGAATGAGTTAGAGAATGCAAGAGTCAATAGGGAGTGAAAGAATGAGTTTGAATGAGCAAAATGTAGGTAAGGAGTCATTTTTTCGTCGGTCAAGACCCTTGATCCCACAATAGTAGTTTACACTTTCTGGGAGATCCTGATTTTTGCTGAAATCACATATTTTTTAAAAACATAATGATTTAAGCCTTGAAAAGTTCCATCTAAATGATTCAAATTAAAGAGGGTTTGATCAAACCACCTTAGATCAAACCCCTTTGGATAGAACCCTGCTAGTTTTAAACCATACCTATAATGGAGTCTCCTTTATACCTATCAAAATGCTGATAAAAAACCACTTTTGATTTACCTTTTGGGGGATCAAATAATTCATTTAAAAATTATTTTTTGTAAGTATATAGTCCTTATTATAAGCTTCCCAAAAAGTATAATTTTAAATAAATTTAATTTGATTATTATATTTATTTTTTATTTCTTGTGAATGTAGGTTTTTCACCGAAAATCAAGATCTATGTTCTGCACATATGGAAAAATAGCATATTATCAAAAACAAATTCTGAAAAATATCTATGCACTAGTTATTGATGTCCTTGATCCAACAAAAAAATAAAATTGAATTTGGATACATAAAAAAAAGTTGTGTTAGCAAATAAACCTATGTATGAATTGTATCTAGTCTGACTTCAAAACATAATTAAGAAAAAAATATTCAATAAAACACTATGAAACCAATTGCATGCACTAGATATCATAGTTACAAATCTAAATTAGAAAAAAATAGAATTTTATCCTTCATAGAAAAAAGTTGTGTAGAAAATACACGCCACTCTTTAAAAATGGTGTTATTGTTAAAAACTAGTTTTTAAAGGAGATGGAAAAAGAAATGTAATTTGATTCCAAAATTTTAAAAAATATATATTTAGAATCTATAGACAAAATGTCACAAATCACTAGTTTGCATCATCTTCAAATTCCTCATGGTTTAGCAGCTATAGGTGCCTGAAAGTGAAGATTTAGTTAAAAAAAATCAATTTAATGTCTAGTTTGGCCAAAAATTGTAAACTAGTATTGTGGGATCACTAGGAGCAGGACATAGGATGTTACCTTCGTGACCAACTAGGAAATATAACACTTATGTGGATTTCAGAGGCAGGAATATGTCAGGACAGTAGCGCGACGCACACACGTCTCGAACAAATATTACTCCATTGACGCAAAAAGACAAGGACATGTGGGAAGATCAAGAAGATGACGATAAATTTATGCATCATTGTACTTGTACTTCTAAAGTAAGGGTAAATAAATGAGAATTTTTTCTAGGGTGCAAATTTGCACCATTACAACTCCACACAATTTCCACACATGGAAAGTCAATGTACAACAATTACTTCAATCTAAGGGATTATGACAAATGGCTATTGGGCAACAAATACAATTTACAAGGGAGTTTGAGCAATTTACTTATCGAAACATGTTAGATGAAGCAATGGGAATAATAGGTCTTCTTGTTTCAAATAATTTGCAATTTCACATTTCTAGTTGTAAAAATCCTAAGAAAATGTGGGACAAATTTGATGATCTCTTTGGTAGAGTTGGCGAGTTCAAGATACTACAATTGGATGCTAAATTAACAACATGGTCTCTTGATGCCTTCTCTTCTATTGAAGGTTTCTTGGTTCAATTTCAGTTTGTGCTTTCTAGACTTTAGGGTTGTGGTAAAACAAAAATAGACAAAGAGTGTGTCTTCTTGATTCTTTCAAAGTTAAGAGGTCCTTAACAAATATTTTCTTCTTCCTTTCACTCTACCATGGATGCTCTTGGACCAAAACATGTAATGCCTTATTTTGAACATTTTTGTGATAAACACATAAGAGAATAATCTAAATTAATCTCTATGGATGCTATCACCTCTTCAAAAATTCAAACACTAGTTGTCCAATCATCTAAGGGAAAAGGAAAGAAGCCCTCTAATAAACCTAAGGTAGAATCAACTTCAAGAAATGAGCAATCATCTAAGCAAATGAATCCAATTGAAACACAAGCCACATCCTCTACATAGTCAGGAAAGAAGACTTACAAGTCTATAAAGAAATTCCATTATACTTTTTGTGGACTACAAAATCATGATAGAAAAGTTTGTCATATGAGAATTGCAGCTACGAAAGAGGCCATGCAATTATACAAAATCTATCTTCCCAAACCTACTAAGGGACATGCCCTTACAAATAGAGGTTTGGATTTGTCCAAGGATAGTTGGATAGTTGACTTAGGTGCCTCATGTTAGGTCTCAAAAGTGAAAGTTTTTAAACCATAAGAGGATGCCAGTCTCTTAATACACTTTTGGCCCACGAACGAGGTAAACAAGGTTGATTACCTCCTACTCTTTAGGCTATGCCAAACCTAGGCAGGTGTACCTAAATGCTAAGAAGATTTTGAAGGCTATGACCTCTAGATTAAGCAATCTACTCACAATGGCACATGAGGTGAAGTAGATGCAAGGCTAATTATTGCTTCCTACTAAAATTTTTTGAAAATAAAATATATAGATGAGGTTTATATGAGATTATTCTAAAACGACCAGTACCTACACTATTGGGTGAATGGAGTCGAGAGGTGAATGATGATTTTGGAGATAGGCTTATGTAAGATGGGTAGACTTACTCTTCAGCTTAACTCGAACAGTTGGGCACTTTTAAAAGTTTGCACCTTGTGCAAACGTGCAAGTATATCAGTTATTTGGACTCTTCTTAGTGATCCTAGTGATATCCCCTTATGCTACTGTGAAAGGATTTAATTCAAATGTGAAAGGAAAACCAATTAAGACAACCTATTCAAAAGGACTTTAATCCAAGTAGGAACCTATTAAATTTGATCTCTTAAAAGGAAATTTAATTCTTCTGCACATGATAGAAACCAGTCAACAACATCACACAACTACAACAAATGTGTATTAACAAATTAAATGTATTTCGACACATTCAATTTGAATAACATAAACAACCACTTCGGAGACAACCAAACAACATATAAGCATATGAATCCACACAACAGTTGAACACTTGAAAGCAAGTCAATAATTATGCATAACCTTCTCCATTGTATTTATCTTTAAAAGATATGGATTATAACAATAGTTTCTGACATGAGATGGATGGGTGAATCGATGCAATCTATCTTCTTACTAATTCCTACCCTAAACGGAAAGATGATATGATGATTTTTGAGTCTTGGTCTCTCTTATATTTATGAGAGGCAACAAGCTTCAAACCCGTTACAAAAAGTCATGTCGTTTGATAACTAAACATAATTAAAACAAAATACTATTGCAGGTGAATGCACCAATCTGTTAATCTCCAAGTAGAAGCCCATGACCACCTAAGATCTGTTCAAAGCTTCTACTCTATGATAGGGCACTCATCATGCTGTTGGCTGACTCTCCCATTTCTAGTGGCTATCTCGTCATATCTGGTACATCTACAGTTTGGTTGATAAACAAATTGATTGCAGAGAGGTGATGGATGTACTCTTGTTTAGCATAGGTGTCCACGTTAGAGATTAACTCTTCCATATCATATTCTATATACATCATTTTCTCGAGCTGCTTATGAGTATTTTGTAAAACCATATCCTCATCATTGATTTCTTGTAATGCAACAGTTAGAAGCACAACAAACTCTTCCTTCCAATCATCATACTCTCAAGGATTCCCATTGCCATCATGAAGTGTATGAGTCGAATCAAAGCAATCGAGATATTTTTTAACGAGATCTTTTTTAAGCATGTTATGATATCCATTGTGTGATCCTACCAATTTGTTATATGTGTGCAATATTTGTCCTTTCAAGACTTTCTTGTCTAGGAGCTCCTCTTTCTTTTCAATCATTCTCCCTTGTAATTGTTCATTCTCCACCACTACTGAGTGTGTCTGCTTGAATAGTTTCCAATATTCATCAGCACATTTCATCATTTTATTGTATCTTTCCTTGATCATTTCAGATACAATATTATACTTGATGGTTTTTACTTCTTTCTCCAGTTCTTTACATTTCTCCTGAGATTTCAAGTGGCAATTCTTCCAATAAGCTGCATCAACCAATGCATCCTATATTCTTTTATCTTTTTCAAGCCATGGGGAATACAACTCTGATGTGGAGGAGGAAGATGATCTTTCTCTTTGATGTGCTAGCTCCTTCAATCTGTCATTTTCTTTAACCAATTTTTCAATTTGTGCTTTGGTGAATTTTTCCACATTGACGTGCAATTTTGTTGTCTCCATTGGGTTGGTATCCCCTACTCTTTGGACCAAGAGATGTCCAAACACTTGGTTTGGATTATCAATCATAGCTGGTCTTTTGTCATGAGGGTACACTGACCAAATAAGTAAGGTGGCCTCGTCTAGGTTGTACCTAGATCCTGAATACATTTTGTCACTTGCTTCCTCTGTTAGGTTCATTGTTTTGTCCCCCTTTTTTCTAAAGCTATCAAATACAATTGCAAAACTAATATCCAACCTTGGCAGAAGCAACACTCCAACTTCTTGAAGTAACTCTCTTCCTCTCTCAAGAGTGATGGATTCCATCTCTTTATCTATTTCCTTTTTCAATTCTTCCAAAGAGGCGGCCTCTTGTTTAGGAGTAATATCCTGCATCTTTTGTCTCATTTTCTTGCCTTTATATTCATAAACAAATGATTTAAATTCAGAAGATTTAACAAAATCACAATTAGAAATGAACTCCTCCCCAACTTTGACCCTAACATCATCAGATAATTCATTTGATGCCTCAAATCTTATAGTATAATGCTCTTGAGGGGGCTCATATTGTGCAATTACAGGAGCACTTATTTGTTCTACTTGTTCACCCTCCTCATCACTCCCCTCTTCTTCACTTATATCAGTGTCTACAAAAAAAAACACTCAGGAGTAGACTGTGAAGGTATGCAATCTAGGGGCTCTATATCTTCAGCCTGCACTCCTGGATAGGTTGCATGAGGTGCATCAAAAACAAATGGGGGCACATCCTTTACCAATTCATTCACATGAGCAATGAGTTGCTCAATTCTTGTTAGAGGATCATGTATTTCACCAAATGCCTTTGAATAAGATGGGACATTTTTTCTTTTACATTCTTCTACGAGCATAATCTTGTTATATGTAGCCATTTTGTCAATGGTAGAAGCTTCATCATGGTTTATGATCACATCTTCAACTGAGAAAAAATTCTCATACCCTGATAGTCCTTGTGATAGCCTTGCTTTGTGAATAAAGCCTTCTGCATCAAAATGATCCCTTTCAACTCCTAGAGGGAGGTTGTACTATGCTAATTTAGTATCAATTTCCTCATACCCTCATTTGTGACTACTGTAAAGTCTCCAAAACATAAGGTGTTGGGCATAATTGATTGTGTGTTATGTCCTTTGAGGTGTTTAGCATCAGATTTTGCTAATTGCCTCACAATTTCTAAATAGGCAATTCTGTCAGGAACTACTCGTGGCAGCAAGTGTGGAGTTCCTTTGAACCCATAGACCCTAATCATTGTACAATCAGAGAAAGCATACCAGTCTCCCTAGTTATGATTCACCTTATTTCTTGGATCATTTTCCTTTGGTCTTAGAAATCTTTATACTTATGGGGATAAGTTATAATTACACAGATATCCCAACAACTTCATCAATGGTTTTACAATAAAATCTTCAAAATAAAGGTAATGAGACTACCTAATCGACTATCCCACAATGAGGTCCACATTTGTATAGGTTTGAAATCTTCATTTTTATCTATATCTCTTATCTTTAATTCTTCACCCCAGACCCCTTTGACATGCTCCTTGTACAAAAGCAATTGCATAAGCAGAGAATAGTGTTTGAAATGAATATTATCACTGTTATTTTTTATCTTTTCAAGTCCTTGATTTAGGGCGTTGGCCAAGTAACTAGCGTAATCAAATGGCCTGGCGTCCTTGCTCTGTATGTCTACAGCTAAGACCATTGGGGCAACAGACATGAGAGGCAAAACCTCTACCCCCAAAACCTGACTAGCTGAATGATTAGTGTATCGAAAATACTCCTCAAACAAATCCTCATGAAAAGGAGGGTTTTCACTGCTAGAAACCTCCCAAGCTGGCCTCCTTCATTCTTAGGCCTATGTAGGGGTAATTTCCATCTTTTGTAGCTGGTATCCATATGGTGAGACTCTGTCAAGAGGTCTTTGACCGTGAATGGAAAGTTCAAAGAACACTCCAACTGAAACACATTAGAAATGAGATCCTTCGAAATAACAAGCATGTCAGCCCCACTGTGTGATTGAATAGTTCTCTTCTTGGGGTCGTATCTGCTAGCAAGAGATTTAATTAGTTTTGCGTTCATGAACACATTGGGCACCATGAGTCTCCCCATGTTCAACCTCCACGGGTTGCAGATTGATTGAAACCTAAATTGTTTTTTGTAATGGTACATGAAGAGCTCATATCCGTGTTGTGGTGTCCAAATGTCTCCCAAGCCCTTATATTTATCCCATAGTCGATCCATTGGAGGATTCGTTTGAGCACTCCTCTTGGGTCTCGGCCCTGACCCAAGGCATTGATCTATCAGGTCTTGATTTAGGAGTCTCTTTTTCGTTTTATGTTTTTTAGCTTTGGGTTTTTTCTGTACTTTCCTCCATTGTTTGATTTCTTAAGCCTTTGAAAAATATAATTTCTTAGCTAGGATTGATGTACTTACTTGAGTTTCACCTCCACTAGTTTTTTGCTACGTACAAACTCCAAGCTTTGCTTTTCTACTTCTGCCCTTGGCGAAATGTTCCAAATTTTGCAACAATTATGTGATCAACTTGTGGTATATTTCACTTCAATTCTGGTTCATAAATACACCACCCATTTCAATCTTGTCATCGAAGGAGAACATTTATTTTAAATATCTCAACGATGCCTTGGGATGTCACATCAGTTGGTAATAATCATTATTGTCATATCGACGAGATTGTGATTCTTCTTCCACCGATAGCCACCTTCTCCACTGATGAACAACTTTCCTTAGGTCTATTAGTGGGATGCCATATAACGTCACCCCAATGCACCCCAATTCCCCCTATACACATTATGCACTAGGTAATCCATGGTTATATCAGATCATCAGGGGAATGCAAACATTTGTTCCACTGATATACATGTGTTCCAACGATGTGCTTACTTTTGCTGACTCTATCGGTCTATTGGGGAGAGCGCCTTAGGAGTAAGCCCGATAGGGTATTTTGTTTAGGAATGGGGGAAAGACTATGGAGTCTCAAACTTATTTATGGATGTAATCATTTGGCAATGTAGGCTATAAAATGGATCTTGTCACACAAATTTCAACAATTTGTATTGATCATAAAATCAAAGTGTGGAAAAATTTTGTGGTATGTGGAAGATAGGTGGGTGGAGGCTAGTGAAAAATGTGAGATTTTTCCATTCCCAAGACCTCACATCACATGACTCACTCACAGGATCTTCTAACATCTATTTCTGACAACACTACTCAAATTTCAGTGGGAAACTCTTCACAAATTTCATTTATGGGGCCACGTACAATACAATTGACATAAGGTAGCATTGAGGATGTTCTCTATGTTCCTAAGATTTCAACTAATCTCCTTTTAGTTTACCATATTTTTTGTATTGGTGATGAAAAGGTAGTTGAGTTTTCACCACATGATGTAGTTATTTGACACCTACACCATTCAGAGAGGAGTGTTGCCTCAGGAAAAGAAAATCATGGCTCTCAATTATACAAGTTTCAAGGTTTTGAGTCATCTTATGAAGCATCACATATTTCCCATCCAAAATCTTTGAGTAGACTTTGGCATGAGAGGTTTGGAAACCTCAATTATAGTTATCTTCAATAGTTGAGTACTAAGAATATGGTAATTGTACTCCCTAAGGTATCTTGCACAAAGGGCATTTTTCAATGTTGTTTACTTGAAAAACATCATTAGGAACCCTTTCCAAAGGGTAAGACCCATCGTGCCACTACTTGTATTGGGTTATAGTTACCTCATGTCATTTCCAACTCCATTTTTAGGAGCCACATATGTACTCACTTTCATTGATGATTACTCTCGTTGCACTTGGGTGTAATTTCTTAAGTACAAAAGTGATGTCTTTAAAAAAATTAGGACCTTCAAGTTGTTCATGGAGACCCAGTTAGGTTCTTCTATTCAACAAATACACACATATAATGGGGATAATATGTGAACCAAGCCTTTATGGAGTATTGCGTAGAGCAAGGTATTCAACATTACTATTTGGTTCCCTACACTTCTCAATAGAATGGTGTTTCCGAAAGAAAGAACATATCATTAAAGGAGATGGAAAATTGTATGCTTCAGTCAGGTCTATGGCCTTGGCATCATTTTGGGTTAATTGTACCAACTATATTCAGAACCACACTCCACACAAGGCAATTCAAAATTTCACTCCAAAGGAGGCTTGGTCCATATAATCAAGCCTAATGTTTTAGACTTATTTAGAGTATTTGGTAGTGAAGCTTGGGCATTAATACTAGATGGTCGACATAAGGAAATATAGAGGAAGAATGAACAATACATCTTTGTTGGTTATTGTGAGGATGTGAAAGCTTATAGGTTATTTGATCCTATCACTAGGGATGTCCACTTTTGTAGAGATATCCAATTTGATGAGTCTTTCACACATACATATCCTACATCATCTTCTTCTTCCTTATTAACTACTCCACCTTCTTCATCTCATGATGATACTTTAGTACTTGAGGATTCTTCAAATGATGGTCGTAATCCACCACCACCACCACCACCACCACCACCCCCACCACCACTACCAACACCTCCTACCACTCGTGTTTTTCCCAAGTAGGCTAGAGGTGTTGTTGAGGAGGTTGGTTCTTTGGCTGGTGATCCTACATCCTCTAGACACACTCGTTCATAGATTTATAACACTAGTCTTTTGAGTCATGCTATATCTCTAGATCCAAAAACTTTTTAGAGGCTTTCGATGTTCCAGATTGGGACAATGATATGGTAGAGTAGTGTTCTTCATTGATGAAGAGTAATACATGAGATTTTGTTACTCTTCCTAAGGGAAGAAAGATGATTTAGTGCAACTGGGTGTACTACACCAAATAAGCAGTTGATGGTTCTATCATAAGATACAAGGCACATCTTGTGGCTAAGGGTTTTTCATAGGTTGAAGGTATTGACTACTCTAAGATATTTTCTCCTATAGCCAAGATGGATTTAGTTCTTCTTGTTCTTTCTATTGCTTCATCACATAGACGACCAATTTATCGAATCACACAGTTTATAACCAGAGATATGGAGATGAAGTTTTGATACTAGTCTTATATGTTGATGACTTGATCCTTACTAGTAGTTTCTCATCCATGATTTAGGATATTCAACATAGTTTAATGGCACAATTTGACATGACATATCTTAGGCTTCTGCATTTCTCCCTTGGTCTTTAGGTTCTTTAGTCTACTAAGGGTATTTCCATATACCAACATAAGTACACCATTGAATTGTTTCATCTATTTCATATAAGTGATTGTAAGCTTGCACCTACACTATTCAAGTCTAGTGTCACTTTGACTAAAAATTGCACCAAACCTAATGTTAATGCTACTTTGTATAGATAGTTAGTTGGTAGTATTTTGTATTTGACACACATATCCATATATTACATTCGCTAGTTGGCTTGTCTCCCATTTTTCACATGACCCTCATGAGTCATTAGAAGGAAACCAAGTGTATTTTGAGGTATATTAGTGACACCACCCATTTTTGAAATTAATATACACGAGGGGCTTCACAAATAGTAGGCTACACCGGCTGAGATTAGGTAGGAGATGTTGATTCTCGAAAGTCCACTTTCATTTTTGTTCTCTTGGTTATGGTCCATTTGCATGGTCTTACAAGAAGAAAACTACTCTTGCATTATCATCTATTGAGGTTGAGTATCAAGGAGTAGTTCTTGCTAGCCATGAGGTACTATGGCTTTGACAGCCTATGATAGATTTTTGTCTTCCACTTGATCATCCTATTATACTTTGGTGTGATAACCAAAGTTCCATTCACATATCTCACAACCCAGTTGAGAATCAACAGACAAAGCACATTGAGATTCATATGCACTTCATTTGACAACTTATCTAGGATGGTGTTTTATCCTTAGAGTATTTGCATATTGAGGATTAGGATGTAGACATTTTTACTAAACCCTTAGCATCGCCTTGCTATATTATGTTGTATTAGTTGCTTGGGGTAAAATAAATTGTCCTTGGGGGGTCTTGAGTCCTCCTTCCTTTGTATATATTTCTCTTTTTTGGAGAGGAGTTTTTCCCACAGGGTTTTCTCATTTACTCCATTTGTGAGATACTTTTATTTTGTACATGGGTACCTAATTAGGCCTTATCTTTGACACTCATCTTTCAATTACTTACTCCATAAGTATCACTTAAGGGGGGGTTTAGTGTGAAAATTGTCTTTGTGCATCTAGTTATCATTTATCTAGTTCCTATACCTAGTAGTCCTATTCACACTAGCTTAAGTTCACTTAATAGTTTAGTTGTCTCAACTCATAGACACTTGACACATTCCTTCATACCTATCCCAAGTGTTCTACATGTGTCACATCATTTGGAGGTAGTCAATATTTTTATTTCACCTTCCTACCTCCTCCTTATCTTATATAAACAAAGAGTGATCATTGTATATACACACATTCTATGATAGTTATTTGTATTTCATATTGTGCTTGATTCATTTTATGGTAGTTTAAATATCGCATTCATTATTTTATACTCCAACAATAATGAAATCTATACCTTGACTTGAGGTACACAAGTGCCACCACTATCTCATCATTATGTGATTGATAATAGCTAGGTACCACCTCTATTTTAGTTAGACTAGGTTAGCTTATCTCTTGATTGAGAGTGATCGAGAACTAACTCATACCTCTTTGATCTGTCATATCCTTGATACATGCATCCAAGAGGCCTATATATTTCTATGTTACTCTTTTTAACTTGTACCATAATATTGAATGTAGAATAATACTATTTTGCTAATCTAAATTTTGGATTAGCGAATAGACATTTGGTCTTGGATAGATTTTTTATGCATAACTAATTCTAACATGGTATTAGAGTTAGTGTTTCTAAAGTTAGTCCATTTTTAGGATTAGAGATCACTATTGCTCTAACTGAGTCATTGGAAATGGAGAAACCCAATCAGTAAAATGGTGAGAGATCCAAGTTTGATCTTTAAAGAGGATGTCCTATCAAACATCTATCCAATAGAGAGTCCAAAAGGGTACCAAAGGTCATGCTTGCACCTAAGCACGAAGTTGCAGAAGATTCACCTTACCTATGTAACTCAAAACAACATGTATGGTCAATATGAAGAGATAGGTGGATTCATTTTCATTCTCCAAGAGTTTTTGTAGCAGTTGATCAAATTTTTGTCATTTCTCCATATCTTTTTGGATGCTCATAAGCATGTAAAACATTGCAAATTATTGAGAAAAGGAAGCTACTTCAAAGAACCCGTTAGGTTATGTTTGAACACTACCACTATTGGTTAGTGTAGGTTAGGATAGGTTTCCTTTCAAGTTAATAAGTGTCAATGCACATTTTCTTTTAGTGTTTCCTTTCCAACAAGTGTTGAAGCACAATTAGTTATTGTTCTTGAGATGTTGTTGCTTGTCAAAGTTTAGTTTTCAATTGGCCTCAACTCTCCTGACTCTTATAGCCAATGGATATGTCTTATAGCCAATGGATATGCAAGGCTACCAGTCCTATTGGTTTTAGTAGGAAAAACTCCCTTGTAGGCCACCAACGATGTTAATACATTTATTCTCTTTTAAATTTTGTCATTTTTTAATGATAAAATTTCACGCAATAAAAAATCAAAAGGAAAAAGGTTCATGTGCATGCTAAGTCCTTTTGAGATGTGAAAGGATTTGATAAATATATTTTTTAATTTCTCAATACCCAGGCCAAAAGCAAAGGTTTCTGAAAGAAAAAAAGAAAACTCTAAGTTAAGCACCAAGCATTGAAGGAAAAAGGAAAATCTAGAAGAAAGATCACATAGAGAAAGAGTTTAGGGTTTTTTTTTTATCATTTTGGTTATTGCATGGTTGCAAGAGAGGGAGGTGAAAAAGTTAAAGATCTCGTTACATGTGAAAGGAGAGTTGCAGAGGCTAAAGATAGATCATCCCCATGCGTCCAGATCATTGCATGATGAATTTCTATGTGGAACTCAAGGAAAATACATCTCTGCAGTTTTGTTTTTTTCTTTGAAACCTTTCCAGTATCGTGAGGATTTTTTCATAGTCATAGATGTAGAGTGAATTTGAAATAGTAGCCCTCCTTTCATATGTTGGAGAAGTGATCTATGTAATATTGCGTGATTTTTCTCAATGAAAATGGGATAGAACAATACCCTGCAAAATGTAAAATCCTAAAATCCCTTTTATCAAAATCAACGCATAAATGACTATTTTTATAATATATGATTGATACTTCTTGAGAGGCCATTATATTGAGAGAATTTTAGGGGTCTCAAGGCATAGCTTTGATGGTGACCATGGCAAGATTTCCCTTCTTGGATAAAGATCTTATGAAAAAAATTATTTTGGATCTTCCACTTTGGGAAATAGCAGACCTTAAAAAATCTTCTAGCTAAGGTGAAAGAATATTATAAGACAGGTATTAATTCCATTGGGATTAGAATGAGCTATCTGAGGTTTCTAAGAATGATGATGCTAAGTCAAGATAGGTAGATCAAGGCCAACCTTCTAAAAAGATAGTACAAAAAATGAGCAAAATATTACACAAAATGGACTTTCTAAGCAAACCATACATCAGAGAGTACTATGCAATAGTTGTACTGCTCAATTGTAGGTCCATGTTGGAGCCAGTGGTAGCAAATTCCAAAGCCGGTTTCTACCATTCAACCATCATGAAGACAATTCATGCCACTGAAACAGTTCATTTGTGGGAGCTCGCAACTAGAGTTACCAAAGAATTTGATCAAGTTGTCAAGAAACAACAAGCATTTCACAGATGATGTATTATCTATGTAGACACCTAAATTTGGACACTTAATTTATCCAAATTTATCCCCTTTAATTAACATCCTTAAGTTCTTCTAATCCCTAAGGTATCTAGTTAAATAATTAAATACCTTCCTCTTTTCATCAATTGAATTAAATAAATATCGCATTTATTTAATTCCTCCTCATGTCACATCCTCCATCATTTTTATCTTATCTTAATCCTTCTTCTAATCTCATCATTAAGATGTGCACATGCCTAATATTTGATTAGGAGGTGTCACATCCTCCAACTTTTGCAAGTTGGCCTCTAATCTTTCTTAGCCACCTAACCTTCCTCTAACCCCTCATCAACTTGTCTAATCACCCCCTTTAGTCAACTCTTCCCATCCCCCAAGGAATTTTTAATTCCTTTTGTCTTCCCAAAGTCCTTTGAGGAATTTTTAATTCCACTCTCATCTTTCAAAGAATATTAAATTCCTTTTCTCTTCCCCATGTCCTTTATGACATGTGTCCTTAGTCAATCTTATTAAAGGCTTTCTCCTTTTAGGCAAGGCACTCCACTTCCCCATGTGAATTTTTAATTCACTTTTTAATCCCCAAATGCACTCAAAAGGAATTTTTAATTCCCTCACTTCTTCCCACATGTCCTCTCTTTATTCTTTATTCTTTCCCCTCTCCCCATAAGGATATTTGAGGAATTTTTAATTCCTCACATGTCCTCTCACCCACATGGGGACAAGCACCTCCTTTATGAGGAGATTTTGTCCAATCCCAAGGTACTATGTACCCTCTCCATGTCATGTCCTATCCTTCCACCTCATGTCCACTTCACCTTTTAGGGCAATATCACATGCCACATGTCAAGATGTGAGGGCTTGTGAGTTCTCAACTCACCTTAGCCCTACATCTTGATCATTGGTGGCTCGATCTTGGCCATCCATTTCCCTAGAGATTTCCAAAATCTCTATAAATACCCCATCTTTTCTCTCATTAAGGGAGAGATCATTTTGCTAGCCAAACTCTTGCAATTTTGTTTCTCAATCTACACTTAGCCATTTGCATCCATTTTGTCCAACTATCTTGCATCTCACACTTCACATCTTGCATCTACTTGCCATCAAGGTGCATACATCTCATCTACAATCGAAGGGCCAACCAAAAAACAACTCTACAAGGTAAAATGTTCCATTTTTATGTTGTTGACTTCATCATTTGCCCAATCTTGAAGTGTAAGGTGTTGTTTAGTTGTTATTTGCCCTCTCTTTTAGTTTGTTGCTCATTTTCTAACGCATATATTCGACCTATCACATTTCTGGCACACCTGGTGGGACCCACAAACGGGTCATTTTCTTTCACGTTTGTTGTTTTTGGCATTTTTGCAGGTTTAGGTTGCAGAGTGGCGGATTTGACCTCTCCGGTGGCGGACCCGACCTTCCGGTGGCGGACCTGACCTTCTAGTGGTAGACCTGACCTCCGGTGGCGGACTTGACCTCTCCGGTGGCGGACCTAACCTCTAGTGGCAGACCTGACCTCCGGTGGCGGACCTGACCTCATGCTATGGCGGACCTAACCTTCTGCTCTTTCTTCCCGGGCCGCCATTTCCACACCGTTTGTCCGATTGACCCCGTTCAAAGGCAATTCTTCTCGATTTTTTGTGCTCTTTTCAACGATATATAACACTTCATACTTTTGAGAAGTTGGCTGGGGCACCTTTTTCTTCTTCGATGGCAGACCTGACCTCCGGTGGCGGACCTAACCTCTCCGGTGGTGGACCTGACCTCCCGAAGGTGAAATTTCAAGTTTTTACCAGTTGTTCCTTAGTAAATTAGGCACATAGTTTAATTAGAGGGGTCAACAAACCTTGTTTGGCGTGCTTGTGGAAGGCTATTTGACATATCCAATCCCCTTGCGCCATTTGGCGATCCTGGGTGACGAGAAATCGTAGCTTTCCAAGTCCTTTGAGTCACCCTATTTCCATTTTCTTAGTGGGACCTACGTGGGGATTTCATCACCCCAAAGGACGATTCCAACCACGCGTACCAGCGGGGTATATAAAGGGGGGAGAGCGAAAGCTGTACCTCAATCCAACCACGTTGTAATTGGCGAAGCGTCGGGATGACGTGAAGAGTTGGTCCGAGCCTTTAGTATCTCGCTAAGGTTCTCGACTCACGCTTGTAACGGGTTGGTGTTCACGGTTTGGGCCTCACGTACCGGGTGTATATCGAGGACTCCTTAGCAACCATGTTCATCCTAGAGTAGAAGACTTTGTTGACCATACCCGTTTCTACTAATCTTAGGATTGTGTTGTCTGAAGTGTCTTTCTCGTGCAAAACCAATCATTTTCAGTTTAGCCAAATCTTTTTATCAATGTTTGCTATATTTTGGGTCCTTTGCCTTACTCATCCATCAAAAAATCAAGCTTAAACTTATCATTTGGCAGACCTGACCTTATCCTGTAGTAGACCTGACCTCATGCTGTGGTGGACCTGACCACATGTTGTGGCGGACCTGACCTCATGCTGTGGCGGATTTGCCTTGACAGACAGCCATATATGCCCTGCCATTTACACACCATAAGTCCGTTTTCCTCCGTTCAAGCACCAATCTTCTCAATTTTTCGTGCTCTTTCCAACAACATATAACACTTCATACTTTTGAGAAAATTTTACTCCGGTGGCGAACTTGACCTCCAGTGGCGAACCTGACCTTCCGGTGGCGGACCTGACCTTCTGGTGGCGGACCTGACCTCTTCGGTGGCGGACCTGACCTTCGGTGGTAGACCTGACCTCTCTGGTGGCGGACCTGACCCCTGGTGGTGGACCTGACCTTATGCTGTGGCGGACCTGACCTTCTACTCTTTCTTCCCGAGGCTGCCATTTCCACACTATTTATCCGATTGACTCCGTTCAAAGGCAGTTCTTCTCATTTTTTCGTGCTCTTTCCAATGATATATACCACTTCATACTTTTGAGAAGTTGGTCGGGGCACCCTTTTCTTCACCATCTGCCTCCTCGAGGGGGGGTATACCCTACCATTCTCTCCGTTTACTCATTCCGAGTAAACATTCATCCATTCAACACATCCTTTCAACACATCCTTTCATCATTCTAAACTCTCGTTATGTCATTTCGCTCATCCGTTTACTCATTCCAAGTAAACTCTCATCCATTTAACACATCCTTTCATAATTCCAAACTCTCGTTCTGTCATTTCGCTCATCCGTTTACTTGTTCTAAGTAAACTCTCATCCATTTAACACATCCTTTCATCATTCTGAACTCTCGTTCTGTCATTTTAAGCTCATCCATTTTACTTTCGTTCGAGTAAACATTCATCCATTTAACACATCTTTCATCATTCTGAACTCGTTCTATCATTTTCGATCATTAGTTTTTCGTTCAGAGTAAGCGTTCATCCATTCAACACATCCTTTCATCATTCACGAACTCTCATTTAGGCTCATTAGTTTACTTTCGTTCGAGGGTAAACTCTCATCCATTAACACATCCTTTCATCATTCCAAACTCTGGATACGAGGTAAACTCTCATCCATTTAACACATCCTTTCATCATTCCGAACTCTCGTTCTATCATTATGATCATCCGTTTACTCATTCTGAGTAAACGTTCATCCATTTAACGCATCCTTTCATCATTACCGGAACTCGTTCTATCATTCCGATCATCCAGTTTACCGTTAAGAATAGCGTTCATCCGATTCAACATCCTTTCATCATTACGAGACTGCTCGTTACGTGTTTAAAACTCATCGCGTTTACTTTCGTTAAAGGGTAAGCTTATTCATCCATTAACACATCCTTTCATCATTTTTGAACTCTCGTTCTATCATTTTTGATCATTAGTTTTACTGGATTACGGTAAACATTCATCCATTCACACCTCCTTTCCTCATTCACGAACTCGGATTCGATCGTTCAATCACTTTCGTTTACTTTCGTTCGAGTAAACATTCATCATTCACCCTCCTTTTATAATTCACGAACTCTCGTTTGTCATTTGATCATTTTGTTTTCGTTCCAGAAGTAAACATTCATCCATTTAACACATCCTTTCATCATTCGAACTCCGGATTCAGATCGACATTACGATCATTAGTTTTCGTTAAGAATGGCTTGTTCATCCATTCACCCCTCCTTTCCCCATTTTGAACTCCGGATTTGAAAGTCGTTAGATCGATTAGTTTACTCATTTGAGTAAACATTCATCCATTCACCCTCTTCATAATTTACGAACTCCGTTCGATTAGTTCGATCATTAGATTTACTCATTCGGTAAACATTCATCCATTCAACACATCCTTTCATCATTTGAACTCTTGTCCTATCATTACGATCATTAAGTTTACTTTCGTTAGAGCAAATGTTGTCATTTCTATCATCCATTTCTCCAATCAAATCCTTCGTTTCCCCATCCAAATCCCCTAAACCGTCAGAGTTATTATCCAAATTGACTTTAAGTATTTGATCGGTGTCGTATTGACATCCTCTTGGATTTCATCCATCCTAATTAAATCATCATCATCGGTAATCAATCCATTTTCAATCTCAAAGTGGATTCAGTGCCGCAATCAGCAGCCTACGTCACCTAGGGTAATCTTTGAGCGGGGTTCACAGTCCCTTTCGTCATCCTATCCAATCCATCATTCGATCTTTCAATCAATCAATCCAATCACCTTCGACCCAATCAATCTACTTCCATCTCGAAGCAGATTCGGTGTCGTGATCATCCTTTGATAATCCAATCCAATTGTCAGAATCAATCCCATCCAATCATCCAATCATCCTAATCTGAGCTTTAATCCAATCCCGATCCAAGCTTGTCCTAAATCCCAATTTGGGCTTTTGTCCATTTCCATCCAAAATCTTTATCCATCATCTTTATCCTTTCATCATCATGAATTCTTATCCTCCATCAATAGTGGTCAAGGGAAACCCTAATTACGTCAACAATGATAATGAAAGTCTTGTTGATCAAGAGGTATACGACATAGATCCCCTTGACACTATCATTGCTAGTAAGCTTTCTCCACCCACATTCCAAAATCAAATCACCCCATCGATTTGTCCCATTATGTCTTCATCTATGCCTAATCACACTCCTTATGCTACCTTTGACAAGGGATGTCCATCATATCCATCATATCCTTCACCTACATCATCCCCTTATCCTAGTTTGCCGTCACCATACCCCTACCTTGATTCCCCATCCACATGCACCCACTACCCTAATCTCCCATACCAATCCGCTCAGCCTAATCCTACATTCACACCTTCCTATCTTAGTCAAACACACCCACCAACTTACCCTAATCCAACATCCGCATCTCCCTATATTAATCCAACACCTGCATCTTCCCATCCTAATCCACCATCCCAATACCTTTATTACAACATGCCGCCCATATCTTCTACCAACGATCCACCATCCATGTCATCCTATCCTAATTCCCCATGCCCATATCCTTACCTTAATCCTCCATCCGGTCTTAATCTTCCATCTAATCCTAGTCCACTAATCCATAAACCTTCATCCACTCCCACCTCGCCATCTCAGCCTAGCGTATTCAAGTTTCTCCAAGGACTTGTAACAAGGGAAACATCCCCCACTCCACACATTGCAGTCGTGGAACCATGCCATCCCAACCCATCATCCATGGTGGGTTAGTGGCGAGACCCTTCTCCATCAACACATCTCATTGATGATACCATCACATCCTCTGAGATCAGCGAGGTCCCCATCTCCTACCATCCCACGTCTACCGTCCATTGGGCACCCACCCCTAGCCGAGGCGATCAAATCTCAGAAGACGCCCAAATCCAATCCACTTCTTCCGCCAGTATCCATTCGGGAATGTTTGGATCCTCCATCCTTCCATCTTCCCCACTTGAAGAGTCCCCATGACTCCATTATCATGCCTCCCTTTACCACGGGTATGAGCCATGCCAGAGCCTGATCAAAACGTACCAACATATCCCCTCCTCGAGGATCAAGATCCTACCATCCCATCTAGTCTATCGCAAGATCACAATCCCCTATCCATTCCATCCCATCATCCTCTTGACATTCAAGATTATACCGCTCCATCTCCGTCTCCATTGCATGAGCTTGCTACCACAAAATCAGATCCTATCATATCCCCTACTCCCTCTCCAGATACCACCCATCCAAATGCTGCTATCCCATCATCTCCTTCTCAGGATCCCCCATCATCGCCTAAAATGCTATCCCCACACCGCTTGCATATCCCTTAATTACTTTCACATTCTTCCATGGTGGCCTCCTTGCGGAGAAAGAGAAAAACCACGATTAATATATACCACCCATCATCCCCCACCTAATAATGGACTCACATCATGTTTTGGAGTCGCAAAATCCTATCATGGATCGAATGCTCAAGAACATGAACTATCAAGGAAAAGGTCCAGGCCTTCACGAGCAAGGTATTTTAGAGCCCATCCAAGTCAAAGAACAAATCTGCATGCAAGGTCTTGGATCTATTCCCCAAGACTCACAATCTAAACATGTTGGTACAACCTCTAGACGTCCTCAACGAGCCTTTTCCAAAAGAAATGTCGGCTCTTCCCATTGCTCCACCAAATCATATGCTGCAATCCCTCCTCCTCTATCGTATCACCTCAAAACAACCATCCATATTTCTCCTTCATCTGCTCCATCCATCTTGGGTGCTTACATCCCTCCATCCGCCATATCCCATCCTTCATCTACTCCATCCATCTTGGGTTCTTATGTCCCTCCACCCACTCCATTTACTTTGGGTCCGTATATCCCAAAATCACCTCCTCCATCTCATCCTTTTATCCATCCAACGCCTATCCATGTCATCCATCATAACCATCCTAATCAGGATCAACAAAGGCACATACCTACACATTCCCCATCTACACGTAATCCTCATAATCCTACCTCCACCACTCCACATCATCCATCTTCTCACAACCATCCCATTGCTAGTATGAACACTTTGGATGCCAGAGGAAAAATGCATCAA